>OZ010788.1:608382981-608477793 GCA_963932465.1 Maratus speciosus | reverse complement strand
TTAAATTTCCAATTTTTTTTCGAAACTGTTCTTAAAGATCATTTATATCAAATAAATATGTACCCTGCCTAATTTCAAGTTGCTAGCCCCTACCGATCGCAAAAATCGAAATTTAGAACGTTTTTTGCTCCTGCAACCCCCAGGTGATAGTGACACTGACATGAAATAGCGTCTATGTTAGAGCAGGGGCTGTTAGCATCAATTTGCCTACCATTACTTTTGAAATCAGTTTGATTCTTCTTGAGATTGCTCAGAAATCGGCATTTAGAACATTTTTAGAACGCTTTTCGCGCATTTTCACCTCTTTTAAATTTCCAATTTTTAAATGAATATTCTTAGAGATCATTTATATCTAATAAATATATACCATGCAAAATTCATGAATATAGGTCCTTCCATAATTCAAAAATCGCATTTTTAGGACGTTTTTAGTTCCTGCATCTCCTCTGGGGTAGTGGAAACAGACATAAAATATAGCCTATCTTAGAGCAAGGGCTGTCACCATCATTTTACAACATTACATTTGAAATCGGTTCAGTACCTCCTGAGGCTGCATAGAAATCGCAATTTAGAATGTTTTTTACAATGTTTTTCGCGCATGTTCACGCTTTTTAAATTTCGATTTTTTTTAAGAAATATTCTTAGAGATCATTGGTATCTTATAAGTGACTACCATTCCAAATTTCATGATTCTAGGCCCTTCCATAACACAAAACCGCAATTTAGAAAGTTATTTTTCTCCTGCAACCCTAAGGTGGTAGTGATACAAACATAAAACAAAGCCATGTTAGAGCAAGGTCTGTCACCATCAATTTACAACCATTAATTTTGAAATCGATTTGATACTTCCCAAAATTGAGTAGAAATCACCATTTAGAATGTTTTTTAGATCCCTCTTCACGCCAGGGATGTAGTGGAGGGTATACGGGGGTATACGCCGTATCAGTGGCGTACCCAGGATTTTATTTCGGGGGGGGCTGACTTAAATTTCCATAATGTTCTAAATCTTAAGATACACGTTGAATTGTGTTATAAACAGAAATCATTTTTGCCAATAAGGCCGTAGCCAGGGGGGGGGGGGGGGAGGAGCAGGGGTGACATTGTTCCGAATTTTCCGAAAATTTGAAAAATTTTGTCTAGTCCAAATTTTGGACTTAAAAAAATAGCGATTTTTGACATGGTCGCTGAAAAAAAACAATTTGATCAATCGTTCGCAGAAAAAAAATCTCCAATTTTTTTAAAGGATTCGAAAAGGAAAAAATCGAAATTTTGTCATAGGGCCACAGATAAAATGTGAAGTTTGGCAAAGGATTGCAAAAAAACAGTCAAATTTCGTCAAATGCTTGCGGAGGAAACTCTATTTCGTCAAATGGGCACAGAAAAATCCCGAATTTCGTCATAAGGCCTCAGACAAAACGCGAATTACATCAAACGTTTGCGGGAAAAATACGAATTTCGCAAAAAGATCGCTAAAAATGCTAATTTCGTCAAAGGGACATGAAAAATTGTGAATTGCGTCAAAAGGGCGCAGAAAAGCGCAAATTTCATCAAAAAGAGGAGAAAAAACGCTAATTTTGTGAAAAAGCTGCAGAAAAACGCGAATTTCGTCATACGGCCACCGGAAAAACGCGAATTTCATCAAATGACAACAGAAAATATTCGAATATCGTCAAAGGGCCTTAGAAAAAACACAAATTTCGACAAAGGATTGCTAAAAAAAACACGCATTTCGTCAAAGGGAAGCAGAAAAAAACGCGAATTTCGTCAAAAGGGCGCAGAAAACCGTAAATTTCACCAAAAAGACGAGAAAAAAAGCAAATTTCGTCGAAAAGCCGTGGAAAAAAAACAAATTTCGACGGATTGCCTAAAAAACGCAAATTTCGTCAAATGGCCACAGAAAAAATGCGAATTTCGTCAAAGGGCCGCAGAAAAAACAGAAATTTCAACAAAGGATCGCGAAAAAACGCGAATTTCGTCATACGGCCACCGAAAAAGCGCGAATTTCATCAAATGACCACAGAAAATACGCGAATATCGTCAAAGAGCCTTAGAAAAAACGCAAATTTCGACAAAGGATTGCTAAAAACACACGCATTTCGTCAGAGGGAAGCGGGAAAAAACGCGAATTTCGTCAAAAGGCCGCAGAAAACCGCAAATTTCACCAAAAAGACGAGAAAAAAGCAAATTTCGTCGAAAAGCCGTGGATAAAACGTTAATTTCGACGAAGGATTGCCTAAAAAACGCAAATTTCGGCAAATGACCACAGAAAAAATGCGAATTTCGTCAAAGGGCCGCAGAAAAAACGGAAATTTCAACAAAGGATCGCTAAAAAAAACATGCATTCCGTCAAAGGGCAGCGGAAAAACGCGAATTTAGTTAAAGGATCGCAAAAAAAAGAAAAAGCATCGTCACAAAGAAGGGCGACAGAAAAACGTGAATTTTGTCAAAAGGCTGCGGAAAAAAGCGAATTTCGTCATAAAGCCACGGAATAAAGCAAATTTCGACAAAGGATATCGAAAAAAACGCGATTTTCGCCAAAGGGCCGCAGAAAAAACGCGAATTTCATCAAAAAGTCGCGGGAAAAAACGCGAATTTCGAAAAAAAGATCGCTTAAAACACGTATTCCGTCAAAGAGCTGCGAGAAAAAAGCTAATTTCGTAAAAGATCGCAAAAAAACGCGAATTTCATCAAAAAGACGAGAAAAAAATCGCAAATTTCGTCAAAAATCCAAAGCAAAAATGCAAATTTCGACAAAGGATCGCTAAAAAAACACGCATTCCTTCAAAAGAAAGTGGGAAACGCAAATTTCGTCAAAAGGACACAGAAAAAAACGTGAATTTCGTCAAAAAGCCGCAGAAAAACGCAAATTTCATCAAAAAGACGAGAAAAAAGTGCAAATTTCATCAAAAAGCCGAGGACAAAACGCAAATTTCGACGAAAGATTGTATAAAAAAAACGCAAATTTCGGCAAATGACCACAGAAAAAACGTGAATTTCGTCAAAGGACCCCAGAAAAAACGCAAATTTCGACAAAGGATCGCTAAAAATACACGCATTCCGTCAAAGGGAAGCGGAAAAAACGCGAATTTCGTTAAAGGATCGCAAAAAGAAGAAAAAGCCGGGTCACAAAGAAGAGCCACAGAAAAACGTATTCGTCAAAAGGCTGCGGAAAAAAGCAAATTTCAACAAAGGATCTCGAAAAAACGCAAATTTCGTCAAAGGGCCGCAGAAAAAAATGCGAATTTCATCAAAAGGTAGCGGAAAAACGCGAATTTCGAAAAAAGATCGCTTAAAACACGCATTCCGTCAAAGGGCTGCGAAAAAACGTAAATTTCATCAAAAAGATGAGAAAAAAACCGGAAATGTCGTCAAAAATTCGCGGAAAAAACGCAAATTTCGACGAAGGATTGCGTAAAAATAGTGCGCATTTCGGCAAATGACTTCGAAAAAAACGCGAATTTCGTCCAAGGGCCGCAGAGAAAACGCAAATTTCGACAAAGCATCATTAAAAAAAACACGCATTCCGTCAAAGGGAAGCGGAAAAAACGCGAATTTCGTTAAAGATCGCAAAAAAAGAAAAAGCAGGGTCACAAAGAAGGGCCACAGTACAACGTGAACTTCGTTAAAAGACTGCGAAAAAAAGCGAATTTCGTCAAACAGCCGCAAAAAACGCTACTTTCGTCAAAGAAAGCGCGAATTTCGTCAAAGAAAACGCGAATTTCGTGAAAGAGCCATAGAAAAAAAGCTACACTGAGAAAAATGACGCTTTCAAATCTGAGTAAATCGATGTTTTCATTTTATTTTGAAACTTTTTGTTTCAAATATGAAAACCCAATGCTTTCAATTTTGAAATACCAGCCATACTCAGTTTCAAACAAAATTACTTTTTATTCGTTAAATGGGGTAAATTTCACCAAGGTAGTTCAATTTATTAACATTAATCACTATTTCTTATGATTTCGAATGAAGCGCTCCTGTCAGTAATATTTTATTACATGAAACGTGGCGAACTACATTTTTATTGTGTCCGCGGAAGAACATTTAAAAACCGTCGTAAGGTGAGATCGCAGAAGCGGAAGCGTAGAGGTTTTTTTTTTGTTGTTGTTGCTGCTCTACTCAAGGTTGCAAATGGACGATCACGTTAACGAAAGACTTCGGCAGTGGAATTTGGAAGAATTCGTCGACAATTTTGAAAGTAAGTTCATTCATTTTGTTGTTGTCGAAATTTTTTCCCATATTTTTATTGTTTTCACAATTTCTGTAAGTTGTCTTAAGATTAGGGTTAGCTATACACGATGTTTCACATTCGGCATTTTGATGATTGTAACATTAATGTTTTTGTCTTCATTTGTTCTTTCTGTTATTTTGACTACTAATTTTGATATATAATGCTTTATTTTTCATATAAAAATGATAATTTCAATCGTTAGACTATGAAACCCACGTAATCAACTTAATGTTTATTTGGCGCTTAAATTTTCACTTCGTTTATGAAATCCAATTTTTATTTAGATTCCCCGCCCCCTTCCCTCTTAAAGTTAGTTGCAACATTTGTTAAAAGCAGTAAATGAAACAAACAAGATTTTCCCTTTATGATTTGAAATTCAGTATTCTGTTTTTATATTGATAGCATATTATGAAGTTTAAAATAATGTGCATTACGATTTTTATATAAATACGTTTAATAGAATGAAAATAAGAGAATTTTTTTCTCATATTTAGTTATTCTCCGAAAATAACCGTACCCATAGAGTTTAATCTCACAAATATTCTGTATTCTTTTGTATTTATCTCAGCCAAATAATGAATTATTCTAGTTCTTAATCTTCCTTATTAATGAATTAAAATAAATATTAATGTTATAAATAGAGATGCACCGAATATTCGGTATCTATTCGGTATTCGGCCATGTTACCGAATATTCGGTTTGGCCGATTATCAAGCTATTCGGTATGCCGAATATCGAAGTATTCGGCTAAAAAAACTTTTTAAACATTTTATTAAAAACCGTATACAACTTCTAAGTTTAAGAGTCAACTTAAAAAGATATTCAGAATAATTAGAAACAGAATCATATTTAAATAAAAGAGAATGATTTTACATTATTTATTTGCTGTTTGTTAAGTATTATTTAAGAAAATTAACCAATCACAAGGATTTTCATAGGAATTAATTATGTACAGATGCAAGTTTCTGAATATTTTCCCGTAAATAATCTGTTTCTTTCTAAGATTTTCAGAACAACGTTTACAATCTCTGAAAAGGATTTCCCACTCCAGACACTGATGTAGAATGCATTAAAAAACTTCCTTGCTTAATCAAAGGGAGTAGAACAGTTATTCTTGTTAAGTTGCCACCATATAAAATTTGAATACATTGTATTATTTATTTACTTTTACTTTAGTCTCTTCCTGACCAACAAATAATATATGATCCTGCACAATATTTTCACAATTTCTCTTTGATTTTAAAATGTTTCTTTTAGAATTTAAGAAAATTTTATTCATCTGTTTTAATTCTCAGAAGAAGCCGTGAAATTTAAAATTTTACTAATTAAAAAAGGTTTATAACTATCCTCTTCTTGAATAACTCAAAACAGATTTTTTTCAGCATAAAGTTTACGGTACTTTTCGGTTAGCTGGGCGCCAGTGTTATATATATATATATATATATACATACATACATGTATATATACATTATATATCTATGCATATGTTTTATATATACACACACATAGTATATATGTATATAAATATGTATGTATACATATTTATGTATACATAATACTGCCGGCCAGCTAACCGAAAAGTACCAAGTTTACTTGAAAAAAGCTCTTTATTAAAATAAAAGTTTCTGTTTTAAATATTATCTAAAATTGTTTTAAAATTTAACATTTTAATGGCTATAAACTTTGAAATATAAAAGTATTCGATGAGCCAAATATTCGGTATTCACTTCACATGTAGGCCGAATATTCGGTGCATCCCTAGGCACCAAAAAAAAAATTGCTGATAAAAAGCTTCGAAATTGATTTGATTCTGTACTGTTGCACATGTTTTCATACGTACTGGAAATTATTAAGTGTATAAATGTATGCATGTTGTTTCTGTAAGATATTTTAATACCATATAACATTTGACTTTAGCATTTGTCATGTATTTAATTTCTTCCTGATTGAATAATATGTAGGGTAGATGTGCCAGTAGTAGACACGCTTTAATGTTTTTGGTTTATAAAAAAAATAACCAATAAACTTTTAGCATTATTTTGTTTTTTCAAAACTCCCTCTTGCATGTTTTATAATCTGGATTATTATTGACACCCTTAATCAAATCAATCATTAAACAGAAAATAATGTTTCAAAGTTTATGCAGTTTTTCAGTGAAAATCTTAATGAAGATTCTATGAGCCGGCTTCATTTAATAAATTTATATATTCTTCAATTTTTTTGAAATATTTGAATATTTTTAATGGAGTAGTAATAGAAAATAGATAAGCTAAAACCTTTTAAAATCTCCAAATGCACAAACACAGCGGTAGAAATGATTAAAAAAAGTCACTGGTCCCAAGGACCAGTAAACATCAGAGTTTACTGGTCCGCAGACATCATCACTGGCCCTCTACATAAAATTATATTAAGTACCTTTAACACTTTGAGTGACCCCCCCCCCCTCTCCTCCTCCGAGAATATAAACCAAACTTCCTTTCAGTTACCCAAAATTTTCGGCATAATAAATTGTAAAATTATAATTTGCTAAAATTTAAATAAGTAGTACATTAACAAAAACTGAAATTATTAATTATGTATTTTATTTCCGTTTATTTATTTTAACTGGCTAAGTTTTTATGCTTATTGTAATGTTTGGTTGCGGTTTTTGTCAGGGATGGGAAAATTTAAGTTTACCTGTCAGAGAGGGAAAAAAGTTACTTGCTTCATCGGAATGTTAAAAGACATATTGAATAGATTTTTTTTTTTTTTTTAACCGAAATTTTTCTAATTTACCAATGTTTTTGAAGACAAAATAATATTTTGTATTTATCGCTAATGCTGCTTGGGGACAAGCATTAACAAATGTTATTAAATACAAGAATATTGTTTTGAATTTTTGCTTTATGGGCATGCAGTGCTCATACATGCAGTATTTTTTACTTACTGCCACATGCATGCACAATTTTTTTTTATTTTTTTCAGGGTTGTAATTTTAACCGGTCAAAATTGATTTTGACCAGGACACTGGATAAAAGTGGTTTTAACCGTCCAAAATTGGTCAAAAGTGGTCAGAAATGGTCAAAACTGTTAAAAATGGTCTTAATTTTAATAATTATTTTTTCTTTGCAATTAAAAGTAACTTAATAAGTAATAAAAGTAACAGGCAGTTAAAAAAATAATACACTGATAAGTTAAGGAGGCTCATTAGTAAAATATGCTTATGCAATACAATAAGAAAGCTAGATCCATAATTGCCCTATCATTGTTAATAGTGTATCAACAGGGAAAAAAAATCGTTCTTCCTTTCAGCTGTTGATACAGGAGCATCTAAGAAATCTGCCCAGTATTGTTTAAAACTAGCAGCTGATGCTAAAGAAGAGGTAGAAACAGGGTTGGCACGGTTTAAACCAAGTGGTTTTAACCATGGTTTAAACCACGGTTTAAACCAATTGGTTTTTTTGTCAAAAAAACCATTTGGTTTTTTTAGAAAAAGTCTAATATAATATTTTCTCTTGTTTGTAATTTAATTGTTTTAAATTATAGATAGAAGTAATTTCTACTTTTAACACTTCATCTCAGCAGTCAACATGAGACATAATGAGCCTAGGTCATGTTTCTATGCATGTAGAAGGAAAATTAGCATGTGCTGATGAACATATCTGGTACTCTAAAGATTTTCCTTAAAACATGTGAAATTAGAAAAGATAAAATAGATAAATATTATTCAATATTTAGCATAAAATATTTTCATTTAAAAAATGCAGATTATTTACAGCAGTTAATAACAAAATACAATGATCTTTAAGATTTTGGTTAAGGCTGTTCTTAACTGCTCTGCTCAACAAGCGCAAAACGTTTTGACATATTTACAAATTCATTTTTTAACGGAAAGGTATAAAATTGGAAAGCCTGGCCACAGAAGCGATTTGGAATTGAACTGTTTTTTCCATCTTTTGATCAATCGATTACCTATTGAGTTATCAGCAAATTCGATCACGTGACAAACCCGTTTTTCGCCTGCTCTTGAGAGCTTTTTCTCCCTTTGCGAGGAAATTCAGTTCAAAACGCCCACTTTGACTATTTTTTGAAAGATCTATTGAGTTAGCAAAAAAATGGAAAAAACAGCTCAATTACATAGTTTCTGAACAACAACACCAGCTAGTTTCGATCATTTTCGCACAAAAATAAATTAAAACTTATGTCAGGAAGTTGCCTTTTTGGATTTGAGAACAGCCTTGTAAAAGAAAATTTTCTGGATTGGGATTGGGGAAGATTATCCTTAAAGAATTTAAAAGAGTAGCTTAAGATATCAAATTGAACAACACAGCTTGCAAAAATTGAATGCTATTTATAGCATTTCAGTAATACCAATCAATCTTTTCTGTTAGTTGCTGAATCTAATGGCCAAAAATGTTGACTTGGACACTGGGAGTTATCACTCAGAAAACAAAATAACCAGAAGTATTTGGATATTAAAAAAAAATAATAATAATAACAACCGCAGAATAATATATTATATTCATGAAATTGCATCAAATGTTTATTGATTGATTATTATATTATTAATCAAAGGATTCTTCATACGATTTGCAAGGTATCAATGTTTCACTGCGTAGAGCAGTTTACTTTGAACATAAGACATAGGTGTTACTAATAATGTTTAAATTAGAAATGATTTCAATTTTCTATATAATTGATTGTAATTATTTAATTTAAATATTTTCTGAAGTTATATTACTTACATAATAGCCAAAAATGTTTATTTTATCAACAGATATGCATCTGTATACAATAGAAAATTATATTTAAAAAAACCCGGTTTAAACCAAAAAAACCTGGTTTAAACCAAATAAACCGGTTTTTTTGGTTTTTTACAAAAAAACCCGGTTTTTTTCCAACCCTGGGTAGAAAACAAGTTTAGTTTGCTTGTAAAGTAAGAAGTTTTGTAAGTGACAATGAAAACAAGATGAAACGCATGAGAGGATTTTCAAAATGCATATAGAGACGAACTGTTTATTTCTTATGGATGTGCTGCACAGAGTCAGATAATATAGACGAACACGAGAACGCTGTTCGCAGAAAATTTTCAAAGTTTGCAGACAGTTCTGATGGTTTCTTTTACAAATTTCTTCATTAAAAAAAATTATCAAGACCCCGGGGGAGAATCAGTGCGAGGCCCGTCGCAGACTCTTGAGAAGGTCTGCAGACTATTTTTCAACTGGAGGAAAAAAAAGTTATCTAGAAATTATTTGCCATGTACCATGGTACAGTATTTTTTAGAAGAAGTGCCGCGGCATATATATTTATAAAACTTAAAAATATTGTAAGTATGGCGCTTATGCCGGAACGGCAGGTACGATGCTTTTTTTTTCTCCTGCTAGGGCCGGTAGCAGAAACAGTGTAGCACTGAAGCAGGTGCTGTAGATTATTTTAGGCTTTGCACATTAATTTAACAGATTAAAAATAAATTTTGTGTTAAAAAGTAAATGTTAAATGTTGATCTCTTTTAAATAAAGTTTATTTGGTTGGAAAGTTTTGCGATTGTTTATGCGCTTGTTTAGCGTTTCTCTGCGATTTGCGGCAATTTTTTTTACATTCGAAAGGGCAATTCAGTTTTAATATCTTAGTAAATATTATCCTCTTTTCAATAAAGTTTAATTCAGAACCCCCCAGTTGAGTGCATGTAATGTAATGCGAGGGATTGGAAAGAGGACTTTTTCATTTTTGCTGTTAGCAGTGATGTAGGACTCAGGAGGGGCGTGGTGTTTTTTTGCAGAAAATTTTTAAGAAATTATTTGAGTTCGCAGACAGTTTTGCATTTTATCTAAGTCTGGTGCTGCACATTACTTGAATCTTGTAGGACAAGATATTACAAACACAAACAAAGTTAATTCAATAATGAAGCATGTTATTGAAATGAAAAATTGCAGATGAGCATGAAGATAATATTGATAACATTGTTAAAATCATTAACAACGTATACAAAGAAGTAAAACATTTATAAAATCAACTTAAGCCTATTTCCCTTGCTTTAGATAAACTTAAAAAAGAAGATGCTACTATATCTGATGCATGCGACGAATGGTTAAGATTGCTAAAAGAAAAAGATCTTGAAACTTATTCTAAAATGATACAGTCTCGATAAAAGAGCTTGTGTATAAAAAATAATTAAAACATTTGTGTTGTATCTTGGTGTTGTAATTTATGTTATGGCTTTTTTAAATTTGGTATTTGCTGGTGTTATGTTACTTATATTATGACATTTTTAACAAATGTTAACTTTGTTTTTAACATATGCTAGTAAAATATATTTGATTAGTAGTAAATAAATTGAATAGTCAATTTCAGTGGTCAAAATGGTCAAAATTGATTTTGACCAGGACGGTTAAAACCGGTTTAAACCGCTGGTTAAAATCACCATGGTTAAAACCGAGACAACCCTGATTTTTTTACTATTTGCTTTTTACAAATTCCCTTTCCCCTCTCTTTTTTTAGAAATAACGTTTGGAAAATGTTGGTATTTTGTTTTGAAAATATCATTGTTTTTGATTGGACTTAGATCAATTTTAATATTTATATGAATCTCAGAATCATTATCATTACAAAATTTTATACTATTTGCTTTTTACAAATTTCTCTTCCCCCTCCCCCATCTCTCTCGCTCTCTCTTTTTTCATAAAATAACATTTGGAGAACTTTGGTATTTTGTTTGTAAAAGCATGTTAAAAGATAGATTGAATAGATCTTTATTTTTTTATTTTATTTTTTTTTTTTAACCAAAATTTTTCTAATTTACCGATGTTTTTGAAGACAAAATAATATTTTGTATTTATCGCTAATGCTGCTTGGGGACAAGTATTATAACAAATGTTATTAAATACAAGAATATTGTTTTGAATTTTTAATATTATCTGTTAACCTTATATTAATTTTTATAATGAAATTGAATGAGTTTTTGAATATCCCTTGCATATTCTCCCTTGATCGTCTGTCATCTTTTTTGTTATGACCGACATTTTTTTTAGCGATTTTGCAACCCTGACTATTTTCAGCGGTAGAATTGATTTAAAAAAATCACTGATCCCAAGGACCAGTAAACATCAGAGTTTACTGGTCTGCAGACATCGTTACTGGACTGCTACATAAAATTATATAAGTACCTTAACCCTTTGAGTGACACCCCCCACCCCTCTCCTCCGCCGAGAATATAAACCAAACTTCCTTTCAGTTACCCAAAATTTTCGGCATAATAAAATGTAAAATTATAATTTGCTAAAAATTAAATAAATAGTACATAAACAAAAACTGAAATTATTATGTTTTTTATTTCCGTCTATTTATTTTAACTGACTAAGTATTTATGCAAATTTTATGCTTATTGTAATGTTTGGTTGCAGTTTTCTCAGGGATGGGAAAATTTACGTTTACCTGTCAAAGAGGGGGAAAAGTTACTGTTAGTTACTGGTCCTTCGGACCACTAAATTTTTTAAATTAGTGGTCCGATTGAATTTTTAGTGATCTCGGACCAGCGGACCACCAAGGATTTCGAACGCTGAAACACATACAGTACCATGACACAAAAAACTACATACGGCCGTTCCAAGGATTCTTGGATCTCCTTCTTCAGTGCGAGGGGCGCGGGGGTGAATCACAAAAATAGCCAGGGTCTATAACCGAGGGATTCTTTGACCTCATTTTAATCTTTTAATATTTTTTTTTATCACACTGAGAAAGGGGATTCAAGAATACTCTTTGAAACGGCCGTATGTGGTTTTTTGTGTCATGGTATTGTACGTATTTGTGCATTTGAACATTGTAAAAGGTTTTAGCTTATGCATTAAAACTCGCACAAGATGGTTGATTTATAGTAATAGATAACTTATAGTAATAGAAAACTTTAAATTTTATGAATATACTAATGGCCATTTACAAAATTTCATTTATTTTTTAGGTTTATTATCATTTATTTTTTAGGTCCATTACTGGAACACTTAATTAGTCAATTTCCAGTAATGGACACCCCATGTAGACATTGCTAAAAAATGCAATTTCAGTAATGTTCATACAGTATCTGTTATCTTATTAACTTAAACATATAAACGGATCATTGTATATACCCTGTATTATAAGATGCAAACATTACACGACACTTTATTGTACAGTAAGTAAATTAGTAGTGATAGGGATGCACCGAATATTCGGTATTCGGACATCTCACCGAATATTGGCGCACCGAATACTGAAAAAAACCTTGCACAACTTCTAATTTTAACTGTCGACTTATAATGATATCCAGAACAATTAAATAAATAGAATTATATTTAAATAAAAAAAATAATAATTTTACATTATTTGCTGTTTGTAAAATTAAAGTTAAGAAAATTAGTAAATTAATGTTTAAAAAAAAAAGATTTTCTTGACCACATTATCTTTATTAAAAGTTTGTTGAAAGATTTTAGGATCGCAAATTTCAGAGACTAATCTAGGATGCCATTTAAAATTTTCCTTGCTGAGTTGCCATCATTTGTATAGATTGTATTATTTATTTTTACTTTAGTCGCTTCCGGACAAATAAAGAGTATATATGACCCTGTGAAGTTTTTCTTCCAATTTTTTTCACAATTTCTCTTTGATTTTAAAATGTTTGTTTCAGAATTTAAGAAAATATTCATTTGCTTTAATTCACAGATGAAGTCATGAAATTTAAAATTTTATTAATTAAAAAAGTTTATAACTATCCTATTCTTAAGTAACTCAAAGTAGATTTTTGTTTCAGTATAAAGTTTACTTATAAAAAGCTCCTGTTTATCCAAATGTTATTTTCTGTATTAAGTATTATGTATTTTTTTAAATTAATATTTTAATGCCTTTGAAATAAAAAATTATTTGTCCAGCCGAATATTCGGTAATTCGGTTCGCCTGTAGGCCGAATATTCGACATTCGGCCAAAATCACTATTCGGTGCATCCCTATAAATTAGCAAAATAAAATAAATAAATAAAAATAAAAACATACAATCACGGGTGATTCTGTTCTAAATTTTTCGAAAATTTAAATCTTCGGTTATGAAAGTTTTAAAATATCGGCCATCCGTCTGAAAATTCAGACATAAAAAAATCCTAAATTTTGACAAATGGGAACCAAAAAAATCCATTTTATCAATACATCATGGGGAAAGTGCGAATTTTGTCAAAGCATTGCAGTGAAAAATGAAAATTCCGTCAAAGGATCACAGGGGAAAACGTGAATTTCGTCAAAGTATCGCGTGGAAAAAACGTGCTTTTCATCAAGAGATCGCTGAAAAAGAACTCAAATTTTGTAAAAGGATCACACAAAAATGCTAATATCATCAAAGGATTACAAAAAAACACTAATTTTGTCAAAGGACTGTATAAAATACCTGAATTTCATCAGAGGATGATGGATAAAAGCCTGAAGTTCATCAAATGATGATGGAAAAAAGCTTGAATTTCATCAATGGATGATGGAAAAAAGCCTGAATTTCATCAAAGCGTGACAAAAAAAAGCCTGAATTTAGTCAAAGGATTGCAAAAAAAATCGAATTTAAGCAAAAGATTGCCGGAGAAAATACGAATTTTATCAAAAAATCGCATGTAAAATGCAAATTTTGTCAAAGAATTGCATATAACATGCGATTTTCGTCAATGGATCGCATAATTAGCCCCAGAGTAGGATCCCCCGCCCTCTATTGTAACCATTGAGATAATTTGCTGTGAATTTCAAAAGATTTATTTTTACTCAGAATCACCCCTGCATACAAGTTACAGTTTACCTAGATCTCTCAAGGTTAACATCAGTTTTGCACAAGTTAGCAATTCATAAAGGTAGGATGCTTTTTAAGTTCCTAACATTTTGAAAATGCTTTGAAATTCAGGAGATTTGGTTTATCCTTACATGTAGTGTGACAATCATAATGAAAAGCTTAAAATTTTTGCTTTATCTTTTTATTGTCATAGCTATTAATATAATTGTATTTAATATTATAATTCCATCTCTTATTGTATATTAATTTTTTTATAGATTGATTCTGAATTCAAATTAATTTTTGATGAAAGGAAAGGCGACAGCTTTTGTTCAGAATTTGGAATAGTTTCAAATTCCATTATCTTACAAGGTAGGCATTGCGGAAGGTCCGCAGCTAAGGAATTTGCAAATTGGCTTGAATTAGATATGAGTACAGCTGAACCCTGCAATGAAAGTATGCAGTAAATATTTATGTGCATGTATAGTAAATTTCTAAATGTATATTCTATAGTAAATTCATTACTTTTACTAAAATAAATTTAACTGTTCTATTAACATTTTTGACAGGGTGTTTTTGTGAAATTTTGCGATTTTTTGTCCCCTAATACTTGTGAAAATAAAAGTAGCATAATAAAAAAATGATCCTTTTTTTTGGGGGGGGGGGGGAGGGGGTGCATTTTCTACCTACAGACTCATTTACATTTCTATATATGAATCTTCCACAAAAAGTATGAATGTCTTGTTCAACATACACAGTTAAAAATTTAAATACATGTGAAAGGGCCGTTTTAATAGAATAGAAAATAAAGCAAATTTTATGATGTTGTCCTTGTGTAAAAAATACAATTCTGTGAATGGTTCTTTTTGTGAAATATAATTCTGTGAAGGATTCATTTTAGGAAATGGAATTCTGTGAAGGGTCCTAAAATCAGGGGTGGCAAAAAACTGTTTTGTAAAAAACCCAGATTTATATATAATTTGCTATTGCATACAACTACATATCTGTTGATAAAATAAACATTGTTGGATATTGTATCTATAAGAAATATAACTTCACTTGAAAATATTAAAAGTAAATAGTAGTCAATTAAGTAGAAAATTGAAATAAATTTCTAATTTAAACATTATCTATTAGTAACGCTATGTTGTATATTCAAAGAGTAAACTGTTCTACATAGTGAAACATTGATACCTTGAAAATCGCATGAAGAATCTTTTGATTAATAATATAATAATCCATAAATATTTGATGCCTTTTCATGAAAATATAATGTTCTGTAGTTATTATTATTTGTTTTAAATATACAAATACTTCTGGTTATTTTGTTTTCTGATGATACTCCAAGTGTCCAAGTTAAAAAATTTTACCGTTAGATTCAGCAAGTAACAAAAAAGATTGGTTGGCATTATTGAAATACTGTAACTAGCACTCAATTTTTGCAATCTGTATTATTCAACTTCATATCTTAAGTTAGTTTTTAAAATTCTTTAAGAATAATCTCCCCCAATCAAGAAAATGTTCTTTCACAACTTGACAAAATCTTAAAGATCATTGTATTTTGTTATTAACAGCTCTTAATAATCTGCGTTTTTTAAATGAAAATATTTTATGCTAAATATTGAAAATTATTTATCTATTTTATCTTTTCTAATTTTGTATGTTTTAAGATACTAGGGGGCTCTGCCCCCTATGAGCTACGCCCGGCAACCCCCCCTTCCCAAATTTTGGTAAAATGCCCCTCAAAAAAGGTTTTTATTAAAAAAATTGTTTTAGGGAAAAAGTATCTAGAAATTCAGAAAGTAGACAAAATTTGCAACAAATTAGATATATGACATTATGACTTAGGATGAAGGGGAAGGGGGGATCTGCCTCGGAACATACGCGCGGTGTTGCGTGGACTATGTTGCGCAATTCCACTTAACCACTCACACGTTTACATTTGCCCTCCCATCTCCCCTCCGAACTTTCTCTAAAAGGTTTACTTAAAAATAAGTTTTTTGGGTTGTTGAATCCGAATTTTTAACTTCCACCCCAAATCCCCCCCCCCCCCAAATAGTTGTTTTTAACTTAAATTTCTTATTGTTTTAGGTGAAAAGCATAACGAAATTCAGAAACTAGACAAAATTTGCAACAAAAAGGATATATGACATTATGACGTAGGATGAACGGGGAGAAGGAGTGCTGCATCTGAACATGCACTGCGGCGCTACATGCACTAAGTTATTACGTCCAGGCAATAGGGATTTTACCTGGCAAAATTAATACTAGTTATGGATTTCGACTCAACTTATGGTTTTTGGGTCGCTGAATCCGAATTTGTAACTTTCCACCAAAATTTCACCCGGCAACCCCCCAAAAAATTGTTTTTTTTTGAAAAAATTTGGTTTTTGAGAAAAGCGCGCGGGGAATGTTCCGAGGCAGCCCCCTCTCTCCCTGTTTATCCTACGTCATAATGTCATATATCCTATTTGTTGCAAATTTTGTCTAGTTTCTGAATTTCGTAATGCTTTTCCACTAAAAAAATAAGAAATTAAAGTTAAAAACAACTATTTTGGGGGGTTTTCGGTGGGGGATTTTGGGGGTAAGTTAAAAATTCGGATTCAGCGACCCAACAAACTTAAAGTAAACCTTATAGAGAAAGTTCGTAGGGGACATGGGAGGGCGAATGTAAACGTGTGAGTGGTTAAGTGGAATTGTGCAACTTAGTCCACGCAGCACCGCGGCGCATGTTCCGAGGTAGATCCCCCCTTCCCCTTCATCCTAAGTCATAATGTCATATATCTAATTTGTTGCAAATTTTGTCTACTTTCTGAATTTCTAGATACTTTTTCCCTAAAACAATAAAAAAATTGATTTTTTAATAAACTTTTTTGGGGGGCTTTTTACCAAAATTTGGGGGTGTTGCCGGGGGAAATTTTGGTGGGTAGTTACAAATTCGGATTCAGCGACCCAAAAAACATAAGTAAGCCTATTTCCAGAACTACCATTAGTTTTGCTAGGTAAAATTCCCTATTGCCTGGACTATTATCTATTTTATCTTTTCTAATTTTGTATGTTTTAAGATAAACTTTTAGAGTACCAGACAAGACATGTTCATCAGCACATGCTATTTTTCCTTTCACATGCATGGAAACATGATCTAGACTCGTTATGTCTCATGTTGTCTGCTGAAATGAAGTGTTAAAAGTAGAAATTACTTCTATTAATAATTAAAAGCACTTAAATTACAAAAAAGAAAAAATGTTATATTAAATTTGTTCTAAAAATACCAAATGATTTTTTTGACCAAAAAAAAAAAAAAAAAAAAAAAAAAAAAAAAAAGAAAGAAACGGTTTCAACCGTGCCAACCCCTCCTAAAATGAACCATTTTTTTTCTTATTGACCCATATCTTATTCTAATGAAACAAAGTTTTGCTCTGTGCGCTATGACTAGAAAAAAATTACGAACTGTACATCAAGGCTGAAAATTTGAGTGAGGGTAGTCCAAGGCTCATGGGTGCAAGTCTTCCGTGGGCTGTCACCAGGACATGACATATTTGTCTTTTAAAAATTCCCTAGAGCAGTATCAAGATGAATTTTTTTTAATATTACGTATTTGCACACATTCTTAAATTTTATATACTTTAGCCTTTCAATTTCAGCTGGGGGAAAGGGGGAATCAAAAATATTTTCAGTCCTGGCACATTTTGTAACTTGGAACCATGCCAAGACCTTTTCTGATGCACCAGAGAATTTTCAATTTTTTGTTAATTAGTCAAGATATTAATTAAAAATGATAATGAACTCTCATCAAAACCTCATCTCTTATTCTGCGTCAACCAGTAATGCATGCCTAGTATCAGATTGTGCATTAGGATGAAAGGAAGATCCAAACATGCATTTTACTTTGTGTTTTTTCACAGTTTTGTACGGATGGAGCTGATGTGAAAAAAAAACACACATTTCTTTATCAACTAGATATCAGTATTTTTGTTTTCGAATTTTTGTTATGGGATCTATAACTCTCATATTTATATTATAACTACAGAATATCTTAAACAATTCAGACAAGAACTAGTGAAATAAACCAAGTGAAAAAATGTCTTCTTAAAAGTAGTTTTATCACTAAAAATAAATATTTTTTCAAGAATTTTTTCATTTAAAAATATAAATTCAGACAAAATAGTCAAATATATAAAATCATAATTTTGAGGTTTATTTAATGTTATCATATGCCTGGGCAATGGCAGTTCAGCTAGTAGGTGTTATTTTTAAGATTATGATTTCAGAGAAATCTAAAGTTTGGTATTTACAAAGTTTTTTCCTCTTTCAGAAATTTTTTGTGCATTAATTTTACTCCCAATGTTACTTTACCAAGGAGTATTTAGAAAATCTGGTTCCAAAAATTCTAAGCACATAATAATAAAACCCACTGGGACCCAGTCTCTTGATCATTTCATCCAATTTCTGTCTGTATGTATCCTTCTATTGTATAATTTACATAATCACATAGCCAGAGAGATGGCTGAAGCACCCCCGAAAGTTTAAAAAATCTTTCTCTAATTATGATAGATATAATGATGATAGATCTCTATTGATAATAAAATATCCGCTGGTAACTAATTTTTAATTCTGTCTTGCACCACTTTCTCAAACCAAAATATTTTCACATATACACTACCTGACATTGAAAATGCAACACCAGGAAAGAGTGGCCAGAAAATGATGAAACTCGACAAACAGAGAGAGACAGCAACGGACAGTAGTTGAATTGAACAATATTTCGAAAATATAGCCATAATACAAAGCGAGAATAGCATCAGCTCAGTAGGATGTAGGACCACCGTAACGATACACGAAGCAACACGTCTAGGTACAGAGTCAATGAGAGTACTACAATGGTTCTGGTCGATATGGGAACATTCAGGGTGTCTTGAACACACTGCAAAGTGGAGGTAGAGGTGGCTTGCGGGTTCACTACTGCTTTTCGGGGGAAGCGTCTATCCACATGTGCTGACGTCACTCTGGCTGCACTAGCACCCTTCAAACTTTCCACATTTCCTCGTTCCAACCACCTTCGCCACAGCGGTGCACTGTGGATGCATACAGATGTGTCTCAGCTGCGAATATGACATATGGACCAACCTGTCCGTCTCAGTCCAATCACCATGCCCTTCGTAAAATCGTCTGTCTGCTGTAAATGTCTCCGTTGACAGTGGCCTGGCATTCTCTGCTATTACACGCGTCCTGGGAGACAAGAACAAAATTTCTACGATGCTTTCCCTAGCAGAAGTAAAGCTACGAATACTGCCCATTTTGCAGGTTCCTTCCGTTATATCTTATTCAACATGCACTGGAGAGCTGCGCATTTCATATCGTTTAAATAACTCTATCACATGCATCTATCCTGAAATTTGAATAAATATCTGTCCTCTCCTACTTCTTGGTGTTGCATGTTCAATGTCACATAGTGTACTTTGACAATGTGTGCAAGTGAAATGTACTAAAAAGTTTTATCTTTTAAAATAGTGATACGAATAGAATATAAAAATAGTCACCAGTACGTTTTCTGTCTTTTTGATCATAAAATAAAATTTCACTTAAAAAAAAAAAAAAATAGAATTTTTGACATGGGTATCAAGTATACTATAAGGAGGAATACACCTTAGTTTAAGCCTTGTTTATTTTTTTATTCACACTTTAAAGTGTGCAAATTATTGCTATCATATCAGAAAAAATTCCAAGATTGAGCCCCCTCCGAAGGAAAATCCTGGTTATGGGTCTGCCAATAACTCTTGTGATTGTTGATTTACATTAAAATATTAGTTGTATTATTATAAATATCAAGTATTGTATTTTTGTGAGGTTTATATGATAACAACAGTAGGATAATTATCACGTTTTTGTTTTTAAAACTATTCAATTAAAAAAATATTTTGTAATGAATTCTAAAATTACTACATAAATGTTACCCCACAAAAATGTAACACTTCTCATTATTTATTTATTTTTGAATTTAGTTTGTAAGTGCTGATAATTCTGTATTTACATCCAAATCTTGTGAAAGATATATGCTATTGGATTATTGCAGCAAGATTGCTATTGAAAATTAAGTGTGTAGTATTTATGCATGGGATACAGTACTTACAGGAGCTCACAAAAAGAGTTCATTACACGACACAAAGTTCTTACAATCTGTATATATTTCTGAAGTGCCCTAAATCATGCTGCTTTTGTAAATTGTTCACAGGGTGACAACAATCAAGAAATTATTGCACTTATTTTTAAAATGTTTTTCTTTTGTTTATAGGTAGTGCCAAGGCATCGAAAAGTTTATGAAAGAAGACAGACTATTGGGTGGAGACTGTAAACAACCGCTTGTATTAGCTATTGGGAAGTTAAACCCTGTACAAACATTAATTTTTGAAAACCATTGTATAAAAACAAGTAGTATGTTAAAAGCAGTTGATTTATGCTTTAAGATAACATATTTTAAACTTGGAATTTTCTCCTTACTGTAGTAATGTATGGAATTTTCTAAATGTCTGTTTTTATAAATGTGATGCACAAAATGAAATGGCATCTTGTATCAGAGAACTGAAAGAACGGATTTTTTTAAGTGTGTAAATATCATATTTTTACTTTGCATTGTACCAGTATGAAACTTTTCATCCTAGTTATCCTTTTTTTATTATTATAGATATCAACTGAATGTCATAATATTTTAATCTAATGTAAATTTTATTTCATTTGAGATAGTCATTTGTTTGGGGCTGGTGTAGGAAAGCCTTTCATCTCCTTACTGTAGTAATGTATGAAACTTTCTCAATGCCTGTTTTATACTAAATGTGATGCACAAAAAACAAAATGAAGTGACATCCTATATCAGTGAACTAAAAAGGACTATTAATATAATATTTTAATCTTAATGTAAATTGTCATTTGAGAAATAAATATTCTCATAGGGAGTTGGGAGAGGGACTTTAATATTTCTGCACTTGTTTTTAGACTGAATTAAAAGAACATTTAAATTCTGTTTTTTTCTTATATTTTATCAGCTACAATTTGTATTTAAAAATTTGCAGCCATGTTTTGCTCACTTTGCAAAAAAAAATTTCAAAATCCACATGATCTTTGCCGTCACATTCGAAATTATCATAAGACATGTATACTTAAGCGGTATGTGTGTTATGATGAAAGCTGTAGACAAGCATTTATGAAGTTGTTTAACTATGAGAGACATCTGAAAAGATTTCATGCTAGTGACGTAGAAATAGACATTTCAGAAAGTCGTAATTTTTCAAATCAGCCGATAAATAGTAAAGATGGTGATTTGTCTTCTGATGATTTACCCTCAAATTGATATTTTCAAATCAATTTTTTGGGTGATTCAGAAATATGTAAACATGAACAATTTCAAAAGGATATTTTGCAATATTGCAGTGAAACATGTAGCAAAAGCAGTGTACTACTGTTCTAGTATTATCTCATCTATCAATAGTACTTCATCTTTTCTGTACAATACTGTAAATTATTTAAAATCAGAAACAGTGAATTTTTTAACTGAAAATGGAATGAAATGTGAAAAAAACACAAAATCACTGATGGCAACATTTGATTTTGCTGCTTCTTCATTGTCTACATTTTATTCAAAACATAAAATAGTCAATGCCATTAAAGCAAGTGGTCGCTATGTTGAGCCAAAGGAGATTGCTTTAGGTACACGATATGAACAAAAGTTTATAGATGGCTACCTCACCAAATTCTTAAAAATGACACATGCCAATACATAAGTATAGTAGACACAATGAAAAAAATTATTTCTATTGATGGATTTTTGCATATTTTCAAAACATACAAACAAAACAAAAGTCTTAGAAATGCAACCCTTTGTAGTATCCAAGATGGATTTTATTATTATTCCAATGCAATTTTAAGCTCTGTGGATACAATAGTAATCGAGTTGTATATAGATGATGTGGAGCTTACAAAATCCATTGGGGTCACATACCGGTGTACATAAATTGGGATTCGTATATTTTAAAATTAAAGATTTGCCTGTGCACCTTCAATCTTTGTTAGATTCAATATTTATAACTAACATACACTATTCTCTTGATGTCGAAAAATATGGTTATCGGACAATACTAGATAGACTTGTTCATGATTTGAAAAAGCTTTCAGATGAAGGTATAGAATTTCAGGGAAATATATACAAAGTTGTAATTTGGCAAGTGGTAGGTGATAATTTAGGGTTGAATAAACTGCTGGGGTTTGTTGAGAGCTTTACTGCTATTTTTTGTTGTAGATTTTGTCTAGCAAAAAAATATATTTTGTATAAAAATATAAAGGAAGATATTAGTTTACTACGTAATAAAACTGAGCATGACATGCATGTTAATAAAGTGTCTTCTGGTGACATAACAGTATCAGAATGTGGTGTTAAAACTCCTTGCTGCCTAAATGATTTAAGTTATTGGCATGTGACAAATAATTTGATTGTAGATGTAATGCACGATCTTTTTGAAGGTTGGTGTGCTAGTGAAACCTTCTTAATAGTACATCAGTTTGTTTTTAAAGCCAAAATTTTCACTTAGTCTTTTAAATGATAGGATAATAAATTTTAATTATGGTAAATATGAATCAAGTTCTAAACCAGTGTCAATAAACAGAGAAAAACTTTTAAATCTTGATGGTTCTAATGGGCAAAGTGCATCTCAAATGTGGACCTTGATTCGAAACATACCCTTATTAATTGGTGACAAAATTTCTGAAGATAACGAATTTTGGCAGTTATTTAATCTTATGTTGAAATTAATTGATACTATTATGGCTCCAGACATTACCTGAAACTTTTAAATTAGCAGAAAATATAGCAGATCATCACAAACTTTTTTTAGAGCTTTTTCCAGATAAACATTTATCACCAAAAATGCATTTTGCAGTACACTATCCTAGGATCATAAGGCAGCTAGGGCCTCCAGTTATGTATTGGAGCATGCGATATGTAAGCAAACATTATCCTTCAAAAAGATGTGCATCAGCTAGCAAAAATTTTGTAAATGTTGCTAAAACAGTAGCCATACGCCATCAGTTATAAATTGCACATACTTTACATGAGAAATATTTTAAATGCAATGCAATATCAAATGTGTTGGAAACAACATATGGAAAAATGCATAGTTAAAAGGAACATAATTTGAAACTTGAAGTAAACGGTTTGAGTGACAATTCGGAAGTAATGCAGTGTAATGGTTTTCGTTATAATGGCACAACATATTAAAAAAATATGGTTGTGTTTGTTTCTTGCATTGATGAGTTACCTATTTTTGGTAAAATAAAAAAAAAATGTTTGTCCTTAATAATAATGCATTTTTAATTTGTGATTTGTTTGAGTTTTTAGGTTTTGACAGCCATTTTCACTGATATGTTGTAAGTTCTACTGGTGCTGTTAATCTAATAAACATAAAAGATTTATTTAACTATGTTCCATTGCATATAAGAAACTCATATGATTTAAATGACAAATCAGTGTATGTTACACTGCGGTATAATCCATGCTGTACAAATGAAAAATTTGAAATAATTTAAAAGATTGCTTGTTTTTTAAATAAATTTATATTTAGTTTTCTTTTGTTTTGTTCTTTTTGTTAAAATTATGAATATCAGGAAACTATTGTTGTAAATCTTCAGTATTTAATTGAAATAGTTTTATGGATCAGTGGTGAGGTAAAATTTAGTACTAATTGTTTTCTTTATATTTGTAGTACAGTCAGTTTTATGTTTCTAGTTGGCCAAAAATTTGTTAATTTGTATGGGGTTGTATCATATGTTTTGTGGTAAGGGATTTTTTATATTGTACAATACAAAGCAGCAGTAAAACACCTATTTTAATAGCTGATTGGCTTTCATTATTTTTCATAATTTGAAATAATAACCATAGAATGTATTGTCCAAAGTTGTTAAATTTGGCAAAAAAATCTAACTTAAACTGTTGTGTAATTAAAATATAACATTTAAAAGGAAAATTTTGAAAAGACTTTTGCATTTTATGTAAATATTATTATGGTTGCATCCAGCTGTTTTTTCTATGGGCAGCAAACTCTAATCTTGTCCATTTTATTTATCTATTTGCCATACTTCATATACTTTTCTTAATGTCTCTGCTTTCACAGTCTTTTCTCAACTCTCTTGCATCAATGCACTTTTTTAGGTAAAGGAATCAACAAAGAAAGTTTTACATTGTTGAAAGGTTCAACAATAGCAATAACATTATAATAAAATTCCAGCATCTTTTCGTTTCAATGACCATCTTGGTCTATTTGAAAATTTTCTGGTTTAGACATAAATTTTGACACCATTTCAAATCCCAAAAGCGTTCTTTCCGGTTTGGAAATAGAAACATGTGATGTTTTACCATAGCTAATAATGTATCTGATATTATACCTGTCCAGATAATGCTGAATGTGTCTGCTCTTTTACTGCAAATACATCTGCATAGATGCCAATATCTCCGGAAATTCCGGAGTTTCTCCGGAAATGTAGGATAAAATACGGAAGTACGGTAATAAGGTAGAAAATACGGAAATTTGAGACAAAAAAATCGCGAATTTCTTCGATCGATCGCGGCAAAAAATCACTAATTTCGTCAATCGGTCGTTGAAGTATATCGCGAAAATCGTCTATTAATCGATAAAACCGGCAATTTCTACAATTGCTCGCGGCAGAAAATCTCAAATTTCTCCAACCGATCGTTGAAAAAAGTTGCAAATTTTGTCAATCAGTCGTTGCAAATAATCGTGAAATTCATCCATAGGTCGTTGATAAAAATGCAGCCGCGGCAAAATATCGCGAATTGCGTTAATCAGTTGGGGGGAAATATCCTGAAATCCGGTAATCGGCCAATGATAAAAATCGCGGATTTCGTCAGTCACTCGCTGCGCTGCAAAAAAAATCTCGAATTCCGTTAGTCATTCGCGGTAAAGAATTGCTGTTTTCGTCAATGAGTCACGGCAAAAAATCGCTGTTTTCGTCAGTCAGTCGCGGCAAAAAAATCGCTGTTTCCGTCAGTCAGTCGCGGCAAAAAAATCGCTGTTTCCGTCAGTCAGTCGCGGCAAAAAAATCGCTGTTTTCGTCAGTGAGTCGCGGCAAAAAATCGCTGTTTTCGTCAGTGAGTCGCGGCAAAAGATCGCTGTTTTCGTCAGTGAGTCGCGGCAAAAAATCTGTTTTCGTCAGTGAGTCGCGGCAAAAAATCGCTGTTTTCGTCAGTGAGTCGCGGCAAAAAATCGCTGTTTTCGTCAGTGAGTCGCGGCAAAAAATCTGTTTTCGTCAGTGAGTCGCGGCAAAGAATCTCTGTTTTCGTCAGTGAGTCGCGGCAAAAAATCTGTTCTTCAGTGAGTCGCGGCAAAAAATCGCTGTTTTCGTCAGTGAGTCGCGGCAAAAGATCGCTGTTTTCGTCAGTGAGTCGCGGCAAAAAATCTGTTTTCGTCAGTGAGTCGCGGCAAAAAATCGCTGTTTTCGTCACTGAGTCGCGGCAAAAAATCGCTGTTTTCGTCAGTGAGTCGCGGCAAAAAATCGCTGTTTTCGTCAGTGAGTCGCGGCAAAAAATCTGTTTTCGTCAGTGAGTCGCGGCAAAGAATCTCTGTTTTCGTCAGTGAGTCGCGGCAAAAAATCTGTTCTTCAGTGAGTCGCGGCAAAAAATCGCTGTTTTCGTCAGTGAGTCGCGGCAAAAAATTGCGATTTTCGTTCGTCAGTCGCGGCAAAACATTGCGATTTTCTTCCATCAATCGCGGCAAAACATCGCAGTTTTCGTCGTTCAGTCGCGACAAAACAACGCGATTTTCGTCTGCAAGTTGCGGCAAAACATCGCGTTTTTCGTCCTCATGTCGCGGCAAAACATCGCGATTTTCGTCCTCATGTCGCGGCAAAACATCGCGATTTTCGTCCTCATGTCGCGGCAAAACATTCGCGATTTTCGTCAATCAATCTCGGTGGAAAATCGCGAATTTTGTTAATTGGTCGCGGGATTTCACTCACATCAATCACGGATATTTTGCTCCGTAGAGATAAAAAAAAATTCCAAAATTTATTATAAAAAATTATTAATACATTAAAAGTAAATTAAGTAACCTTTATTTAAATTATGTTTGTGTTGATAAATGCAAAAGCTGCAAGAGGACTGAAAATATTTGTAAAAAATATAGCTCGTAAAAAACTTTGTGCAACTCCTGAAATGACTCCTGAAACCTGAACATTTTACTCCTGAAGAGTGTCCAAAACTCCTGAAATTTAACTGGTTTACTCCTGATACAGTCTTTACAATGTTGGCGTCTATGCATCTGAACCACTTCCTTCACTTAGGTGTTCTGCTTATCTCTCTATGTATAACTTTATAAAAAAGATTTATATTAAGGAGATTAGGTTAAGAAGTTAGCAGGCATTTATCTAAAACTAATTGAAGGGGATCCAGCTATATATTAGGTAAATACAAAGTTTTGGCAGCTTTGTAACAGTTTCGTATTCAAAAGTATGATTGTATGGCAATGTGCATGTATATTTGTCTGAATTTTTACCTGCATCTGTGTTTTAATAGGTTATTATTGAACAAAAGATCCATATAAAAAAGGACTAGCTGGCTTCGCTGGCTAGTGGGGCCCCAGAACCTCTAGCGAAAAACTAACCTCAAACCAAACAAAACTGTCTCGTCTCCCTGCTGTGGTAAGCCCCTCATTACATAAAAAAATTTCCTAAAATCTGACCTGGGGCCGAATGAATCTCTGACTCGTTTCCCTTTTGCCGATGGAACCATATTTAATCATAAATTGTTTATGATAATTAACGGTTTTAATTTCCACACGAGTTTATGCATATATAATCATATTACATTGCCTGTAAGCCAGATTTTTATGTTGATGGATCTCCCTCCCAACTCCAAAGTCAAGTTTAATGTTTTTTTAATTAAGATTCTTTAATTTACTTTCAAAATTTTGAATGTTATCTTGCAACTTTTATCTCCTGAAACAATTTAGTAGCTTTTTGCTAGAATCCACATTAGTCAGAGATAATGGTAGCATATGAGACTAATACAAAACTACTCTGCAATAAATTGTTTACTTTTTATGTTTATCATTTTATTTAAACTTGAATTGTTATTCAGCCTCAAACTTTCAATCACTATTCCCACTCTTCTTGAGGGCTGATATATCTCTCACCGGGATGAATGTATCTTCTTTCCCTCATTTCTGGCTTATGTGCTTCTCTCTCTAGTGGACATACAGTACCGCCTTCCGTTCCACTGTAATTTTGGAAATACAGTAAATGAAACCGAACATTACAGATTGGACGGAAGGTGGTACTGCATGCTTACCGGACAGATATGCCCACAAACGAGAAAGGGGGGAAAGCAGACATACGCCACGCCTGCAAGGAATATAACAGCCCCCAAGAAGACAGGGAATAGCCATCGAAAGCACCTGACTGAATAAGAACAAAAGTAAAAAATCAAATAATAATAGATTTGAATTTGACCTGTAATGAATAAATGTCATAACAAATAATTTGGTTTCAATACTTTCTGCTATATTTTGAGTTTTGTAGTATTTAAAGCACTTGGCAATTTTGTACTAACTGTTTTACATATATATAGAGAGAGAGATTAAGTTTCTATTTTTGTACTGATGCTTTGTGTTTTATCGATTGTAAAAATACTTGTTAGATTTAAAATAAACAATTTTGATATTACTTTAGTTTTATTTTTATGTTTATTAATTATAATGGGCATAATGAGTTTCTAGTAACTTTAAGGTATAGCAGAAGAACGTGTAGTAATCTTTTTGAAAAAAGAAAGGCTCTTTTCATGTATAAAAGTTAGAGCCTCGTGTAATTTTAAGTTTACAATTGAGTGATTTTTAAGCAAATATCATAAACTGCTCAATTAGAAAATTTATAAAAAATATGTATAGTCAGTAGCAGAAGCTTTGCTTAAAAATTATTTAAGACTGTTCTCAAATCCAAAGGGCCAACTTTCTGACATAAGTTTTAATTCATTTTTGTTCGCAAACGCATGAAACTAGCAGGTGTTGTTATTCAGAAACTATGTGATCAAACTGTTTTTTTCCGTTTTCTTGTAAACGCAATAGATCTTTCAGAAAATACTGTCAAAGTTGACATTTAGAACTGAACTTCCGAACGAAAGAAGAAAATCCAGTCAGTAAAAGTGAGAAAAATGCCGTATCACGTGATCAAAATCTCTTATAACTCAATAGGTAACTGGTTGATCAAAAAATGGAAAACACAGTTCGATTCCAAATCGCTTCCATGGTGAGGCTTTCCAATTTTATATCTTTCCGTTAAAAAATGAATTTGTAAATGCGTCAAAACGTTTTGTGCTCGTTGAGCAGAGCAGTTGAGAATAGCCTTAACTTCCCATTGCTTTTAGCTGTGACTATTTATTAAAAAAACACAGAAGCAATAAACAAGAATTGGCTTTGGCACATACCATAAAAATGTTTGAAATCAAACATATTACAAAAGAAAGCAATGATTTCATAGTACAGTAGACTCATTCAAATTCGCACATAATCGCAGATGTACACAATAAAACTTTTTCAGATGGAGGGTCAAAATGACAAAAAATTTTAGTTTTATATCATTCCGTATGTATTTTAATATGTAATTCTCGATATGACTGAACTCATGGTTTTTCATGAAGGAAGCATAAATTTATTTCTGAAAAAAAAAATCAAGATTTTGCTTATATCAATGGTAATCACAATCTTTTTAGCAAATATGTTTATGTAATAATCGAGCTTTTCTGTTATTAAGTCTGGCTAAACCTGAAGCAAAACTTCCTTTTTTCATGATTTTGATATAAATTAATTGGGTACCTTTAAGAGGAAAGTTTCTTTGAATAATTCAAGGAAAATGTACCTCATCTTGATTATGGATATTTAATTGTACATCATTTACTTGACCTTTACTTTTAATAATTTAATCATTTTAAAAATTATCTTGATTTTTATTATTTTAGTTTATTACTTTGCTTAATTATTTTACTATATTGCAAGCATTCATTATAATTTTGATTGCATTATTACATTCAAATTACATTTTAAAAAAAGTAAACAAATCAATGACCAGAAATCCACACAACCTCTGGTGCCAAGCTGTGCGGACTTGAGAGAGTCTACTGTATTTGGTTTCTTTTTTTTTCAGTTTAGTAATTTAGAAGTGTCAATTCAAAAGGATTGATGATTGTATTTGAGGAAATATTCACTTTGAATTTTTCTGACAAGTTATAATAATGGGTGCTGGTCCATTTTCAGTCAATATATGTAAAATGCAGAAGTGCATTTTCAAATTAATCTCTAGGGTGAAAGTGATATTAAAGACAATTATGATATAATTTAATGAGGACATTTTTTCTGAAATATAAAATTTTGAACATGTTACATGAAATAATTAGCGGATTTGGATAAATCCTACATTATATGAAAGACTGTCAAAATGAATAGACTGCAAGGACAGTGATGTGAATGGACTCTTTGAATGTCCCAGGGACCCAACCATTTTTTAAATGTGGGTGTAATTTCAAATAAAAACTAAATATTTATTTATATAAATATAATAAACATTTCTAAAATTAAGATTCAGACTTCTTTGACTTCAGGACTTCTTTGAAACTTAAATGATTTGAATTTACAACTGGTTTTTAAATTATTTTTCAAAAGCATTTTTGTTATGCAAATCAGTCATATACAAAAAAAAAAAAAAAAAAAAAAAAAAAAATTCAACATTAGATTTTAGAAATCTGCAAAATAAATATATTTTAATAAAAATTTTCAGAGCATATTTTTTTTTTTTTGGAGAAAAAAGATGAGATTGCTCTTATGAAAACTTTTAAAATTAACACATCCCGTCAGATGCGTTTTTGTGTTCTGTTTGTGCTCCATCATCAACTTATAAGTGTTTGATTTAGTGTAGTGTATTTCTGACATCTGCACTGATGAAGTAAACCACAAATGAAAGAAACCATAGTACTAAAGATTTACATAATTGATAAAACTCATTACTAAATTATTCTTGCTGGACCAATAAAACTGTATCACACATCACATTTTTTTCAACTTTCACATATAAACTGATGGACGACCAATGTGTATGCTGAGGTATAGAGAAATTGCTAATTTTCTAAACAACTTGCTATAGAAAAACTGGCGCTTTTATTAAAACAAGCATGCATTTGAAGCTTTATGTACAGTTGGTCAAAAAAAAAAAAAATCTAATTTGAATAAAAAATATCATAGAGAAATGAAACTGGTATCAATCAACATGGATTGTCTATTTCAATTTAACCTATTAAAACTTTCCTTAGGGTTTCATCTACATGATAAGGTGAACACAAATTTTTAATTTTTTCAATGTAAACCTCCAAATTTGACCACAAATTTTTAATTTTTTCAATGTAAACCTCCAAATTTGACAATGCAGTTAGAAAGAACACACTCAACTACCCGAAGTACTATTTTAAGAGACGTTTCTACAATTGAAGATTTATTAGAGGTAGGAATTATAAGTAACACGAATTTTATAAACACTTTTTTAAGAGAAAAATCTTTCACTCTGAGAACTCATTAGTCCTATGTCTACTAACTCTTGGACTAATTGTGAAATGTCTTAAAAATTTGTAATTGGGCTAAATTGAGTTGTTTTCTTTCCGATTGTTATCAAATTGGGGGGGTTTATATTAAAAATATAAAGTTACTGTTCATTTTAATATGTAGATGACCCCTTGATTAAAAATTTTAAAGTCTTAAAATTGAAGTAGACAGCAATTTTATTTCACTTCTATAATTTGTATTAGAGTTAATACGGTTTATTTATTTATTTTTTTTGACCGACTGATACATTTTTTATAAAATAGTTTCAATATATTTACAGGCTTCAAATATATGCTCATTTTATTAAGTGAACCAGTTTTCTCTTAGGAGGCGTGCAGGATTGGTAATTATTTTATATCTCGCCAATGCACCTTAAACCTAAAAATACATGTAAATTTTGAGTATTTTCATGCTCAAAAATGAGCATATAGAGGTCAGTTCATACTCATTTTTGAAACATAGACATGCTCAAAAATGAGCACATAGAGGTCAGTTCGTACTCATTTTTGAAACATGGGCGTGCTCAAAAATGAGCACATACAGATCAGTTCATACTCATTTTTGAAACATGGACGTACTCAAAAATGAGCACATGGAGGTCAGTTCATACTCATTTTTGAAACATGGACGTACTCAAAAATGAGCACATGGAGGTCAGTTCATACTCATTTTTGAAACATGGACGTACTCAAAAATGAGCACATGGAGGTCAGTTCATACTCATTTTTGAAACATGGACGTACTCAAAAATGAGCACATACAGATCAGTTCATACTCATTTTTGAAACATGGACATACTCAAAAATGAGCACATACAGATCAGTTCATACTCATTTTTGAAACATGGACATACTCAAAAATGAGCACATAGAGGTCAGTTCATACTCATTTTTGAAACATGGACATACTCAAAAATGAGCACATAGAGGTCAGTTCATACTCATTTTTGAAACATGGACATACTCAAAAATGAGCACATAGTGGTCAGTTCATACTCATTTTTGAAACATTGGCATACTCAAAAATGAGCACATGATGTTTCATTATTAAGTGTGTGCATGTTTTCAGAAATGAGTATATACATGTTTCAAACTTGAGTAATTTTGTTTCGGAGCCATTTTGACGATGCGGCATACTCAGATTTGAGTATTTTTTACTCATTTTTGAAAACGTCGTTTTTAGAGTGCGTGCTTGTTTTGTTTGGGCCGATGAGGACATTTAAATTTGAGCGATAACGCCCATCATATTGCAAACCATTTTTACGCATAGAGGAATGAGATAGATGAAGATGCAGTATGCCGTAACAACGGTTTGCAATATGATTCGCGCAGCTCAAATTTAAACGCTCCCACTCGGACCAAACAAAACAAGCGCCTAGAACATGGACCAAATTCTTTGACATCACCTATGCATTTATTTTCTCTAAATGAAAGTGATATGCTTATTTTTAAGCATTTTTCTCAAGCAGCATTCCATTGTATTATGAATTAAAAAATGTATTACTAAAAGTTTTTTTTTTTTTTTTTTGTGAAAAAATATGCTTGTGTTTGGGTTTACTATAGCGGATTTTAGGATTACTTTTTTGGCGTCACCCCCAGCCACCTTACTGCAATTCCATCTATCTCTTTTCTCCATGGTTTTTACGGTACTGTAATCTCTATCTATCTCTTTCCTTCATGAGTATAATAAACGCTATGTCAAAAAATTTTGTTAAAATAAAATCCAGACGATTTTTAATTTTACATCTAGTTCTAAAATTCCTTAAGGCTGTTCTCAAATCCAAAGGGTCAACTTTCTGACGTAAGTTTTATTTCATTTTAGTTCGGAAACGCATGAAACTAGAAGGTGTTGTTATTCAGAAACTATGTTATCAAGCTGTTTTTTTCCGTTTTCTTGTAAACGCAATAGATCTTTCAGAAAATACTGTCAAAGTTCGCATTTTGAATCGAACTTCCGAACGAAGGAAGTAAATCCAGTCAGTAGGGGAGAAAAAGGCAGTGCCACGTGATCAAATTTGCTTATAACTCGATAGGTAATTTATTGATTAAAAAATGGAAAACACAGTTCGATTCCAAATCGCTTCCCTAAGTCAGGCCTTTCAGTTTTATATCTCTCCGTTAAAAAATGAATTTGGGAATGTGTCAAAACGTTTTGCGCTTGTTGAGCAGAGCAGTTGAGAACAGCCTTAACATGTGACCAACTTGCTCATTAAAACTCTCATACCATAATTGGTATCAAGATTTTAAAACATAGTTTTTTTTTAAAGGAAGTGATAGTGTTTGTATATTTCAAGCTTTTTTCATAGTTCAACGTAAAAAGTGATTTATGCATTACTTTTTCTTAGCCTTGATTGTTTTGAGAGGGAGCATCTAACTTTAAAAGTAAAAGTATGTTAGCCTTTATTGTTGTTTAAAGATAATTTTTAGTTATACATATATTACTAAAATGCAATTTTTTTTTTAATGTTAATTTGTGCTTTTTTTTTTTTTTTACTTTTTAGAAAACATTGAAAAGATTTTCGCTAACTTTATATTTCTTTATTCATCTGTTGATTTTTCAAACTTTTTTTTCTATTCGAATTTTTTTTTTCATTATATTGTACATTTTAAAACTATATAAAAAATCACTTGAAAACATCAAACTAATTTAATTTTTGCTTAAAGTTATAAAAATACATTTAAAAGGCAAAAAAATATACCCTTATTTATTACAGATTCGACATGTTTCGAATCTTAATAAATAAAGGTATATTTTTTGTCTTTCAAATGTATTTTTATCATTTTAATCAAAATTCAAATCAGTTTGATATTGTACATTGTCAATCCGCTGGCTAAATTTTCATTTTATAAAAAATATGTGTAAACAGTGTTTTTTCTATAAAGATCTCACTTAATTTCAATTAAAAGTTCACTTAAAATCAATGATATTATTTGAGATTATTTGCTGCAGTGGTGTAGTCGTAAAAACAACAACAACAAAAAAAAAAGGAAAAAAAAAACAAAAAAAACCAGAGGGCATACGCTCTAAGCAGAGGGTATACCCTAACAGTGTATATACTATAGCTTTTTTGAAAAGCAGAGGGTATACGATGTTCCTCAAAATATCCAGAAGGTATACGGCGTATACCACCATATACCCTCCACTACATCCCTGACTTGCTGACATGTTTTTTGATTAATTTTTGATTAACTGCAATTTTTTTTTAACCAAACATGTTTTAACGATGTATGAGGCATTCTGACATAATTTTAAGTCCCTGAATAATAATTTTTATTTTAGTACATATTCTTGGTTTTTTTTGTATTTCTTAAATTGGAGAACATTCTATTGCATGACAGTATAACAATATTAACGAGATAAATAAGTTTTGTACGATGTTGGGGGTCCAAATGTACAAGGAAAACTCCTATACCGTCCCGTGTCCCTGATGCTGATTTTTAAGTTTGGAGCTGTCTGCATAAAATTGTTTCAATAAAAGTAATTCGATGTAATTTTTTTCCGAAACTGGGACTCTTGTTATATATAAATACGTAGCAAAAAATTAACCTGCACACATTTTTGCAGTTGTTATTATTTTTTTAACTCTGTTTCTGGATTTTCGATTCCTTACCGACCCTCTTGCTAAAATAATACAGAAAATCACTTCAGATGCAGCCACAGGATTTTTCTGAACTTTTTTCATGTTAGAGAAAGAATGTCTAAAATTCTTTGACAGGAAATTTACTGCAGCATTTAAATCAGCATGTAAATATCAATTTCAAGTATTACGCCTTTATTGGTATACCGTTTATTCCTGCACTTTTTGAGGTAAATTATTATCATTAATCCAATGCAAATAACTGTTGCTAAAAATCAATGAACATTGTGGCTATCACTTAGTCTTAACATGATTTGCCTAAAAATGGGTGGTATTTTACCTTGCCGTCCCTTTTTTTCCCTTACAGTCCCTTTTTTCCCTTACAATCCCTTTTTTTCCCTTACAGTCCCCTTTTTTTCCTTACCGTCAATTTTTTTTTCCTTATCGTCCCTTCCTTAAAGCTGTTCTCAACTGCTCTGCACAACAAGCGCAAAACGTTTTGACACATTTACAAATTCGTTTTTTAACGGAAAGATATCAAATTGGAAAGCCGGGCCATGGAAGCGATTTGGAATTGAACTTTTTTTTCCATTTTTTGATCCATCCATTACCCATAGAGTTAGAAGCGATTTCGATCACGTGACAAACCAGTTTTTCGCCCTCTCTTGAGTGATTTTTCTACTTTCGCGCGGAGATTCAGTTTAAAAGGTCCACTTTGACATTATTTTCTGAAAGATCTATTGCAAAACAGCTCGATGACATAGTTTCTGAACAACAACACCAGCTAGTTTCATGCATTTCCGAACAAAAATAAATTAAAACTTATGTCAGGAAGTTGCCCTTTTGGATTTCAGAACAGCCTTAACATCCTTTTAAGACAACGTCATACAAAAATTTTGTACTAAAAATACTACATTGTTATTATTTCTTATTTAAATGTTCTATGGGTACTATATGCAAATTCATTTAAGTAAAAATTTAGAAGAAGATAAAAAGTAAGAGAGGTAAAATATCAAGGGGACGGTAAGAAAAATTAAACACGAAAGCTTAACGTAAACCTCAGTTAAATAGAAGAAATCGTCGTAACTGACCATTTTTTCTTTATTTTGAATCATTAAGACATTCGTCTATAAGTTTAAAATGCTATTTTCACCAGATTTTTATTCCTGAACGTTAAAATTTTGTGAAAATGCCTCGTATAAGTATACCATGTCGAAAGCCGCTTTCAGAACCTTTCGAAAAATGCCTCATTCATCACTGTGCCTTTGGTATGTTGCAGAATGGGTTTCACTACATTCTGTAACCCGGGAAGCCCGGATTAATTAATTCCCTTGTAAAAATACTATATCAAATGACCTAGGCCAGGCTCGGCAAACCTTTTCAAATGTGCTTGCCGAAAATTAGCAAACAATATCTATCAACAATGCAACGTGCCAAACGTATACAAAAATAATTTTGAAGCGTACGATGTTTATACGAAACACTGGTTATAAAATCAGTTGCTTTCATGCATTAAGGGTGTATTCGAAAAAATATTTTTCCACCCTCAACAGCTCGAAATTTTCTGAGACATTTTCAGACTCATTTTTAATAGTAAAAACATGAAACTTGCTAAGGTGATTTCTGAAGACATGTTTAACATGCCGTGTGATTTCATTTTCAGCTCAATTCATTAGAATTTGATTTTTAAACAATTATTTTCTCAGTAGGACCATTTTTTTTATTCCCAGATCGCCCACTTCGGAAAATTCGGTTCAAAACGCCAACTTTGACAGCGTTTTTTTACAGTATTTTCTGCATTTATCAGAAAATTAAGAAGCACGGCACATTATATAGTTTCCAAATAAGAGAATTTCCCAGTTTGATGCGTTTGAGAGCAAAAATGAATTTTAAAATGAATCAGAAAATAAGCAGTTTGGATCGGAATACACCCTTAATAATTAGGAAATATTAAAAAAAATGCAATTTTTCTCTATACTGGAATCAGCCATTAAATGAACGAATTTTTAATTCGTAAATAGGATCCATTTATGTGGTATATACTGCAACAAAGGAAAAAAATACGAGTTTTTGTTTCATTAATTTTTAATACAACATCTCGGTTATAATTTTCCAAATTGCATTAACGTACTAAGAATGTATTGATGAGATTTTTGCTGTAGTACATTCAATAGAAAGTGCTTTATATCTAGTTCATATTTTGTTATTTTTACAAATATACATAGCTAAATTGAATCATTTCGCCATGTTACTGCAGTAACTGTCAAACGAAATTCAGTTGAAAATTACAGCTTTTTAAATTCATATAGAAAAGCAAAATACATGTCGAAAACGCTGCATAGCATCACAGGAAATAAAAATTATGATGTTGTTAATTCATGCAAAATATAATTGCATTATTTGTGATAATCTGTCGGTATGGAACAAAATTTTATTGGTTATAACAGGGAAAAAAAATGGATTTTACCTGTATAACAATGACCAAATTTAAATTTTCCCGTGCCATAAAAATTAGCTTACGTGCCAACTCTGGCACGCGTGCCATAGGTTCACCAACCCTGACCCAGGCTATATATTGAAAACAGATGTGAACTATGTCAAAAGGTTGCCTAAAATTTCCTATGATGTACTGTAAAATCCGTAGTCGAATCGCATAACCTTAGGGTATTCCAGATAAGAAATGATTGGCTAAAATTAACATATATCCGTTAAACTATAAAAAATATTATATTTGTAATGAAAAAGTTGAAAAATACCAATATTTTACTAAAAGGAAAAAAATAACTTTGCCGACGTTGGAATTGAACCAGCCATCCCAGCGTTACGAGACGTGTACGGTAACGATCGCGATACAGTTGGATACTAGCGAAACGTTTTGAAGTAAATACCATGTTTGCTTCAAATGGGCATGGTTTGATTAATTTCTTTTAAGACTGTCCTCAACTGCTCTGCTCAACAAGCGTAAAACGTTTTGACACATTTATAAATTCATTTTTTAACGGAAAGATATAAAATTGGAAAGCTTGACAATGGAAGCGATTTGGAATCGAATTGTGTTTTCCATTTTTTGATCAGTCAATTACCTATTGAGCGATAAGCGATTTTGATCCCGTGACACGTCATTATTTTCCCCTTACTGACTGGATTTTCTTCTTTCGTTCGGAAGTTCAGTTCAAAATGCCAACTTTGACAGTATTTTCTGAAAGATCTATTGCGTTTACAAGAAAACGGAACAAACAGTTCGATGACATAGTTTCTGAATAATAACACCTGCTAGTTTCATGCGTTTCCGAACAAAAATGAATTAAAACTTATGTCAGAAAGTTGACCCTTTGGATTTGAGAATACCCTTAAAAAGCTTTGAATTTTGAAGTTAATTTCGGTAAAATTTCGCCTTTATTGAGATTGTGGATGGGATTTTAATACAGTAAAAGCTGTAAAGTTGACCACCCTTGTAAGTTGACCACCTGTCTATGTTGACATCTGTTGTCAGGAACCAAATTTATCCTATACAAAACCATAAGACAAACCCTTTGTAACTTGACCACTTGTCTATCTTGTATCTTGACCACTGAAATTATTCAAATTTGACTAGAACTATTATAAAATGCCCACCAAAACCCTTTATAACTCGACCATCCAAAAAGCTAACAACTCATGAATTTAAAAAAAAAGTAACTCTCCACGAAATTTTCTATTTTTCTTTTTCTTTTTAACTAGAATTTCTAAAAGGGTGAAATAGTTATTAACCTGGGAAATGCTTTTAGTAGTGATAGGTGTAGGTAAATAATTCAAGGCTTATCTGTTCTTACATTGTTGCTCTTGTGGATTTGGCTTTTCAACACTCCCTCCCCCTCCGTTCTTTGATTCTAGATTTCTTTCTGCTTTTCCCATTTTCTTATCATTCCTTCCCTTCTTTCAATAACCCCAGGTGCTAGTTGGTAAGCAGAAATATTTCCACCAGTTGCAATAGTTTGTGGCAATTGTAACAACACAGTTAAGAAAATTATTTGTTATAATCATGAGTTACACTAGAACTGTGTTGTAGTACAGAACATTGGGCTGATGTAAAGTACAAAAACCAGGGTCAAACTACAATAACAGAGCTTTTCTTGGACAAATAGGCAATGTAAATGACAAACTTAAATTTAAAATTTTAGAATGTGTATGTGTCTTAACATGTGAAAAAAAGCAAGTGTTTTTTTTTAATATGTTTTTTATAAATTATGTGTTATAACTAGTATAGTTTGAAGAATCACTAATTGGCTGTATATTGATTGACTGTTTTTTTTAAATTAGTAGTAATACTAATTGATTTTAAAATTGGTACAAAACTATTAATTCATTCTTGTAGTTAATCTTTTCTTTTGTAAGGTGTTAGAAATATGCATGGTAATACAATATTAATTTTAAAGCCTTGTAGATAAATAAAATATTTTTGCGAAAAAAAAGATATGGTATGAATATTACGTTAAAAGAAAAAAATATATATATCATCACCCTTTATAAGTTGACCACTGAAGTGTGGCACCGCAAGTGGTCAACTTCACAGGTTTTACTGTACTTTATTACAGTAGCGCTCAAAAGTATTTTGACAACATTATATTCTGTCTTATTTTATTTAATATAAAAATTTAAAAGAAAATATATTCCCTATAATTGAGAACACTATGACTGCAGTAATTCAAATATATCAAGTTTCAATTTGTTTGTTTACATTCGGCTCCACTGAAGAAATATGACTCCTCCTTAGCTCAAAAGTATTTTGACAATATAGTTGCCATTTAATTGTTGAAGGTGTCAGTGGCGATATAGCTCAAATTAGTGTTTATATTGACTTATTGTGATTATTTTTAAATGCCGAAATGTAAAAAATATTGAAGTGATTCTAGAAAAGTCGCGCAAACAGAATTATCGGCAACTTGTTATTGCATGGAATAAAGTTTTTAATAAACAGAAATACATCGAAAATAAGCCTCAAAGTGGCCAACCGAAAAGAAACAACTTGCAATGTTGACTGTATTATAAAAATGATATCTACAAATGATTGTGGTAAGTCCGCTGTAATGATAAAAAATGAATTGAAAGAAAATTACGGCATAGAGATACACGTTTCATCAGTCAAATGACGCCTAAACTTCTATGGTTTACATGGCAGAAGACCTGCAAAATCACGTTTGTTATCTACCAAGAATAGGAAGGCTAGAGTTGCATCTGTAAAACGGCATAACCCTTTCAGGGGCAAAGCAATTCTATTGTTAAAGTGTTGAAATTAATGATTGACACAAGAATTTTGGTTAAAAAGTATTCAGTTTATTATGTGTGTGAAATTTTTCCTATTTACAAATAAATTTGTTTTCAAATTCCGGTGTCGATCATTAATTTCAAAACTTTAGCAATGGAATTGCTTTGCCCCTGAAAGGGTTATGCCGTTTTAGAAATGCAACTCTAGCCTTCCTGTTCTTAGTAGATAATAAACGTGTTTTTGCTGGTCTTCTGCCATGTAAACCATAGACGTTTATGCGTCGTTTGACGGATGAAACGTGTATGTCTATGCCTTAATTTTCTTTCAATTCATTTTTTATTATTACAACGGACTAACGACAATCATTTGTAGATATCATTTTTATAATACAGTCAGCATTGCAAGTTGTTTTTCGGTTGGCTTCTTTGAGGCTTATTTTCGATGTATTTCTGTTTATTAAAATTTTTATTCCATATAATAACAAGGTGCCGAGACACGTTAAAAAGAACGAGTTAATTCTGCTTGCAGTCTACCTTTCTTAAGTGCATTTACAGCGGCTTTTCTAGAGTCACTTCAATAATTTTTACATTTCGGCATTTAAAATTAATCACAATAAGTCGATATAAACACTAATCTAAGCTAATAGCGCCACTGACACCTTCAACAATTAAATGCAAACTAATTGTCAAAATACTTTTGAGCTAAGGAGGAGTCATATTTCTTCGGTGGCGCCGAATGTAAACAAACAAGTTGAAACTTGGTACATTTGAATAACTGCAGTCATAGTGTTCTCAATTATAGGGAATATATTTTCTTTTACATTTTTATATTAAATAAAATAAGAGGGAATATAAGGTTGTCAAAATACTTTTGAGCGCTACTGTATTAAAATAGGATAAAAATATGAATTATGAATATTTTTCAGTAGCTTGCTAAATGTAAAATATGAATATTATATTTTTATTCGATAATTTTTTTTTCAGTAAAATCGATTTTTTTTCATTTAATATTTAAATTAAAGGTTTTCATTTAAAATAGCGGTGCACAACCTTTTTAAGAGAAGGGCCACTGACAAAAATTTTTGGGTTGTCGAGGGGCCACATCAGTAACACGGAGAGCATTCTATTTCGAGGAGGTGATCTGTGGCCTATACTATAATCAAATAAAAATTTGGTTTCAGAGGCGGTGGGGGAGTTTTACTCCTCTAGGTTGACTCTGACAAAATTTGCAATTTTTTCCGAGCAAATTGATCAAATTCGCGATAAACAGACGAAACACGCGATTTTTATGCAGCCGATCAACGAAATTTGAGATTTTTTCCGCTCCAAATCAACAAAATTCACTCATTTTCCGCACCAAATCGACGAAATTCGTGATTCTTAACTTACTGACCAAATTTACAATTTTAAACGGCGGCATATTGACGAAATTCACGATTTTTTTTCTCGCGAATGACGGAACTTACGGTTTTTTTGCAGCCAATCAACAAAATTTGCAATTTTTCCTCGTATCATAAAAAAATTGACGGTTTTTTCGTGCCCGATCAACGAAATTGGCGATTTTTTCGCACTTGATCGACAAAATTCGAGATTTTTTTTCGTACCCGACCAACGAAATTCGCGATATTTCCGAACTCGATCGACAAAACTCGAGATTTCTCCGTGCCCGATCTGCCAAATTTGCGATTTTTTCCGCGCCTCAGCGACAAAATTCGCGATTTTTCCGTGCTCGACCAATGAATTTGATATTTTTCCACGCATGATCGACAAAATTCACGATTTTTTGTGTCCGATCAACCAAATTTGCGCTTTTTCCCAGCCCCCATCGACAAAATTCGCTATTTCCCCTCCACCCGATGAACGAAATTCGCGATTGTTAACTGACTAACGAAATTTTCAATTTTTCCCGCAGCAAATTCACGAAATTCGTGATTTTTTCCTGCGACTGACAAACTCACGATTTTTCCATAGCTGATCAACAAAATTTGCAATTTTTCCGTGCAATATCAACAAAATGTGCAAATTTTCCGCGCATCATCAACAAAATTGGCGATATTTTCGTGTCCGATCAACGAAATTGGCGATTTTTCCGCTCCTGATCGACAAAATTTGCGATTTTTCCGTGCCCAATCAACGAATTTCCAATTTTTTCACGCCTGATCGACAAAATTCGCGATTTTGTGTGTCCGATCAACCAAATTCGTGATTTTTCCGAGCCCCATCGGCAAAATTCACTATTTTACCGCACCCGAACAACGAAATTCGCGATTCTTAACTGATTGACGACGCTTTCAATTTTTCCCGCGGCAAATTGACGAATTTCGCGATTTTTTTCTCGCGACTGACGAAACTCACGATTTTTTCGCATCCGATTAACAAAATTTGCAATTTTTCCGCGCATTATCAACAAAATTTGCAATTTTTTCGCGCATCCTCAACAAAATTGGCGATTATTTTCGTGCCCGATCAGCAAAATTGGCGCTTTTTCCGCTCCTGATCGACAAAATTCGCGATTTTTCCGTGCTCGACCAACGAAATTTGTGATTTTCCCATGCTCGATCGATAAAATTCGCAAATTTTCCGTCCTTGATCAACGAAATTTGCGATTTTTCCGAGCCTGATCAACAAAATTCTAAATTTTTTTTGTGTCCGATCAACAAAATTCGCCATTTTTCTGCACCCGATGAACAAAATTCGCGATTCTTAACTGACTGTCGAAATTTTCGATTTTTCCCGCGCCAAATTGACGAAATTCAGACTACCTATTCTTGCGAAAAACAGGTCGCCGGAATTTTCTTGCGACCTATGGACAAAAATTGTAATTTTTTCCAGTCATAAATTGACGAAATTCGCAGACCACACGTTAACCCATCGCGGGCCACAGGTTGTACATACCTAATCTATACTAATATCATAAAGAAATAAAGTTTGTTTGTTTGTTTGTTTGTAAGAGGTAATCTCTTGAACTACCGAACCGATTTCAAAATTAATGATATCAAAATGATTGTGTTAGTCCACGTTCGAACATAGGCTATATCTTAAGTCGATGCCACTACCCCAAAGGGGGTGTAGGAGTAAAAAACGTTATAAAAATGTGATTTTTGTTCCACTGAAGGGCCTAGAAATATGAAATTTGGAATATTAGTTATAAGATATAAATGATTTCTAAGAACATTTTCTAAACAATTCGAAATTTAAAAGGTTATGTGCAAGAAGCGTCCTAAAAACCGTTCTAAATGATGGTTTCTACGCAATCTCAAGAAATACCAAATTGATTTAAAAAAAATAATGGTGTCAAAATGATGGTGATAACCCTTGCTCCAAGATAGGCTAAATTATATGTCAGTGGCATTACCCCAAAGCAAGGTTATTAGACATATAAGGTTGGCTCGTAACTTTTCACCCAATCGGAGAGATCTCGCTCTGCTACGTCAGGCTACGTCACAAGAATCCACAATCAGAATTCATCCCGTGCTAATAGCGTTATGTACAGTTGAATTGTTATGTAATTTTAAGTGGAAAAAATTATTAATACTTTTTTTACACGTGTAAAGAAATAATAGACCTTAGTTTTAAAGAAAATTAATAAGTTTTAAAATCTGTACAGTGACACGGAAAAAAAAAGAGAAAATACAGTTATAGCTGAACTATAATTGTTATTCTCTCTCTCACTCTCTCTGTTATTTTGTTATTAATGTATATATTTTTTACTTATCAGTTGTCTATTTCTTATTTTTTTATATATATATTTATTAAATTAGTATTGCAACTTGAATTCATTTTATTAAAATGTACGTTTTAATATGGAATTTCTACAAATTAGAAAAACAAAATAATAGTTTCTCAGAATTACGTTTATAAAAACTAATAAGTTTAAAAATCCTTTTTAGTTGTAAAAAACATTAAAAATACTTACAACATATGCAATTATTATTCTTTTAAAGCAGATTCGTAAAGTACAAAGTCAAAAATTCGGAATCCACCGGAACTTGTCGATTGGACTTTTCCGAATTTTGAATCATTTGCATAATTAAAAAAAAAAAAAAATGAAAATTTTATCCATTTTTACCGGCGAATTATTTACGTATTACAAAGCATTTGAATACTAAAAAGAAAACAATTAATTAATAATTAAAAGAAAATAAATTAAAATAATGCTAAAGCAGATATTTTAATTGGGGAATATATCTTTTTTAAAAGGTAAAAAAAACTTCATCACAATTATAGATTTTTTTTTATGTAGTTTTTTAATGTTTTTATGAATTTTGCCAAACATTTTTTACATTACTAATAGGAATCGGATTACAATATTCTAATTCAGTATAATAAATGTTGACCTCTTTTCAGTGAAGTTTATTTTGAAATCATACATCGACTTTTCAATGTTTCGCATTTTTTTAAGCGATTTTAAGAGGTTTTTTTTTTTTTTTTTTTTTTTTTTTTACGTTTCACGGCGACTTTTTGACTTTCGTAAAGCTAATTCGATTTCAAAGTTTTAGCCTAATTAATATATGGTAAACTTCTTACCCCATGATTAGTGATTTTTTAAGGATTTTCAATGCGATATTTTGCGATTCGGGAAAGCATCCTGGTTGCAATGTTTTAGGCAATACATTTAGCTACAATAAATTTTGTTATTTGCGATTTTTAAATTTTTAGCCTTTTTCTTCCCACTCGTGCGGCACTTTTCCCATATCATTAAAAGGAATCCCGTTTTAGACTTTCAGCTTAATATGGTAAATGTTGTTCTCTTTTTCATAATGTTTATTCGGAATTCGTACAGCGTTTCTTGAAAGTTTCGCGAATTTTTTATGCAGATTTTAGATATTTGCGGCAATTTTTTGACATTCGTAAAATGAATTCATTTTCAATCTTTTAGCCCAATATAATACATTTTGTTTTACACATTTTTTGAAATTTGGGAGATTTGCAATGCGATTTTTGGCGTTTCGAGGCAATTTTTGGGGCATTCGTGAAAGAATTCCAGTTACAATGTTGTCCACTATAGTAAATTATGTTCTCTTCAAACTTTAGACGCTTAAAGATTTTTCCTTCTTTCTTTCTTCACGTTTCGCGGCGATTTTTTAGCATTAGTAAAAGGAATTCGGTTTTAATCGTTTAGTTCCGTATTATAAATGGCCTCTTTTTAATAAAGTTTATTCAGAATTCATATAGCGATTTTTAATTTTTTAAGATTCTTTTTTTCGTGTTAGAGATTTTTTTGACATTCGTAAAAGAAATTTGGTTTCAAACTTTTAGCTTAATATAATAAATTTTAACCTCTGCGATTTTCGCAGTTTTAGCAGTTGTTTTATGCGATTATTTAGCGGTTTATTTTACGTTTCGCTAAAATAAAAACGCCAGTTACGGAAACGTCCAAATTTTGGAGAATTCGGGATTTCGGAAGTCCGAATTTGAGACTTTGTACTGTATATAAAACACATAGTACCTTCCTACAGGTCCCCCCCCCCCCCCAAATATTGGCTGTTTCCAGAGGCTGATACAAAGGAGGAGGGGGGGGGGGTGATAGAGGAGAAATTAGCCTCTCATAATAATTATTAACGCAATCAATTTCTTGTTAAACGTTTAATATATCAATAATTAAAAAATAATAATATTTACAACATTTCAACTGTTCACATATTATTTACAATTATTTAAAGCATTCGATTTTATATAATAAAGAAAATACTACTGAAAAAGGAAACAACTAGTTATTAAAAAGGAAAATAGTTTTTGACTCTCTCTTTTTTTTTTTTTTTTTTTTTTTTTGGCTACACAATCCTTATTGCTAAATTTTAATTTTCTTTTTATTGATTTCATCTCTTTTGACTTAGCATTTAAATATTTTACGCGGATAAAAATTCGTAATTTAGAAAAAGAAGATAACTTATTGTCGATATTTAGATTGCATGTTTTTGATATATATTCAACAGGATTTTTTTTAAAATATCTTTCTTTTCATTGAATGTATCTTCATGAAATGAAATAAAATAATTTTACATAATAAAAATGTTTAGCTGATATTATTGAAGACCACATCATTCACGTTAAAAGAGAGCTTTAAATTCAAGACTTTGTGTATTTGTCTTCAAATCTAAAAAAAATGTTTCGTACGAACAAGCAAAAACAAAGCAAACATGGGTTACGGCAGGGGTTCCTGGATTCTTGTGACGTATGATCCTACATAGCAACGGCAGTGGGCGGGACGGCGTCCTTAGTGACGAGCCAACCTTATATGTCTAATAACCTTGACCCCAAAGGGGGTGCAGGAGCAAAAAAAGTTCTAAAAATGCGATTTTTGTGTTACAGAGTCTAGAAATGTGAAATTTGGAATATTAGTTACTTATCAAATACAGTAGAACCTCGATCCATCGTTTTTCAAGGGGTGTGTGAAAAAAAAGATGAATCCGGGAAAACGATGAATGCGGGTTAACGTCAAAACAAGAATAGAAACAATATTTAAACATTACTAATACATGCAATGTATACAGTATGCCAATAAATACTAATTTGTTACTTACCAAACTGTAAAAGAAATAAGTTGTAGAAAATTTATATTTATTTTTAAAATATCAGTAATTTTACGTTGGGTTTTTCATCAATTTTTTTTTATTAAACAACAAATGTTCAAGATGTAGAATATTTTTCTGGTCATTTTCTGTAATTTCATGGGCATATATAAAAGTTCGTACAGTTTCAAATGCCGTAATTGCATCAGCCAGACTTGGCAATGGTGTAGGCTCAGCTTCATCGGCATGAACATTATCCTCTGCTTCTTCGCCATTTTTTTCATTTTTGCATAATCACACATTTCTTCTATGCTTAATACGCCACATGTCGCAACATCTTAATCAATGGAAATATAATCTCTACATTTCTCACCAGATACATCCTCTGCTACACGCAACCACTCTTCATCCGCATTGTCGCCACCATCATCATTATTTTCTGTGCCTTCTGTTGAGCATTCTTCATCAATTTTTTGCTGAAAACCGCATTTCACGAAGCAGTTCTGGATAGCTGAAGAGGTTACTTCATTCCATGGTGAAAGTATAAAATGAATAGTTTGAAGGGCGTCTATTTTTGGAGTAGGTTCTTTCGCTTGTTCCATGAAACATAAAAATCTTTTCACTAGCTTTCTCTTGTAAAATTGCTTAAAACAGTTGATTATCCCGGCATGAAGAGGTTTTACGACAGATGTACAATTAGCTGAAAAAAATTGCCTTTTATATTTTTCAAAGACGACGTATCTGGTGAATGAGCAGAGCAATTGTCAATAAATAGAATTATTTTCTTTTTTCTGAGCGCCGATTGATCTATCAAAGTCATGAATAAGTTTTGTAAAAATATCATTTTGCATCATGTTTTGGCATTCGAATGGTAGACTGCTGGCAGTTTCTTTACATTCTTGAAGCATCGAAGTCTAGCAGATTTACCAGTTTCGAGTGGTACTCGTTTATGAGAACCGTCCTTATTTGTGCATATTAGCACTGTAAGTCTTTCTTTGGAATGTTTACTATTATGATAAGACTCTCCTTTGAACGCTAGCGCTCTCTCTGGCAAGCATTTATAAAACAGGTCTGTTTCATCTGCATTATACATGTCAAAATCCTTGTATCCTTCTAGTGTCTTCGGAAGTTTTTCGAACCGCATTTCTATATGATCAGTATACACTACTGCAGTACTTTCGCCGCATAATTTCCTGGATACCAATCCGTGGCGAATTTTAAAACGTGAAATCCACCCATTTGATGCAGAAAAAGTATATCCATGCCAAATAAGGCAGCTATTTCAAGTGCCCTCTCAAAGAATATTCCAATCCACAGGAATATTTGACGCACAAGCTTGCTCCTACCACGCGAAGAGAAGTCTTTCCAACTCGTTGTAAGTAGACATTTTGCTAGTTTTTCTCTTTTTCGCAGACTTTCCAACTTATCTGTCTGCTCTCTAATTTCTTTCTTTTTCGAAATTATCGAATTCAGGGTTGAAGGCGGTATACCTAAACGTTTGGTGATTAATTTTTTTCTCAAAAGGATTCTTTTCCAACTCATCTATAACGTGAAGCCTTTCTTCTAAGGTTCGGATTTGTTTTTCCATTCTTAAAATTCCCTGAACGCATAAAATTTAGCGCAGAACGCAAATTGAAAGCTCACACTCTTGATATTAAACATGTGCACTGCACACAACAGATTAGTCAAGAACGTGAAAAAATGTGGAAACTTGCCAAAGTGGATGCATCCATCCTCCCCTTTAGGCAGAATAGAATAACACATTCTCCAAACAAGAACACGTGTTCCGCATTCAGTTATTTAGACGTACATATACATGTAACGATATCAGCGCTAATCCCTGTTTTTTTCCCCCCTAAAACTGCACAAATGAATTATTTTAAGATAAAAGAAGTAATTCCAGTTTGTATGTCATATGGATCTGCTTGAGCTTCAATTTCATTTCGGTGAGGAGAAAAAATTTACAACGATGAATGCGGGAAAACGACTTTTTGAAGAACGATGCATGCGGGTTTCGTTAACCTTATTTAAATATAATTTGTGCAGGGACCATAGAAATAAAACGATAAATCCGGGAAAACGATGGATGCGGGAACGATAGGTGGGTGTTTCACTGTATAAAGGATTTTTAAGAGCGCTTCTTAAAAAATTCGAAATTTAAAAAGGGTGATAATGCACGAAGAGCGTTCAAAAACACATTCTAAATGGCGATTTCTACGCAATTTTAGAATGTATGAAATCGATTTCAAAAGTAATGGTTGTAAATTGATGGGGACAGCCCCTCTAACGTAGGCTCTATTTTATGTTTGTGTCACTACCACCTGGGAGTTGCAGGAGCAAAAGAACGTTCTAAATTGCGGTTTTTGTGTTATGGAAGGGCCTAGAATCATGAAATTTGGAATAGTTACATATAAGATATCAATGATCTCTAAGAACATTTCCTAAAAAAATCGAAATTTAAAAGGGGTGAAAATGCCCGAAAAGAGTTGTAAAAATGTTCTAAATTGCGATTTAAATGCAATCTCAGGAAATACCAAACCGATTAAAAAAATAATGTTGTCAAAATGATGGTGACAACCCTTGATCCAAGATAGGCTATATTATATGTCAGGTATATACATTATATTATATTATATATATATTATATTATATAAAGGGGGTGCAGGAGCAAAAAATGTTCTAAAAATGCGATTTTTGTGTTATGGAAGGACCTAGATTCATATGAAATTTGGTATGGTACATACTTATTAGATATAAATGATCTCTAAGAACATTTCTTTAAAAATTTGAAATTTAAAAGGGGTGAAAATGCGCGAAAAGCGTCTAAAAACGTTATAAATGCCGATTTGTGGACAATCTCAGGAAAAATCAAACTGATTTCAAAAGTAATGGTAGAAAATTGTTGCTGACAGCCTCTGCTCTAACACAGACGCTATTTCATGTCGGTGACACTACCACTTGGGGGTTGCAGAAACAAAAAAAAAAACGTTCTAAATTGCGATTCTTGTGATCGGTAGGAGCTAGCAATCAGGCATGGTAGTACATATTTATTAGATATAAATGATCTTTAAGAACAGTTTCGAAAAAAATTGGAAATTTAAAAGAGATGAAAATACGCGAAAAGTGTTCTAAATTGCGATTTCTACACAATCTCAGGAAATATCAAATCGATTTCAAAAGAAATGGTTGCAAATTGATGGTGATAGTCCCTGCTCCAGCATAGGCTATATTTTATGTTGCTGTCATTTACCACCTGGGGGTTGCAAGAGCAAAACATGTTCTAATTTGCGTTTTTTGCACAACTAAGGGGTCTAACATTTTCAAATTTGGCATATGGTACTTACAAGAAGCAAATGCTTTCTAGGAGGGGAGGAGCGAAAAGCGTTCTAAAAAAGTCCTAAATTACGATTTCTGTGAAATCTCAGGAAATACAAAACGATTATAAAAGTAATGGTTGCGAATCAGTGGTGACAGTCTCTGATCCTACACACGCTATTTTTTACGCCGGTGACTCTACCACCTGGGGTTGGCTGGGACAACAAACGTTCTAAAATAGGCCTTTAAAAACTTCCTAAATTACGTTTCTATGGAATATTAGGAAATACCAAACCGATTTCAAAATTAATGTTGGCAAATTAATGGTGACAGTCCCTATTTCAACATAGCATTTTATGTTGAGAGAGATGGTAGACCGTTAGTCAAGAAGCTTGGAATTTGACATGATGGTTAATTTTAAGATGTAAGAAGATGGTTTCTAAAAAATTCAAAACTTCAAATGAATGCTGAAATGAGCGTATTAATTAAGCATAAAAGTTTCAAAATATTTTCTAAATTATCATTTATTTAGTTTTAGTTCTTTTTATTAATTTAAGTCTCATTTCTGCCTAATGCAGCGTAATAATGAAGTTTAGTCAAACTGTGTTTTAAATACTAATTTTTGAATTACAGTAGAACCTCGATTATCCGAAGTAATTGGGACCGACCTTCTTTCGGAAAATCGAAATTTTCGGATAATCGAGAATGCTTCAATTTTAAGATTAAGGAGAAATATATGCACTATTTCTTATTATGGTAACAAACGCTTAATAAAAATAAAGCAATAGCAATTTTGCTATTGCTTTATTTTTATTTAGCGCGAAACAAGAATATTACCTGAATTTTAATTTTGAAATTAAGTACCTTTTAATTTTATCACAAGGGTTTGAAACAATGTTTTGTTTGTCGCAGTTTCGATTGCCTTTGCTTTGAAGCTCGATCCCGGAGTTTTTTTTATTATTATTAGTTCACCAGTATCACAGTTTTTCTGCTAAACATTTTGCAAGATTCAAAAGCTTCAGAATTGCTAATTTGTTAGTTTTCTTCGTTTCACTCGGCAGCTTACGGGAGCTCAAGTTAAATTCAAAAGAACTCTAAGAAAAAGGATCGAAAATATTTATTTGTACTCGTAGTTCGGTAAGGACTGCTTGCACAGAAGGAATATGATACTTAAAACGAAAAAAGGTTTCAAAATGGATTTTGCACACAAGGAATGTGATAGTTTTTTTAAAAAAAAATGTTTCAAAATGGATTTTGCACACAAGGACAAGGAATGTGATAGTAAAAAAAAAAAAAAAAAAAAAAAAAAAAAAAAAGCTTTAAAAATGGATTTTGGTTAACCGAGAGTTTCGGTTAAAAGAGTTTCGGATAAAAGAGGTTCTACTGTATTCCTAAAAGTATACAATTTCTTTTAATAAAAATTAGACATATAAATATCACTTGGCATATTTCAACTATTACGCGAGCAAAACCGTGGGGTTTGCTAGTTTAAAATATATTTTAAATGCGAATATTTTTTTATAAGCAACTTTATAAATTAATTTTTTTTAAACTTTTTTTCACCTTATTCAACTTTAAAAAATAAATTGTAAGTACTTTTGAATGTATGAGAAAAGTAATTGTTATTTATTTTTAAATTCGAAAACATTTTCTCTTTTTAAATTAAATCATAAATCTTTAATTTATAGAATTTTTGGATTCTCCTTTTTAAGTAAATTCGTATTGTATGTGTATTGACGAGTTTTTCTGGCAGTGTAAGGTGGCGCCAAGAGTGCGCAGTGTACAAGAGTACGCAGAGCGATTATCTAATTTCAAAATAGAGTTTTGCATTTAGCTACAGTTGTAAACGATGTAATGACTTTGCACCAGGGCTGCGGAGTCGGACCCATTTTTGAGCAAAAGAGTCGGAGTCGCTAAAAAACAAACCGACTCCAGATTTCTTTTTTAGACATTAAGTGAAATGAAACTAATTATATGTGATTTTAAATCTATAAAATGAATTATTATTGTTATTTATGGACTATATCAGGCTACTCAAGTTAAAGATGACCGATTTACGGCGGTGTACAAAGTAAATACAGGGGTACACATGTACAGAGTAGATTAAAACTGTTTTAATTCATAACTGTAGTTGATATTTTACATTTAGCATGTAAGTACTTCCTCTCGTATTTTTGGGGGTTTGCGGATAGAATTCGAGGTGCAAAGGTCCGGATGGACCCAAGACCCGGAAAATGAAAGCAATTTTTCAAACAGGCTGTAGAATTAAGACAATTTATGTTAATGGATAAGATCAGACTAATAAACAAATTGAGCAGGCTGACAAGCCCAATATAACAAATTTGAAAGAATCAAACTACGACGATAAAATAGGAGAAATTTACAAAAGAATAGGCAATAGGCATTATTGGATTGAGAATAAATATAAAAGAACGGTGGAATGTTTTAGGGGACGGGCCTTAAAATCTCGGTTAATGCAGATCTCTTAACGGAGGTGATGCGAAAATTATAAATTTGTGCTATTTTAGAGGCAAAAGAACTAAGAACCAGGTATAGCATTGTAATAGAAGCCTTTTTCCGTCCCCCCCCCCCTCAAATTTTTCTAGTTTGTATGACCAAAAGTAAAATTCTAAAACATCCTTCCTTTATTTATTTATTTTTGTGCACAGGAGTCAAAATAGCATGAAATTGTAATTCTTTTTTTCTGAACAGGCGGTACCCAAAATAACGATAAAATAGTGAAATTTAGTTATCTTTTACCATTTGAATTTCGGATTTTTCAGGTCTGCAGAACCCGAAATAAAGACAAAATTGTAAAATTAATTCAAAAAATGCATTTTTGTTTTCATTAGAATCTAAAGAATCCGAATTACTTCCAAAATAATAAAATTTTCATCTTTATTTTTACTCCTTTCCTTAGAAATTTTTCGAGTCTGGAAAACACAGCAAAATAAACCACTAAATTGTAACGATTTTGCTTTTTCTTCTCAGTCCGCAGATCCAAAATAGTAAAATTTCCATTTTGTGTTTTTTAGACTTCGATAGTTGGATTTTCCAGGTTTGCAGGTGCGAAATTGTAAAATAAAATAAAGCTTAAAATACAGTGAAACATCCCTGAAAGACCACCTCTATAAGGAGACCACCTCTCATAAAGACCATTTATTTATGGTATATAATTTTTGGCTAGACGCTCAATGTTAATTTTCCTCCATTAAAGGGCCGCTATTTCCCGTCTCCTTCCCTGAAAGACCACTTTTCAGTCGAAGGGTAGAGTTATTTTCTTTAGATTGACGAATTCTCGAAATTCCACTTCTGTCCGGAAAACACATGAATATGAGGAAGCTTGTGAGTGTTACGATGAGTTATCTAAACACAGAGAATCGTACTATAGAAAATCTCGACAAAGGTAAGACTTAAAAATTTTTATATTGAAAATAAATTCTACAACTACAATCGAGATTTTCAAAAATCTATTTTAGGAGCTCATACTGATCCAGATGATGAGTTTCCGTCAGTTAAAGCTTCTATTTCATGTCAAAAAATACTTGTTGAAATCGATAGATTGATAGAAAGTTTGATACCTGTTAGAGATGATACTAAAATAAATGACTGATTTAAAGACATCAAAGAATGTTTGGAAATAAAAATTATTTATGAGAAATTGTTAAAATCAAACCAAACTACAATTAATTCTTCCTTTAAAGCTGTATAGACATGGAATGCAATAAACTAATACAATAATATATATATATATATATGTAGTATGTATTTCATGATACTTTGCTTTACCCATTACCTCTATTCAGAGACCACCTCTCTGAAAGACCGATTTTTTATGGTCTAAAGGATGGTCTCCTTAGAGAGGTTTTACTGTATGTATATATATATATACCGTATTTTATGGAAGAAACGCCGCACCCGTCGTAAACGCCGCACTCCTCAAATTGACCTGAATAAGCTTAAAAATACCGTAATCGCCGCACCCGTTGCAAACGCCGCATCCGTCGGAACGCTACTTTTGTCGACAGCGTCACATTGACCTAACTTTAATCAAAGTTTTCTGAGCAGTATAGGATGCCTCATTTTTAATATCTTAAGATGTCTGGAGTTTTATTTAAAATATTTAAATCTGATTTTAGATATTTTTATGAAATTTTAACTTAAGGAAACTCAGTTGGTATTAAAAAAAATCGTAAACGCCGCACATTGCGTAAACGCCGCACTTGGAAAAAAAATAACTTTTAAACTCGTAAACGCCGCGGCGTTTCTTCCATAAAATACGGTATATATATATATATATAATAAATTTGAAATCACAAATATATGAATAAATTGGTAAAGTTCTAAAGATGAATTAGAAATGAACATAGGAAACCAGTATGTAAAATAAGAAACTATGAATAACCCACAGAATCTTCAGAGGAGCTTGTGAGTTTATTCATTATATATATGTATTTTTTTTTCTTTTTTTTTAAGCCCTTAAAAGAGAATCAATGCAGAAATAGCGAGGTTTTAGCTTTGTTTTTTCTTATATTCCATCATTATTTTAACCAACAGGCCACATTAGCCTTCCCGGAATCGGAATAGAAGTCGGAGTCGTTAAAATATCCCGGAGTCGGCCATTTTCCCCATCGACTCCGCAGCCTTGGTTGTTTTGCATTTAGCTTACAGTTGTAAACGATGTAATGACTTTGCGCAACCTAACCCTATAAGATACTGATGTATAATTAAGTAAATCTCAAAGCAATGTCAAAAAGTGCTACAATAAATAAGTACATAAACTTGAGGTTTTGCATATGAAAAGTGTTATAATGAAAGATTATATTAATGCATACTCTATAAAAACAGAAAAAGTTCAAAGACAGTAATTCATATGCATGGAGGTAAGCAATGGCCTCTGCATTTATTGAAAAAGGAAAAATAATATTTGATTACATAGAGCATTTAATATTGAATAAGAGCATGGTCGCCAATTTTACATATACCGGGTGAGCAAAAAGTCCGCATAAACTTTAAAAATTCATGAAAACCGAAAAACTAACCGAAATGAAAAACTGTTTGCAGGATTAGCCTCTATAGGTCACGGAAATTTTTTTAAGACAGAAATAAAAAATAACTCAAAAAACAGCCGACAAATGGCGCTGGTTTGTGCGATTTTGGTGGAAATATGCAAATGAAACTGCTATAAGAACTTGCGCTCCTAATCCAGAACTATTTCTCGTAAAATAACTTCACCAACAAAGCTTTTATCCTTCATACTCCAGCATCCTTGATCAAGTACACGGCTCACAACGGTGAATTAGTTCTGGATTAAGGGTGTATTCGAAAAAATATTTTTCCACCTTCAACAGCTTGAAATTTTCTGAGACATTTTCAGACTCATTTTTAAAAGTAAAAACATGAAACTTGCTGGGGTGATTTCTGAAGACATGTTTAACATGCCGTGTGGTTTCATTTTCAACTCAATTAATTAGAATTCGATTTTTAAACAAATATTTTCTCAGTGTGACCATTTTTTTCATTCCCAGATCGCCCGCTTCGGAAAATTCGGTTCAAAACGCCCACTTTGACAGCGTTTTTTACAGTATTTTCTGCATTTATCAAAAAATTAAGGAGCACCGCACATTATATAGTTTCTAAATAAGAGAATTACCAAGTTTGATGCGTTTGAGAGCAAAATTGAATTTTAAAATGAATCAGAAAATAAGCAGTTTGGATCGGAATACACCCTTAAGAGCACAAGTTCTTATAACCGGTTTATTTGCATATTTCCAGCGAAATCGCACGAAACAGCGCCATCTGTCGGTTGTTTTCTGAGTTATTTTTTTATTTCTGTCTTTAAAAAATTCCCGTCACCTATAGATGCTAATCCTGCAAACAGTTTTTCATTTGGGTTATTTTTTCGGTTTTTATGAATTTTTAAATTTTATATAGACTTTTTGCTCACCCGGTATATAAAAAATAGTATGAATTCTCAAATCCAAAGGAGCTACTTTCTGACACATTTCTAAATTCATTTTTGTTTTAAAACGCATGAAATACGCTGGCGTTCTTGTTCAGAAACTACATAATCGAATAGCTTTTTCCATTTTTTGGTAAACGCAAAAGATTTTTTAGAAAATCAAAGTTAGAGTTTTCAACCGATTTTTTGGACGCGACACGGCTGAGAAGAAGAAAAATTGGTCGTCACGTGACAGAAATAGCTTATAACTCGATAAGTAATTTATATAATTTAAAAAAATGGGAAACGCTATTCGATCCCAAAATTGCTTCAATATTCAGATCTGCCAATTTTATGCCTTTACGTTAAAATAAATCAGAAAATTTCGCGTTGTTGAGCAGGGTATTTGAGAACCGCCTCCAAAGAGCTAATCTCTGACACATTTCTGAATTCCTTTTTATTCGGAAACGAATGAAATTGGCAAGTGGTCTTACTCAGAAACTATGTAACCAAATGGCGTTTTCCATTTTTTTTTTTTTTTTTTTTTTTTTGGCAAAGACAAAAGATCTTGCTGAAAATACTGTCAAAATTGGCGTTTTGAATCCAATTTCCGACACTACAGCGCGGAAAAGCAGAAAAACTGTCGTCACGTCACAACAATCTGTTATAACTCGATAAATAATTTATTTATCAAAAATTGATACATACCATTCGATTCCAAATTAGTGAGACCTGCCAGTTTTTCTTTTTTACATATAAAAATGAGTTAGAAATTTTCGCGTTTGTTGAGCATCACGGAACCAAACTGCTTATTTTCTGACTCATTTTTAAATTCATTTTTGCTCTCAAACGCATCCCATTGGCAGGTTCTCTTATTCAGAAACTATATAATATGCCACATGGGATTAATTTTTTTTTTTATAAAGGCAGAATATATTTGAAGGTATGCTGTCAAAGTGGGTGTTTTGAACCAAATTCCCCGAGAGTGCTGGAAATGAAAGAAATGGGGTCGTACTGAGAAAATAATTGTTTATAAATCAAGTTCTAATGAATTGAACGAAAAAAATAAAAACACAGGTCGCATACAAATCTCTTCAAAAATCACATAATCTTTTTACTTTTAAAAATGTGACAGAAAATTTCGAGTTGTTGAGCGTGAAAAAATAAGGGTGTAATCAAATCCAAATGGCTTATTTTCTGATTCATTTTTAAATTCATTTTTGTTCTGAAACGCATCCAACTGGAAGATTATCTTATTCAGAAACTATATAATGTGCCGTGCTTATCGATTTTTTGATAAAGGCAGAATATATTTTTAAAAAGTTGACGTTTTGAACCGATTTTTCCGAAGTGAGAGAGCTGTTAACGAAGAAAATGGTCATACTGAGAAAAATAATTGTTTATAAATCAAGGTCTATAATGAATTGAGCGAAAAATGAAAACACACGGCCTCTTATACATCTCTTCAAAAATCGCGTCAGCAAGTTTCGTGTTTTACTTTTAAAAATGCGTCTGAAAATGTGTCAGAAAATTTCGAGTTGTTGAGCGGGGGAAAATATTTTTTTGAATATCGCCTTAAGGAGTTTTTCGTTTTTTTAATATTTTTAATTGGGCGATTTTCGCATGAGGTCAGTGAGCTATTATAGGTCGTGTCAGTAATCATTAATCTTACTCGAAGAATGTTAAATTACAATAAAGCATAAAATGTCAGTGAAATTCTATTAATTTCTTTTATACACATAATCTAAAAAACACAATGTAAGTCGTGAATTTCGGAACCTAAACATTCGTGCCAGACAAGTTATCTTTCAATATATAGAAAAAAAAAGAAAGCTAGAGACATTATAATAATTTGTGCACTTTTCACTTTTGTAACCTGGCTTCTAGCCAGGTGACCTCTCACGTCTGGTAGATCAGCAGGGACCTTGAATAAAATGTTTATATAGAAAAAAAGGATAAAATTATTTCTGCTTTTAGAGTGGGGAAATAAATCGTTTGACAGATTCGTGGGGGACGTCAAGGGCATGGCGTTGCCCCTTTTTTTGAAATTTGAAATTTAAGACGGTATTCAAAAAATATTTTTCCACGCACAACAACTTGAAATTTTCTGACACATTTAATCTATTTTAAACCGGAGGGGGGGGGGGGGCTCGGGAGGGGAAGAAAGAGGGGGATGGGAAGAAAGAGGGGGAGGGGAAAGTTGTTTCAAATATTTTTTTGAAAAATGCTGGTGGAAATTAATTTTTGCATATTTTAATTTTTAGTATTTTTTGCATTTCTGTATTTTTTTTTCCAGTGTTGATACGTTTAAAAATTGTTTTACGCTGCAGAAGGGAAGAGCGGGGAGGCCTAAAAAATTAACCGTTTAGGGGTCATCCACAAATGATGTCACGCTCGGAGGGGGTGAGGGGGTTCATGAAATTGTGACAGTTTGTGACAAGGGATAGGGAGGGGGTAAGAAGAAATATGACATCACACATTTTGGTTAAAACAAAAGCATTAAAAATCAGCAGATTAAATTTTGAAGTTAGAATTTTGAAATTAAAGTATTTTGTGTTGATAAAGTAAAAGGTAAGATTTAAAGCCAAATACGAGTTAATTACGAATTAAATTCCATTTCAGATTCCAAAATACTACTGTTTTCAATTGCTATTTCATATTAATATTTTATTACTATTGCATATTAATTATGTATTTTGTTGTAAACCTTAATCTTATGACATACAAAATAAGTACAAGGATAATTTTTATTGTTATCCTCACAAATGTCATTAAAACACATAGTTAAAGTTTAAAAATAAAATTTAAAATATAATCTATAACGTAGTATTTTGTTTGTGAACCGCAAATATATGGTTATGTAATATAGCGTGACATGTGGCAAGGGGGGGGGGGGCTATGGTGAAGTGTGAGAATTTATGACAAAAGTGGGGAGGGATATCAAAAATATTTTTAAAAAGTGTGACATCAGTTATGGACAGCTCCTTAGCTTCTTTCGTTCCTAATCAAAATGTCGCCATCGCTCCGGACTAATAAGTCTCTGTTCCAAGATCTTGCCGTCTCTGGATTTCGTTCCGCCGGCGTCTATGCACGGATTGATCCGTGGTGGGTAAAGGACAACTGCGCGCAAGCTCACTTTGAGACGTACAGAGAGTGTGTAAAAGGTGAGCAAACGTCTCGACAAATCAATACGGACATTCCCGATGTCCTAGAAACCCCTTTTTCATTTTAACTGTTAGGTAGATTGATTGTGCTTCCAAAAGATAACTATATCTGACCCAAATGTCTTTGTGTCGATGCTTCTGTTGATATCGTAAAAGAGAAATTAAGAAATTTCTCAAAAAAAAAAATGTTTTTCCTCGCTCAACCAACGCGAAGCTTTCTGACACATTTGCGGTATTGTTAAATACAGTAGAACCTCTTTTATCCGAAACTCCTTTAACCGAAACTCTCGGTTAACCGAAATCTATTTTGAAAGCTTTTTTAAATTATTATCACATTCCTTGAATGCAAAATCCATTTTGAAAGTTTTTTTTTTTTTTTTTTTTTACTATCATATTCCTTGCGTGCAAGCGGTCCTTTTCGAACTACGAGTACATATAAATATTTTCGATCCCCTTTCTTGGACTTCCTTTGAATTTAACTTGATCTCGCGTAAGTTGTGGAGTGGAACGAAGAAAACGAACAAATTAGCAATTCTGAAGCTTTTGAATGTTTTGCAAAAGTTTTGGCATGGCTGGAGCAGCAGAATACTGTGATACTGGTGAACTAATAATATAAAAAAAAACCTCTGTGATAGAGCTTTAAAGCAAAGGCAATCGAAACCGCGACAAACAAAACATTTTTTCAAACCCTTGTGATATACGTGAAAAGGTACTTAATTTCAAAATTAAAATTCTGGTAGTTTATTCTTGTTTCTAGTTTGCTATTGCTTTATTTTTATTAAGCACTTGTTACAATAATAAGAAATATTGCATATATTTCTCCTTAACCTTAAAATTGAAGCATTCTCGATTATCCGTAAATTTCGATTTTCCGAAAGAGGGTCGGTCCCAATTACTTCGGATAATCGAGGTTCTACTGTAATATTTGCAGGCATTACTATTAAAGTGATTTGTAATGGAACAGTTTTTTCGTTTTTCGATAAAGCTGTTCTCAACTGCTCTGCTCAACAAGCGCAAAACGTTTTGACACATTTACAAATTAAATTTTTAACGGAAAGATATAAAATTGGAAGGCCTGACTAGGGAAGCGATTTGGAATCGAACTATGTTTTCCATTCTTTGATCAATAAATTACCCATTGACTTATAAGCGATTTTGATCACGTGACAAAGACGTCTTTCACCCTTCCTTGAGTGGTTATTCTTCTTTCGCACGGAAATTCGATACAAAACGTCCACTTTCACACTATTTTCTGAAAGATCTATTTCGTTTGCAAAAGAACGGAAAACACAGTTCGATTACATAGTTTCTGGCCTCACCAGTGGCCGAGAGGTTCTGCTCTGGAAGCTGGTAGACGGGAGGTGCTGGGTTCGAACCCAATCGCGCCCGTTGGCCTAATCGTTCGGAGTTTTCTGTGGTTTTCTTCGCACCTTGGATTTCTTTGGGTAAATACGGGTTAGGTTCCCTTAGAAAGACCCCACCACGGAGGGTACCGCCCTCCCCCCCCCCTCCTTCGGGCCCATATCCCTCGTGCAGATAATTGGCAGTCATAAACAACACCAACATAGTTTCTGAACAACAAGAACTGCTAGTTTCATGCATTTCCGAACAAAAATAAATTAAAACTTATATGATAAAGTTGCCCTTTTGGATTTGAGAACAGCCTTAAGAAAATTCTCAAAAAAATATTTTCCCCCTCTCAAACAACGCGAAACTTTCTGTCAAATTTACGAGCTTATTTTTAAACTTAAAAGTAAGGTACTTGCAGGCGTGACTATTAAAGTGATTTGTAATGGAATAGATTTTCGTTAAATAAATTAGTAACATCTTGAGTTATAAGCTATTGTTGTCTCATAAAGGGAGATTTTTCTTCCCTTTTCCGTCGTTGTCGTGTCCGAAAATTCAGTTAAAACCCCCCAATTGACATAATTTTTTGATATAACTTTTATCTTTATCGAAAACTGAAAAAAAAAAAACTGTTTGATTACATAGTATGTAAATAAAAGCATCTGATGCCCATTTCATTCGACTGAAACAACAATGCGCTCAAGAATATGTCAAAAAGTACCCAGTATGGATTTGAGAAGAGCCTTTATGTTATACAGGTCTTCGGAAGATTCCAGGACCGGCCGGTTGTTCAGAAATTATGTAATCGAACTGTGTTTTCCGTCTTTTTGCAAACACAGTATAGATCTTTCAGAAAGTGTTGTCAAAGTGGGCGTTTTGAACCGAATTTCCGCGCGAAAAAAGAATAACCACTCAAGGAAGGGTGAAAACGTCTTTGTCACGTGATCAAAATCGTTTATCACTCAATAGGTATAACTTTATTTATCAGTAAACGAAAAGCACAGTTCGATTTCAAATCGCTTCCATAGTCAGGCCTTCCAATTTTATGCCTTTTTGGCTATTGAAGCGATTTGGAATCGAATGGATTTTTCCATTTTTTTTAATAAATAAATTATTTATTGAGTTATAAGCGAGTTTTTTCACGCGTTGACAGCTTTTTTCGTTTCCTGCACTATCGCGTCCGGAAATTCGATTCAAAACGCCCACTTCAACGGTATTTTCTGAAAGGTCTTCTGCCTTTACCAAAAAATGGAAAACGTCTTTCGATTACATAGTTTTTGAATAAGAACACATGCCAATTTTATGCGTTTCTGAACAAAAATGTCAGAAAGTAGCTCCTTTGGATTTAAGAACAGCCTTAAGGGTGTATTCGAAAAAATATTTTTCCACCTTCAACAGCTCGAAATTTTCTGAGACATTTTCAGACTCATTTTTAAAAGTAAAAACATGAAACTTGCTGGGGTGATTTCTGAAGACATGTTTAACATGCCGTGTGATTTCATTTTCAGCTCAATTAATTAGAATTCGATTTTTAAATAATTATTTTCTCAGTATGACCATTTTTTTCATTCCCAGATCGCCCGCATCGGAAAATTCTGTTCAAAACGCCAACTTTGACAGCGTTTTTTACAGTATTTTCTGCATTTATCAAAAAATTAAGGAGCACCGCACATTATATAGTTTCTAAATAAGAGAATTTCCAAGTTTGATGCGTTTGAGAGCAAAAATGAATTTTAAAATGAATCAGAAAATAAGCAGTTTGGATCGGAATACACCCCTAATGAACAACAGTTTAATGAAGGGACACCCATGCAAAGCCATGTGACACCTTATTGCAAAAGCGAAGTGATGATTTTAGTGAAGAAAGGTGCAGCATACTTATGAAATCCCTAAAATAGTGAAAAATGCCATCCGCTAAATATTTTTTGTGTATACATATCAGACCAAATTTCATAAAGGATTTTTTTTTTTTTACACAGGTATAGAACCTTCAAACACTAGAAACCTGCGCTGGTCAGATTGTACCTGACCATAGAAATGGAAATTTCTACTTAAAGTCAACCCTAATCTAATACCCGGTCCGGACCCGAAGTGAAAGAAAATTAATCCATATTTTAATAAAATTATGGAAAAATATACCATTATATCTCTAAAATCAATTTTATCTTTTTTGTATATAAAGGAACACATATACTTTCACTAATATTCAAATATGTAGATTTTTATTTTCATTTAAAAAATATTCAAGACTTACTTTTGAAAAAAATTGGTTCAACCCGAATCCGACCCGAAAGAATCAAAACCTAATCCGAAACATTTAAAGTCAACCCAATCCGAAACGAAAAAAATTAGCATCAACCCGATTCTTACGTGAACTGCGGATAGTGCCGAGTTTGGGTCAAGGGTGTTCTCAAATCTAAAAGAGCAACTTTCTGACATAAGATTTAATTTATTTTTGTTCGAAAATGCATGAAACTAGCTAGTGTTGATGTTCAGAAACTATGTCATGGAGCTGTTTTTCCATTTCTTTGCAAACGCAATAGATTTTTCAGAAAAGTGTCAAAGTGGACGTTTTGAAGCGAATTCCGCTCGAAAGTAGAAAAATCACTCAAAAACGGACGAAAAACGTGTTTGTCACGTGATCGAAAACGCTTATAACTCAATGGGTAATGGATGGATCAAAAAATGGAAAAAACAGTTCAATTCCAAACCGCTTCCATGACCAGGCTTTCCAATTTTATACCTTTCCATTAAAAAATGAATTTGTAAATGTGTCAAAACGTTTTGCGCTTGTTGAGAAGAGCAGTTAAGAACAGCCTTAAATCGGCTTACCCAACTCGATGCAGGACTCTACTACTTCATACCACCAAAGTTTGAAAGAGATCGGTACACACACTTCACTAACTCTCCTTGTAAGAAGAATGCGAAATTTTATACGACATTTAACCACACGAGGTAAAATTACACGTTGAACCAGTAAGTCGTTAATAATACCTTCAAGTTGTTGGAGTAAATATAAAATCCCACCTCCCTTCCACGTTGCAGACTGTATATTCAGGAGACGTCTATTTACAGCCAGTGAAAGTGTGACAGATGTTTCCTCAACAGGTGGTGGATAAAATAAAACGCTCACTTTTCTCAAAATTTGAAGTATTGTAATTTGTGATTCATTGAATGAAAAATATCTTTTATTTTGACGCTGTCTCTGTACCTCCCACGCATTCAAAAATTTCCCATGTTTTCTTGAGTTATTTAAGGGTGTTCTCAAATCCAAAAGGGCAACTTTCTGACATAAGTTTTAATTTATTTTTGCTCGAAAATGCATGAAACTAGCTGGTATTGTTGTTCAGAAACTATGTCATCGAGCTGTTTTTTTTTTTCACATTTTTTTTTTTGCAAACGCAACAGATCTTTCAGAAAATAGTGTCAAAGTGGGCGTTTTGAACCGAATTTCCGCGCCAAAATAGAAAAATCACTCAAGAGCGGGCGAAAAACGTGTTTTTCACGTGATCGAAATCGCTTGTAACTCAATGGGTAATTGATGGATCAAAAAATGGAAAAAACAGTTCCATTGCAGATCGCTTCCATGGCCAGGCTTTCCAATTTTATATCTTTCCGTTAAAAAATGAATTTGTCTCAGAACGTTTTGGGCTTGTTGAGCAGAGCAGTTAAGAACAGTCTTAAGAAATATACTTATAATTATTTATCAACCGAAACAGGTTTTTAACCCTTTATCTACTGCATTATGATCTACTGCCATTTTAGTTTTCATGTAATTTTTTTCAGTTACTACAATTAAAATTAAAGGATAAACATAAAAATAAAAAAGAAAAGTGCCCAGCTAAACTGATGGCGAGCTCACAGGCTATTCACACTAATTGTATATTATACACTTATTTTAAAGAATAATGCCCTTCAAAAAAATAAGTGAAGGGGAATTAGTCCCCGTTTCCGCCTTTATACTTAAGGGTGTATTCCGATCCAAACTGCTTATTTTCTGATTCATTTTTAAATTCATTTTTGCTTTCAAACGCATCAAACTGGGAAATTCTCTTATTTAGAAACTACATAATGTGCCGTGCTTCTCGATTTTTTCATAAATGCAGAAAATATTGTCAAAAATGCTGTCAAAATCGGCGTTTTGAACCGAAATTTCCGGAAGAGGGTGATCTAGGGATGAAAAAGATGATCATACTGAGAAAATAATTGCTTAAAAATCAAATTCTAATTAATTGAGCGAAAAATGAAATCACACGGCACCTTATACAACTCTTCAAAAATCACCCCAGCAAGTTTCATGTTTTTGCTTTTAAAAATGAGTCTGAAAATGTCTCAGAAAATTTCGAGCTGTTAATGGTTGGAAAAATATTTTTTCGAATACACCCTTAACCAGTGAACCTCCAAATCTAATCAGGGAAGCCCCTTGTCATAATAAGCCGGTATACCAAATTTGAAGCAAATCGAATAATCCTGCAAAAAAAAAAAACATTTATCTAAATTAAGGGGGTGGACTAGCCCTTCTTTATCTTTAACCGATGAATCGCCAAAACAAATCAGGGAAGCTCCTTAACATAATAAACCGGTATACCAAATTTGGAGCAAAGTGAATAATTCTGCATGATAAACCTGTTTATATAAATTAAGGGGAGTGACCTAGCCCCCCTTCCCCCTTTATCTTTAACCAATAAACCCCAAAAACTAATCAAGGAAGTTCCTTAACATAATAAACCGGTATACCAACTTCGGAGCAAATCGAATCATTCTGCATGAAAAACTCATTTATCTAAATTAAGAGGGGCGGGATAACCTCCCTTTTCCCCCTTTATCTTTAACCAATGAACCCCCAAAACTAATAAGGGAAGTTCCTTAACATAATAAACCGGTATACCAAATTCGGAGCAAATCGAATCATTCTGCATGAAAAACCTATTTATCTGAATTAAGGGGGTGGACTAGCCCCCCTTTTCCCCCTTTATACTTAAATAATGAGCTTCCAAATCTAATCAGGGAAGCTCCTTATCATAATAAAGCGGTATACCAAATTTGGAGCAAATCGAATAATCTTGCAAAAAAAAAAAAAAAAAAAAAAAAAACATTTATCTAAATTAAGGGGGTGGACTAGCCCCCTTTATACTTAACCAATGAATCGCCAAAACGAATCAGGTAAGCTCCTTAACATAATAAACCGGTATACCAACTTCGGAGCAAATCGAATCATTCTGCATGAAAAACCCATTTATCTAAATTAAGAGGGGCGGGCTAACCTCCCTTTTCCCACTTTACCCTTAACCAATGAACCCCCCAAAACTAATCAGGGAAGTTCCTTAACATAATAAACCGGTATACCAAATTCGGAGCAAATCGAATCATTCTGCATGAAAAACACATTTATCTGAATTAAGGGGGGTGGGCTAACCCCGTTTTCCCCCCTTTATCCTTAACCAATGAACCCCCAAAACTAATCAGGGAAGTTCCTTAACATAATAAACCGGTATACCAAATTCGGAGCAAATCGAATCATTCTGCATGAAAAACACATTTATCTGAGTTAAGGGGTGTGGACTAACCTCGTTTTTCCCCCTTTATCCTTAACCAATGAACTCCCAAAACTAATCAGGGAAGTTCCTTAACATAATAAACCGGTATACCAAATTCGGAGCAAATCGAATCATTCTGCATGAAAAACACATTTATCTGAGTTAAGGGGTGTGGACTAACCTCGTTTTTCCCCCTTTATCCTTAACCAATGAACTCCCAAAACTAATCAGGGAAGTTCCTTAACATAATAAACCGGTATACCAAATTCGGAGCAAATCGAATCATTCTGCATGAAAAACCCATTTATCTGAATTAAGGGGGTGGGGGGAGGGTGGACTAACCCCGTTTTTCCACCTTTATCCTTAACCAATGAACTCCCAAAACTAATCAGGGAAGTTCCTTAACATAATAAACCGGTATACCAAATTCGGAGCAAATCGAATGATTCTGCATGAAAAACGCATTTACCTGAATTAAGGGGGTGGACTAACCCCCCTTTTCCCCCTTTATCCTTAACCATTGAACCCCCAAATCTAATCAGGGAAGTTCCTTAACATAATAAACTGGTATACCAAATTCGGAGCAAATTGAATGATTCTGCATGAAAAACCCATTTACCTGAATTAAAGGGGTAGACTGACCCCCCTTTATTCTTAACCAATGAACCTCCAAATCTAATCAGGGATGTTCCTTAACATAATAAACCGGTATACCAAATTCGGAGCAAATCGAATGATTCTGCATGAAAATGCCATTTATCTGAATTAATGGGTGGACTAACCCCCCTTTTCCCCCTTTATCCTTAACCAATGAACCCCCAAAACTAATCAGGGATGTTTCTTAACATAATAAACCGGTATACCAAATTCGGAGCAAATCGATTTATTCTGCATGAAAAACACATTTTTTCTGAATTAAGGGGGGGGGGATTAACCCCGTTTCCCCCCCTTTATCCTTAACCAATGAACTCCCAAAACTAATCAGGGAAGCGCCTTATCACAATGAACCTAGGAAAAAATTTTGAAGCAAATGGGATGTTTCTATCAAGAGTTATCGCGTTACGTACATGCATACATACGTACGTACGTACATACATACATACATACATACATACATACAGAACGGGCGGGCACATTAGCTCTCAGGCTTTGATAGCCTGTGAGCTAAAAAATACTCACCGTGAGAAATTTAATTCCTTGGAGCTAGTTAATTAAAATGGTACTTTAAAGTACTGTCAGTACACTATGCCTAAAATATCGTAACAGAAAACCTACAAGGTATTTCAAATGGCATCAGAATTGTGGTAAAATATTTCCGATTTAATAAGTATGTGAAATATAGCCGTTTTCTTATTTGCAAATAAATTTTTTGGCAAATTTCGGTGTCAATCATTTATTTCAACATTTTCGCATTGAAAATGCTTTGCCCTGAAAGGGTTTAAAAAAAAAACTATTTTTTTTAGGTTTCGATCTTGTTAGCAGTCCTTTAGTTATGCGACGAACGTATTCCAAGGACAACATGTTCTCTCGCATCTCCACATATGCAATATATGAATTTACATATGCCATCTCTAGCACAACAAAAAAGAGCCAGTACCGCAACTTTTTCGATTTCCTGTAAAAAAATATTAAGGAAACAGAAAAGAAATACTAGGAAAATTATTACTACACTTCATTTTAGTAATTACATTTTAAAGCAGATGAAAGCGATGGATCTACACAGACGAAAAGTAAACAAGAATTTTTTCTCCAACACCCACTGTACTGACGGTACTTTGGCAGTATTCTGCAGTTTTTTGGCTGTGTTCTCAACTGCTCTGCTCAACAAGCGCAAAAAGTTTTGACACATTCCATAGGCGTAACTTGGGCTCTAAAACTAGGGGGGCAAAAATTTGGAGGCGCTTTAAAAAAAAAATTATGCGCCCCCAACCCCTTCTACAACCATGTACACACACATATACACAATTAAATTAAATACGTCAAACTTTTAATACCTAAATGAATTTTAAACTTAGTAATATACGAAAAAAAAAAGGAGAAATCACAAACTAAGTATTTTACATTTTTAAAGAAATATTTAAAAATATTGACTGCACAACAGTTGTATCTCTTATTACGTCTGATGAAAAGTTCAATTAGAAAAGAGTTCAAACAAACTTATTAAAAATATGTCAAAGCTTTGGCTTTTTGAGAATTTTTAAAATGATGAGGATGGTGAAGGAGGTGATTGGGATAAATATGTTTAACGCTTTCTGCCGGAGGGCAACAAGTAATAAAAGTTTATTAAAACAAAACAACAACGAAAGAAAATCTGCAGCTAGCGTTCTGATTGAAATAACTCAGAAATTTTACTGTGATTTTTTTTTTTTTTTTTTTTTTTTTTTAGGGTACATAGGAGAATTTTAGCTTACGAATTTAAAAATTGATATTATCCTTAAATATAAAAAATTTTAAACAATTTGTTCAGGTTTCAAATTAAGAAGAGCAAAAACGAAAGTATTCATCGGTTATAGAATATGAAACATTTTTCAACATTATTAATATACTGTTAAGAAATTTTCTTCTTTCATTCGATAAAATGAGTCTAAATAAACAATTTAAAAAACACAGAACGCAGTTAAAAATCCATTTTGAAGAACTGCTTTCAATAGCAGATAATGTATGCGAATTCTTTTGTGCAACCTTGTATACGATCTATAGAGCTTTACTCATTCCACATAGCGAAACTAAATAGCTGGAAAATACAGGAAACAACTAAAAAGGTTTTTCTAGGGAATTATCATTTTTCAGTTGACAAGGTATAAAATATACTCTTGTTCAGCCATGTACAACATATTTGGTTCAGCAGAAAAAAAAAATAAAAGGCATAAATATTGAAAGTGCATTTTCTGTAAACCCTTTCACAGACATTAATACGAATTTTTGGTAGTAAACCTGTATTCATTTGCATATCACATAATATACTAAAATTTATTTGAGCTGGAAAACGTGTAACATATCACCATCCATAAGAGGCAATACATATGATTTCTTTAGCATAGCCATATGAATTTATTCATATTTGAAAAGCATTTTTCTGTATAGTAAGATATAGTTCAGCTAAAAAATGACAATCACACTATAGGAATTAACCCCTAAAAACTAGCATGCTTAATGATTTCTTTCGTGTAGCTCTGTATTTGATCTATAGAATTTTACGATTTTCCCTCGAAGACCATAATGTAATGGAAAATTTTCGCGACTTTTTCTCCGATCGTTTGCCGAAATTCGAGCATTTATTCCGTGGTTGTGTGTCTAAATTCGTGATTTTTTCCCGAGGTCCTTTGCCGAAATTTGCGATTTTATTTCACAATCATTTCACGAAATTCACGATTTTTTACGCGTCATCTCATGAAATCGCGATATTTTCCCGCAATGATTCGACGAAATTCGAGATTTTATTCAGCGATTATTTGACGATATTTTCACCACTACCAATCGCCGAAATTTACGATTTTTCTCACTGCCAACTATGAAAATTGTGAATTTCTGCAGCCAGGTGCCGAAATTCGCGATTTTTTCCGCGATGGTTTACTGAAATTCGCACGATTATTTTTCCACGATAGTTTTCCGGAATTCGCGATTTTCTTCCGCGATCATTTGTCTAAATTCACGATTTTTTCTGGGATCGTTTTCCGATGTTCTCGCTTTTGTGAGAGATCGTTTGCCGAAATGCAAGATTTTCTCCCGCGACCCATCGATTAAATTCGCCATTTTATTCGGCGATTATTTGACGATTTTTTTACCACTACCGATTGCGAAATTTACGATTTTTTTCATTGCCGACTATGAAAATTGTGAATTTCTGCAATCGTGCGTCGAAATTTGCGATTATTTCCGTGATCGTTTGCTGAAATTCGTGATTTTTTCCGCGATCGTTTGCTGAAATTCGCACGATTATTTTTCCACGATTGTTTTCCGAAATCCGCGATTTTCTTCCACGATCACTTGCCGAAATTCTCGATTTTTTTCACTGCCGATTATGAAAATTATGAATTTCTGCAATCGTGTGCCGAAATTCCCGATTTTTTCCGCGATCGTTTGCTGAAATTCTCGCGATTATTTTTCAATGATTGTTTTCCGAAATTCGCGATTTTCTTCCGCGATTACTTGCCGAAATTCTCGATTTTTTTCGCGATCATTTGTCTAAATTCGCGATTTTTTCTAGGATCATTTGCCGATGTTTGCGATTTTGTCACAGATCGTTTGCCGAAATTCGCGATTTTCCCCTGCGACCTTTCATTGAAATTTGCGATTTTATTTTGCAATCATTTCACGAAATTCGTGATTTACTTCTTCAACGAATTTCGTGATTTTTTTTACGCGACCTGTTGATGAAATCGCGATATTTTACCGCAGTCTTTCGACGAAATTCGCGATTTTATTTCACGATCGCTTACTGAAATACGACTTGTCTCCGCAATCGTTTACCAAAATTTTCCGATATTCGCATTTTTTTCCGCGATCGTTTGCCGAAATTCGTGATTTTTTCCGGGATTTTTTGCCGAATTTCGCGATTTTTTTCGAGATCGCTTGCCGAAATTGGCGATTTTATTTCAAAATCGTTTCACGAAATTCGCGATTAATTTCTGCCCTTGTTCGATGAAAGTTGCCATTTTTTACGCGACCCCTTGGCGAAATCGCAATATGCAATTTTAGACAATGAGATTATTAAATTATAAATACAGGTATATTTATAAAACAAAAAATGTGAAAATCAAACACAGCCCGTCCGGGATCAAGCCCGAGTACTCTGAACATTAAACAGACGCCGTATCGATCGTTCTATGACCACCGCAGGAATTTTATTTCTGAGTAAGTATTTAAGTTGTGTTCAGCGCCATCGCTAAGATTTTTTATTGGTGGTGGAGAAAACCTTAAATTTCAAGTCAAATTTCAGAATTTTTCAACTCGTTTTATAAGTTTGCTAACTTACCACAGTTAGAAAATGTAATATAGTTCTTATTTGTTAAAAGTTTAATAATATTCCCAATTAGTTTTGTAATTTTTGCTAGGTCTATCAGAAATAGAAAATACATTATAGTTTTTATTAAAGTTTTAAATAAATTTGCCAAGTGTAATAACATTCGCGAGTGTTTTTTTTTTTTGGGGGGGGGGGGGGCTCCCCCTGCCCCCCCTGGCAAGGCCACCCCCCCCCCTGTTTCTCGAGAACTAAGGAGCGTTGTGTAAAATCCATTAAACCTGAGACTAAGGGGCTTCTACCCTACAAGATATATAAAAATAATCAAAATCTGTGATTATCAGGGTTGGCCCTCTTTTTGTTAGAGCTATGAAAAATTGTAATATTTAGTCAAAAATTTAATTGGATTTATCGCACTCATACTGGTTTAAGATGAATCCAGATAATTTATCAATACAGAATATTAAATCAAATACTGGTTTTAATTTGTTTGTCTTAATTGAAATGCTTTTAATTTTACACATTTTCATAGAGGATTTCCCTTAAGACTCAAATAAAAATATTGAGTTTTTTTTATAATGTTTTTACTTTATAAATTATTAAATGCGGATTTTTATATAATTTATAATATTTGGAAGCACGATTGTGAAAGAAAGGAATGTCAATTTTCTGATACTTATTACAAAATATATATATATATAGCGCCAAACTGTACCCAAGCCTACCTGCGGTTCGTTTAGGGTCGGGTTGGCCTTATATTTTTCCGTTGCCTGCCTTCTTTTTGTTGCTGAGAGTCGGATTTGGTTCTGGTTGACTGTCATTGTTTCGAATTCGGTTTTGGGTTCAGTTTTGACTCTTGCGGGTCGGATTTGAGTTGACCCATTTTTTTTCAAAAGAATGTCCAAAATATTTTTTTCTGGTAAAAAAATTTATGTACAATATGATCTCCAAAACAGACATCTCTATTTAGCGAACATTTTTTTTGTAACACACTTCAATTCTTGTACACTTTTATTTCAGAATAGCATCCTCCATCACAATCTACACACACGTATCATGTTTATTGTGTACAATAAACTACGTATTACTAATACGACACATGTATGTTCATGTTTATCAAAAACAAAATGCTGGTAATATTTTTCATATTCCGAGAGAAGATAAATATGAGAAGAAATGACAATGTTCAGAGTCAAGACACGGTAATCATGAAATCTTTTCCCACACGTGCATCTAAACAAACATCCCTGAGAATGAAAAGGGAAAATAGTCTTTCTACTTTGTACAAAGATAAAAAAAAGGGAGACAGAAAACAATTTTACTTGAACTGTTACTACGGCAGAAGGTTTTGTTAAGACGTAAAACAGAAATTGCTTACGTCAACATGTAAACTTTAATTCTGGTAGTTTTGAATGTGATTTATTCAATTCTAGTTTACAGCCACGATATGTAAATTATTTAGGGTAAAAAAGGAGAAGAAATAAATACAAAAATGTGTTTTGACTAGAAAACAAGACAAAAAAACTGGAGGGGCAAAAACATGACTTTGCCCTTGCTCTTAAAAAACTAGGGGGGGGGGGGGCATATGCCCCTCCTTGCCCCCGCCAGATTACGCCCATGACACATTCCCAAATTCATTTCTTAACAGAGAGATATAAAACTGAAAGGCCTGACTATGGAAGCGATTTGGAATCGAACTGTGTTTTCCATTTTTTGATAGATAAATTACATATCAAGTTATAAGCAAATTTGATCACGTGACACGGCATTTTACTCCCCTTACTGACTGGATTTTCTTCCTTCGTTCAGAAGTTCGGTTCAAAATGCCAACTTTGAGAGTATTCTCTGAAATATCTATTGCGTTTACAAGAAAATGGAAAAACAAGCTCGATGACATAGTTTCTGAATAACAACACCTTCTAGTTTCATGCGTTTCCGAACAAAAATGAATTAAAACTTATGTCAGAAAGTTGACCCTTTGGATTTAAGAACAGGTATATATACACTAGGGTGGTCACAAGCAACATGGGGAAAATTTTTTTTAACGTTTTCTTCGGGGGGACCCTCCTAAAAGTTGCCAATTAGTTAGAAAATGAGATTGGCAAAGTTTCAGCTCAAATAAATAACATTAACCCGTGCCTCATCGAGGTTGAATTCTTGAAAATTTGCAATTTTTGGCAAAATATTGTCGTTTTTCTTTCTTTACGTGAAAAATATTTGTCTTAGAAACATGATTCTTGTTTTATTTCATAGAAACTGTTGTTGCCTTGAACTTTTACTCTCATGAAAACTTATATTTAATGAACATTTAGTATTTTTCAGGACAGCTAGTGTACCATACCCTCAAACTCTGCATTTTTGAAACATAGGTAAAAAATGACAAATTAAAAATTTTATTACTTTTGATAATTTTTTTTGTATTTTTTTTATTAATAGGAAAAAATAAGTGAGCAATTTTTGTAACTTTAAAAATATTTCACGAATTATAATTGATTATTAGTTATCTAGTTCTGTGTCTAGTAACAAAGAGCTTCTCGATTTGTATTGCAGTTGAACCTCTGAATTTCTCTTTTTATTACAAGGCTGTTTTTGTTATCTGTTATGGTTATCTATTTTTAGAATTGACGAAACATTCCGTAAAACCCCTTCCCCCTCTTTATATGATGGCAGAAATGTAAGATTTTTTAAATTGGCCACATGTCTCATCAGACTTAGAATACATCCACTAGCACATATACATCCACAGACATCGACTCTGCAAATAAGTGTTTCGTAAACAAAAAACTGAGCTCATCAAAAACAGATTTTAAAATTCCCGTTTAGAGAGAACTGTTGTTCACTGGGGTGGAAAACTGCTTCACCATTTTTTGAATAAAGAAAATGTAGAGTGGATAAAAGTTTTAATTAGTTGTGGGGATGAAGAACAGTTACTACGAGTTCCTCAACTTGAAAATAGTATCGAATAATTCAGGCGAAAGCTGTATTTTCAGCAGTTGAAGCGTGGGAGGAAGTTGTTAAAATCCAGGCAATATTTTTTGATACAACTGCAGTAAACACAAGTCGCCTCAGAGGAACCTGCATTTTTCTATAGCAATTGTTAAAGGAAGAGTCTTCTGTATTTACCATGCCGCCACCATAATTTAGAAATTTTCCTAAAAGCTGTTCTTGATTGTAAAATGGGCATAATCACTGCCCCTCAGCCAAATATTAAAAAAAAAACAATTCTGATTGTGTGGTCTAAATTAAACCAGAGTAAGTATATAAAAGCTATTGAAGATGAAATACTAGGTATAAATAGTTAATTCAGAAGAAACTTCAAATTTTCTTACAGGAACTTTTAAAAATTAACAGCTCAGGGATGATTATAAAGAGTTTATCCAACTTTGTTTAATTTTTATAGAACTCCTTCCGACAAGACTTTTTTCAGAGCACCTGGTGCTTTTAATCATGTCAGATGGATGGCGGCACAGGCCATTCATTCTCTCAAAATATATTGTTTCAGGGATCATCTTTCAATAACAAATTTAGAAAAAGAAGGTATCAGAGATCTTTTCTTATTTTTAATCAAAATTTATGTAAAAGCGTGCTTCAATACTTCTACTGCCACTTTAGCCCCCAATTCAAGACCTGCAAATAATAAAATCACTTGTTCACTACAGAAAATTTGATAAATAGGTTACAGACAAAGCACTTGCTAAAATGACAAACCGCTTTTGGTATCTTAACTCGGATCAAGTTGCATTTTCATTTTTAGATAATACTTTGGTAAAAAAGTCAACATAAGCCACCTTATCTAAACCATTACCACTTAAATCCTTTCCGGCGCAGTGTCCCACGCCGGGACCACCTAATTTTAATTCCAAACTTACAAACGGCACGAAGAATATTTTAATAAAATTTTGCTTTTACAATGAAAGGTTAAAGTAATGTGTTTTTAATTTCTAAAAAAGTCGTTTGTAAATTCATCATTAATTTATCATAACAATCATTTCATCCTTTTACGAACAGAATTTTTCTGTGCCGGAAAGGGTTAACGTGACAGTTGTAAGGTAAAATATTTTTTTTTTATTTATTATGCCTCCTTTCTTGTAAAACAACTTTAATAATAAAATGCAATTGAGCATTATTTGCTCTCATTTCTATACTTCCTTTGCCCTCCCTTTTTTTTTAAATTCGATTTTTTTCCTTTTCTTTGGAATTTTTTTTTTAATCAAACACTTTATTGGTCTTCACAAAACGAAAAAAAGAAAAACAAAAGGTGGAAAGCAGATGAAATGGAATGTTACAAATTTTTTTCGCTTTTTCATAAAAAGTCAATTTTTAGGATTCAGGTGAAGTCTGGTCCTGAAAAATGCGCATATTTTTAAATCTATACATGTTTAGAAAAAAATGGTGTGTGGTTCTTCAAAGCAAAACGTTTTTTTATAAAATGAGACCTGCATTATGTTTCTAGGTTCAATTGTATTCATTTCATGAAGGAAAAACAGCATTTTTTTGCGAAAAATCACGTTTTTTTCAAACTTAAACCTCAATGAGGCACGGGTTAATATTATCGAAATGAGCTGAAACTTAGCCAATCTCATTTTCTAGTCAATTGGCAACTTTTTGGGGGGTCCCCCCGAAAAAATTCGAAAATTGATTTCTTGTGACCACCCTAATATACACCCATGGTCGAGAGTAGATTACACTTTAGCGTGGGCTCCAGTGCTCCAGTTAGAAACAATCCGTGCGATCGGTCCTCGTTTTATTATCCCATATATATTTTAAAGTAACCAAAGTATTGAGTACTGATATAAATGTGTCCCACTTAAAAAATGTTGCAATACTAAGGCTTCACCAAATATTATTGATAATTATTAATTCCTGATTCCTGTGCTCGAAGCGTCAGTGATAAAGTGTTTGCTTTTGTCAAAACGGACAAGCTGATTTAGATTTTATGTTATTTCTGCTTTTACTATTTTTTTAAAAATTTGACATGTGATGACCGATATATTCTGAAATACCCTTAAATTCTTTGAGGGGCAAGCGAACCCGAAATGTACCCCTTCTTGTATCCTGTTCCGTCCCGAGAGTCTAATACAAGAGAATCTATCTCTGCTTTCGGGTCAGACCTGGGCCCGTGCAGACTTCTAATGTAGTTTGGATCTACCATAACGCGATGAGAATACAGCAGCAGAACTAAATGAAATGTGAAAGACACGTATAAAAAATCGATATGTATTAAATAAATGAAACTCTTCTTACAGCTACTAGATGGCGCTCAGGTGACAAAAATCTTTTAGGGCAAGGATATAAAATAAGCTGATTTCTCGATCGTTTTTTTTTACCCGCTTATTTTTTTATACTAGGACCGTGAAAAATAGAATATACACGTGCATGAATGGACCCTGCCCTTGGGACGGGTATCTAATGGAACGCCATATAATCAGGGCCGGTGAAACATTAGGCAAACTGGCCAGGGCCCCGTAACCCATCGAGATATTCTTAGGGGCCCCAAGTCTCTCTATATAATTCGAAATAAAGTTTTCACTGTATAAAATAATAATATATTCAATGGCGCAACCAGAATTCGGCTCTAGGGTCGGTTTTGAGTTGTTGATAATAGTGATCTCCGGTTACTTGAATCACCGGTTAATCGAATCGGTATCTCTGCTCTGCTCAACAAGCGCAATACGTTTTGACACATTTACAAATTCATTTTTTAACGGAAAGGTATAAAATTGGAAGGCCTGGCCATGGAAGCGATTTGAAATCGAACTGTGTTTTCCATTTTTTGATCAATAAATTACGTATTGAGTTATAAACGACTTTGATCACGCATGACACAGTGGCGTAGCCAAGAGGGGAGGTCCGTACCTCCCCCCTTCCCCCCTCTGAACGAAGAACTGATTTACTGAATCATGGATGCAACAGTAAAAACGACTAAGACGGAATCACAAAGAATCTATGAAAAATGCCGCTTTAGACAGGTGTTCGTCTTAGAAGGTATAATTCAAAGGTATTCTTTCGTCGAGACTATGAACTTTTTCGTTTTAGACAGGTTTCCGTTATGAACGCTTTCCGTTTTCACAGTATTCATTAAAACTGCTGAAACGTACTCAATCTATAGTACATCTCTGAAGAGCATAAATGTATTACAGTAAAATCCGTAAAGATGACCTATCTTTTAAAAAAAATTCAAGATTCGACGAAAGCAACACTGTATATTTCAGGGGCGGATCCAGAGAATCGTTTTGGGGGGGGAGGGGGGCGATCCCGAGTGACATATAATCAACGTAGTCCTAATTTCTGTTGCTCAAATCATTCCTTGCAGTTAATTATTAAATGAATATGAAATAATTAATGCGATTTAAAAATATTTTAGACTCTCGATTATCCGACATCCGATTAACCGAAAAACACCCGGATATCCAGCACTCTTATTATATAATCCCGTCCTCTCCTCAAAATATTGTTTATTGTTACTTATTAAGTCTAAAAATTAAAAACGTTATAACAGAATTTATTTATTAAATGTTTTTTTTTTCTTTTTCTTTTTACTCTTGTACTACGGTAATTTATTTATCTTATTTTTTATTCTTTTAGTTATCGTGAAGTTTTAACAATGTTAATAACACAAGCCTGCGAGAATTATGTTTTTTAACTTTTGAAAATTGATTTTGATGTATTTTTTAGCACTGAATCCGAAAATGACCTTCATTTTTAACCATAACGTCGCGATTTTCGCAAATCGTAAATTTCAAAGTTAAAAAGTAAAAAAATAGCGAAAATCTCTCTAAGCAATTTGTCAAAGCCTTAAAAAAAGAAGATAAATGTTTTAAATACATCTGCGACAAATTTTCCAGCCTTATCAACCGCCAAAATAAAAGAGGATACCGCGATGAACCCCAATAGAGAAGATTAAAGGAAAAGCGCGAAGCGGAGCATGAGCGGTTCAAAGAAACTTCCACGCATAGAATTAGAATACAATTATAAGGATTTTAAATGCACAATATTTTACAAGTTTAACTGTAAAAATGCATAGTATAAGCAAAAAAATGAATAAATTATTATGAAAAAAGTTACGGCTATTTTATAGTAGCAGATTTCCGAAATATTTCGAGTTTTTAAAAATTTACGATTTGTGAAAAATCCTGACGTGATGGTATGGTAAATAATGAAGGTCATTTTTGGATTCAGCACTAAAAAATACATAAGAACCAATTATTGGAAGCTGAAAAACATAACCATCACATCCATTTTTTAACATCAGATTTCTGAAAGAAGATAATCTCTGAAAAAGGATCCCCTGCAGAAATCTGAAGAGGGTCTTAACATCCTTAAAAGTCAAAATGTGTTATCTAAGTTGTGTGTATACCTCTTCACTGGCGCGGATCCAAGGAAGGGGAGAGATCGCCCCGATCGCCCCCCACCCTTGGATCAAAAAATATAAATCCACCGATTATCGCGAATTTCGACAAATGGTCAGCGAAAAAAATCAATTTCGTCAATCGTTCGCAGGTCAAAGGATCGCAAAAAAACGCGAATTTCGTCAAAGGATCGCACAAAAAACGCCAATTTCATCAAAGGATTGCGCAAAAACGCGAATTTTGTTAAAGAAACACGGAGAAAACGTGAATTTCGTCAAAAGATCGGGCATTTCGTCAAAGGACCACGGAAAAAACGCAAATGTCGTCAAAGGATCACAGAAAAAAACGCGAATTTCGCCAAACAATTGCGGAAAAAACGCTAATTTCGCGAAAGAATAGTGCAAAAAACGCTAATTTTGGAAAAGAATCACGAAAAATATACGCGAATTTCGTCAAAGGGGCGCGGAAAAAACGCACAATTAGCACCAGGAGGAGATTTTCCTTGGCGCGCATCCATTGGGGGGGGGGGGGGGAGTGAGGGATCGATCGGGGCGGTCCCCCCCCCCCCCAAGATATAAATCGAACGCTTTTAACGGCAGTTTTCGTGGAACGGACAGACAAGCAAACGAAAACCAAACACTTTTCGGGCGTCAATGGTAAACCTCACTGACGTTTCGGCAATTACTGAACAAAAAAGGATTAAGTCGTGTCAAAAGGCATATGACGCCATAATTTTTGGCACTATGGTTGAGGTGGGGTACGATGTGTTCGTGTACCTTTTGTTGAATCTCTATAACAGAAATTAATTTCGTCGCCGGGACGAAAATAAGAATTGCAAGGGGGACGAAATTGGGATTACGCTACTTCCCAATAAGACGGAGCTTCAATTCCCGTAAGATGAACTGAGCGTCATAAAACTCACTGTATGCTACTGTCAGCATCTTACCAACGTAAAATACATGCAACGAGTAAGAAATAAATACTTACAGCAGAGTAAATTACGTTCTACAAACGACGTAATAAGAACTCGGTCTTCTAAAAATAGAAAATTCGCCGTCTTTAATTTATGTATGCGTCTTGGCGAACGAAATTTTCAACACTGACCCCTTTTACCTCCCGTCCCCTGTGCCTTGCGTCATAAGTGGCGTCACTTTCGTAGAAGCGGAGAAGTTAAGGGGGACGAAATATGGGCACTTTACCCTACTGTTATTGTGTATGGTGTGTTGATTTCTTAAAAACCAATTTGGTAAATTTGTTCTTTCCTTCTTTGCCCCGGTCGAACCCTCCCCCCCCCTCCCCGTGGATGCGCACCAAGGGAATCTTCTCCCGGTGCTAATTGTGCGTTTTTTCCGCGGCCCTTTGACGAAATTCGCATTTTTTCAGAGATTCTTTGGCGAAATTCGCGTATTTTTTCGCGATTCTTTGAAGAAATTCGTACTTTTTCAGAGACCTGTTGACGAAATTAGCGTTTTTTGCGCAATTGTTTGGCAAAATTCGCGTTTTTTCTGCGATCCTCTGACGAAATTTGCGTTTTTTCATGGTCTTTTGACGAAGTGCACGATTTTTTGACGAAAATCGCACTTTTTTCGCGATCCTTTGACGAAATTCGCGTTTTTTGCGCGATCCTTTGACGAAATCCGCGTTTCTTTTGCGATCCTTTGACCTGCGAACGATTGACGAAATTGATTTTTATCGGCGACTATTGGACAAAATTCGCGATAATCGGTGGATTTATATTTTTTTTTGGGGGGGGAGCGATCGCCCCAATCGCCCCCCCCCCCACCCCCCCGTGGATCCGCGCCTGATATATTTATGCTTGCTAACGTTTGAAACCTATGTGAAATAGAACTTGTTCCAATTGTGATTCCTTCTTGGCAGTTTTTCTTGTGAATACGGAATCCTCTCGTAAAAGGAAACATTTTAATATCCCAAAACGAAAGGATAACTATAAAAACATAGCTGCTAAGCTGCTATTCCGTTTACACAAATTTACTGTAACTAGATTAAATGTAGTAAAACTACTTTATCTTTGACTTCAATGGGACCAACTGTTTCCGACACTTATGGGAAAAGAAGAGTTTACACGAACGCAATAACGGCACATTGTTTTAGTTTCATGACTTTGTTCACTTTATAATGAACAACATTATCAATTACTTTAAATCAGTGTTGGGTATGAACGCATTCATTGAACGTAAGTTCACGAACTTCGTTCACTTTCTGTGAACGTTGAGTTGAACTTGACTCACTTTTTGATAAACGAACGTGAACTGAACGAAAGCTCAAAAAATCCGCGAGTTTGAACGAATTTACAACTCAAACTCAATTTTTTTCATAACTTATTTTTTAAATTTTCCAGCCGTTAAGAACACGTTTTTCCCATTCAAATGCCATTTAGAGGCCTAAACGGACTTGGCACGGGTCGAGTCTGATCATCACTTTTTCTGAGTCGTGCCCGGGCCGGGCCGAACCGGACTTATTTCTGGACCTGTGCTTTACTCTTCCTAGAAGTCTACACCGAAAGAAATTTTCTGGCCCGGTCGTCCCTGCTTGTATAAAAATCAATCCCCCGTCCCAGTCTGACTCGTGCAAAATCTGTTTAAGGAACAACCTACTTTAGGTCAACATTTTTTTTCCAGAAAATACATATATTTTTAAATTACAATTATTCTATTAAAATTCTCTTTAAAGAATAGTTGTCCATGTACATATCTAGAGGTGAGGATACAGTACTGTAAAATCTGTTATAAGAATCTGTGTATGACGAGATCCTGTTTTAAACGGAAAATTTTTTTGATCGGTGGATCTGGATCTTCAAAATGGATAAGGATATAATAATCCGTTTGAAAATAATACATTTGCAAGAGACGACTGACCTGGTAAAAAAGGAACTTAACAATAACGTTTTTTTTTCTCTCCCGTGTAATTCCGTCTTAGAAGGTTTTTCGATATAGAATTTTTCAGATTCTTAAGTCTTCAAGCCGTGTAAATGGATTAATGGTATTAATAATAATTCAGATATTTACATTAAAATAGAGGCCCATTAAAAAATCAATATAGCTTACAACAAGATATATAGAAAGAAATGTAGTAGATTAAATAAATATAGAAAAACTATATTTTCAAAGAACGACCGATTCACCTTAATAATATAAATGAAAAATATGAATATCAAATTCACAATATATCTTTACTTAATAGGTGCTAAAAATACAAATGTTAAAAACATTTTAAAACAATGCAGATGTTGAAAACATTGGAGTCACATGATGTTTAAAATCCGAGCGCTTTCGACTGAACCATCAGTCGTCATCAGGGAAAAGAGCACTGCCGAATGAAAGACAAACAGCTGGTTAAATATCAAAGGGCGAAACTAAACGAACCACAAAATAGGAGGGTGGGAAGGATGGAAAAACAGAGAGGAGCAGCTAATCAGAAAAAGAGAGAGGAGGGGAGGGGGGGACAGGGAGGAGGGAAAATGGTTAATCAAAACCAAATTCCCCTGTAACCCCTAGTATTTTAAACCAGATTCTTGGTATGTTATAGGATAGAACATCATTACAGGTACTCTTGCCTTTTGCTAAAATTTCCAACGACTCTCTAATTATACAAACATTATAAAATGAAGCGTGTGCACACGCTTTAATATAATTTTTTATAATTTTCTTCTTCTTTACAGCATGGAAATTGTATGAAGTAATTGTCTATAAATGTCTTTATCTACTACCGAGAGATGACAGCATAGATGTCGGCACAGGCCGGAATTTCCACAGGCCCTGGCTCTGCCCGGACCGAACAAAAGCAATCTTGGCCCGGCCTGATGAAAAAATTAAAAGTTCGGCCCGAGCCCGGTCCGGCACGGCTCGTACAAAAATCAGTGAAAACAGGCCCGACTCGTGGACAATCAATTAAATGAGATCCGACTCAATTTGACCAAAAAATTCAGGTTTTTCTGAACATACAATTACGATTCTTTTAAAGAATAACACTGCGTACATATTTATGGGATAGTTTTATAGTATATTTTAAAATTACTATGTGTTCGCAAGACAGAAAATACATAATAGTAACATTAACGATTACTTAGAATATTAGACGTTTCAGCATTCATATAAGGATTCATTAAAAAATTAATGTAGTAAGCAGATTTGTAAAAATATTTCTCTGTCATTTAATAAGGCTTTTCTCAAGTCCAAAGGAGCTACTTTCTGATACATTTCTGAATTCATTTCTTTTCGGAAACGCATAAGATTGGCAAGTGTTCTTATTTAGAAACTATGTAATCGAATAACGTTATCCTTTTTTTTATATAAAAGCAATATATCTTTGAGAAAATACTGTCAAAGTTAAAATTTTGAATCGAATTTCCAGAATCGATAGCACGGGAAGGAGAAAAATCGACAGTCACAAGACAAGAATCTCTTATATCTCGATAAGTAATTTAGTTATAAAAAAAATGGAAAACACTGTTCGATTCCAAATCACTTCAAAAGTCAGGCCTGTCAACTTTATGCCTTTACAGTTAAAAATGAGTCAGAAGAAAATGTGTCAGAAAATTTCTCATTGTTGAGCAGTGAATTTGAGAACCACCTTAAGATATATTTCCAAAGATTCATTTAACAGAAGTTCGTTTTCGCTATTAATGTTTTTACAAAACATATTGCCTACCCTACACATCCTGAGAACAATAAAATCCAGTTCCAGGCTTGCGCGAATATGTAGGGGGGGGGGGGATGCAATCCTGATCTCGGCACGAGTCTGCTGAAAAGAAAAAGTCCGGGCTCAGATATTCCGATCCAAACTGCTTATTTTCTGATTCATTTTAAAATTCATTTTTGCTCTCAAACGCATCAAACTGGGAAATTCTCTTATTTAGAAACTACATAATGTGCCGTGCTTCTCGATTTTTTGATAAATGCAGAAAATACTGTATGAAACGCTGTCAAAGTTGGCGTTTTGAACCGAATTTTCCGAAGCGGGCGATCTGGAATGAAAAAAATGGTAATACTCAGAAAATAATTGTTTAAAAATCAAATTCTAATTAATTGAGCTGAAAATGAAATCGCACGGCATGTTAAACATGTCTTCAAAAATCACTCCCAGCAAGTTTCATGTTTTTACTTTTAAAAATGAGTCTGAAAATGTCTCAGAAAATTTCGAGTTGTTGAGGGTGGAAAAACATTTTTTCGAATACACCCTTAACTGTCCGATGCTGATCTCTACGCTGGATAAGTTACTTTTCTGAATTGATATTGTCAAACTGGCATCGGCTCGTGATGCACATTTATACTTATTCTCGCGAAGATCCCCATGAGTCATTGAAAATTACTCATATTTTATCGACTTCGATTAAGTTTTTATAGCGGACGGTAGGCCCGCTTATTTTTTTTATCGACCCGACCCAGCCCGGTAGACCCGTTCAATTTTTTTATCGGCCCGGCCCGGTCCGTTGAAAAGGGTGTCCTAATTCTGCCGGCCCGGTCCGTTTGAAAATTCGCCTTCACCTTGCCGGCCCGGCCTGCGGGCCGGGTACGGGCTCGGGCCAAGTCCGGGCCCGTGCAAACCTCTATGACAGCATAAGATTGACATTTATTTGCTTAAATGAAGGGGTTTTTTCGGTGTTTATAAATTTTTCATTTTTCAAGATAGCGAAATGTAAAAATTAAATATGTAATAAGTGTATTTTTTGTATCAAAGATCCAAATAAATAAGCCATAATCTTAACTTGTAAACTTCTTTGAAATATGTATTTTTTTAAATTGCGAAATTATAAGTTCAAGCCTATTTTTATGCATGTTTGTAGCATACTAAATATAGGGCGCCAGGCACAAATGGGTACATATTTCTAATAGCAATTTAGGGGCAGTTATTTATGTAAAGTCCTTTTCAAGATGATCTTGAAATAAATTGTTTTTTATCCTCAAATACGATTATTCTTAATTCATTATTAATAATATTTATAATGTTATTAGTCTCTGTAAAGAAATAAATCTATTTTTAATAGTTCACAAAAATACTAATTATAGTATATAATATACAATTTCAAAACTTAATTTATATAAATTTAGACAAAACATAGAATTATGCATTTTTCCACGTATGGATATTCACATATTTAGTGTGTTTGCATTTTATCAAATAAATACAAAAATATTTTAACGTAATATTTTTTAGTATTTTTTTCAGTTCATTTTGCCACATTTTAAAGTGATTTTACAAACATATTTGAGAAAAAAAAATTCATGCATAAAAGGGTTAATAAGCCTAGAAATTTAATATTCTTTATAAAGAATAATATTAAATGTTTCAAAATCATAGGTAATCATGGCAAATCATGGGTATCCCCCCCATATTTCTGACTAGACCCCCCCCCCCAAAAAAAAAAATATTTTTTTGTGAAAAAAGGATTATTTAAAAGAGCAGTAGAGCTATAAATGATAAGTTATAATAACAAGACCCAATAAAATGCAAATTGTGGTTTACTGTTTAAGTGAGGGGGAGGAGGGCACAGTCAAAGTCACATAAGTAATATACAACATAACAACAGACATGCCAGCTATGAGATTGATTCTTTAAGAAACAAGGTGGTCAACAAGGTCTGGATATTTTTATGATGCCTCAAGCTCAAAGAGGGACCTCTATTGTACGTTCTTCTGAGATAAGACATCTACTCTCCTATTGTATAAAATGACCTTGGTCGTAGAACTCCCAAAGAACGTTTGGAACTCCTAAGCTAAATTCTAGGAAGCAATGTATAGATATCAGGTTGCTTTGGCTAACTAACATTTTACAGTCGTAGAAAAAAAAAAATTACCCCAACCCAACTAACTCTGCATCAAATTAATGTAGAAGAAAGTGACTGGTACCAAACGGTTGGAAATAAAGTCTACTTTTAAATGATGTATATAAAATTTGCTTAGAGGCCATCTACATATCAAAACAAACCTAAATTTTATTTTTTTTTCAATAGCAATACTCAAGTTTGACACCATAAATAAATTCTACTCCCTTCAATTAACCAAAAAAAATTTTTTTTTCATGACGTTCGTAAGATTAGTTTCAGAGAAATTATTTTAAAATGGGCACTTTTTAGGGGCTAGTTCAGTACTCAATTATTGAAATGCTACAGAATGGCTATCTCACTTCTACTAAGGATGTTTTACAATCCAAGCAATTTATTTTCCGATTCAATCTTAAATTCATTTTTGTTCTGAAACGCATCCCATTGGCAGATTCTCTTTTTCAGAAACTATATAATGGACCGTGCTTGTCGATTTTTTGATAAAGGCACACTATATTGCACAAAAATGCCGTCAAAGTGGGTGTTTTGAACCGAATTTCCCGGAGCGAGAGAGCTGGGAACTAAAATGATGGTCGTACTGAGAAAATAATTGTTTATAAATCAAGTTCTAATGAATTGAACGAAAAATGAAAACATGCGGCCACTTATACATCTCTTCCAAAATCGTGTCAGCAAGTTTCATGTTTTCACCTTTAAAAATGAGTCTGAAAATGCGTCCGAAAATTTTGAGTTGTTGCGCGTGAGAAAATATTTTTTTAAAATATACCCTTAATATATTATTTCTTGCCAATATGACAATTTCACTCGCTTAATATCTTTCGATTATTGCGAGCCTGAAATTTTAATAAAATGAGTAAAATATATTTTTTCAAATTATGCTTTTCTAGATGGCTCCTTAAACCATTTTGACAGTTTTTAATCATAATTCGAAAACTACTTCGGAGAAAATTTTTATATTCAGAATTCGCATAAAGCAGGATATAATAAATATAAATCTATCAAAAAAAAAAGAAAAAAAAAACTGTCGGTTATATATCATATTCTTTTTAAATATTAATTTCATAATTCATAATTTATATTATGAAATTTTTATAATTACAAATTTAATGTATTTATGTTTGAATTTTTTAGTATTATAACCACACACAAAATTATCACATCAGGATTATAATTTCAGGAGATATTAATAAAGACATAAAAATGTAATTTAACAGCTCTAAATTTTGAATGTTTATAATTCAAAATCTTATCACCCAAATGAATTTAAATTTCGTTTCTAGGCATAGTTTGAACCGAAAATTTAAAATATAGTGTCAAAATTGGATATTGCTGTTGAAAAGAACAAAATCTGGTCTGCTTTTGATTTGTAGATAGCCTCCTAAGCAAATTTTCTATACATCATTTAAAAGTAGACTTTATTTTCAATTGTTTGGTACCAGTAATTTTCTTCTATTATAATTAGTTGCTGAGTTAGTAGGTGTTGTTTACTTTTTTTTCTGCCACTGACCCATACTGTGTATGAAAGAGCAGAAAATATTCAAAGGTATGTTTGTTTTAATTACTACCAGTTTTAGATTTTATTTTATAAGAGGAAAAAAATAGCTTTATTGTTACTTTTACTTTAATTTTCTAAAAAATCTAATTTATCTTATATGAATATGTGTTCGAAGGGGAGGGGGTGGGGTATAAATAGTTATGACTATCATGACTTCAGATTTACTCACACACGATAGCACAGTTTGTGGACGGTTAAGAGATGCGATTATTCTATATAAAATTTTTTGAAATGTTTTATAATCATATTGATTTTAGACGGGACTCTTTTAAACATAAAAAAAAAAACTTAAACGGCATTACTTTAGCTGTATTTTTTTTTTTTTTAACTGAAATATTTTCTTATTAAATTTTGCAAAAGCTCTGTATATTTATTTATAAATTTATTATTTCTTGTAAAATTTTGTAATTGTTCACTGAAATTATTTGTCTTTGTTATTATTCTTGTATAGTAATGTTTGAATGTTTACATGTTTCATTTGAAATGTGTATTTGATCTTACTTAATTACGAAAATGGCCGTCAGCTATCGCTACTGCGGTAGATGCGGTCATGGGAGCCGATGCAATTTCCAAATCAATGGTTGAATTCATGGTAACCCAGTTACAGAAGATCTCGATTAGCCGTGATACTACCACAGAATCTTTTGTAATCATGTAATATTTTTAAAACTCAGCAAATAAGCTTGGGTTTTGAGCATGAGGAGACTGGGCGTGTATTGGCGAGCGTATCTCGTAGGGAGTCGAGCCCCTCTTTAATAACAAATCTATTCAAATAATTATTCGAGGGGTTAATTCAATCGCATTCCAAATTTTGGCTACAGGTAATGCATATCTATAAAGACACAGTAATATATTTTTTTAAGTAATATTGTTAATTTTTCATAAAATTTTTATGTAAAAATCTTATGTAAATTTTCTTATCAAGATAAATTATGTTTAATAACACAAGCATTTTTTTAAATGAACCATACCATTCGATTCCCGGCATGGAATCTTTTTCACTAAGTTGGTCTTTGCGCCTTTTAAGCAAAAATAATTTGAAATTTGATTTTCATTTGAAATATTGTATTCAAGGCGAATGTTTCTCTCTGGAAAAATTTCCAAATATTAATATAGAACCATACCATTTGAGTTTTTAATTCGACATCATATTAATTTCTCTATTGCTCGTAAGTTGAAATCATAAAAAAGGGAAGATAATACATATGCAACGGTGAAAAATAAATTAAAGTGAAAGGCTATATTTATTTACTATTTTTCATTTTCCATTAAATTTATTGCATCATGATTTTTTTTTTTTTTTTTTTTTTTTTTTTTTTTTTTAATGCACCATGATGACGAACTTTCTGTGGTTGTTTTGATTCTCTGAAATTCGCTCAAAACATCCATTTTGACACCATTTTCTTAAATATATTTTTCTTTTACAGGAAAGAGAGAGAGAGAGAGATTATTCAATTTCTTTTTATTTGAATAAGAATAACCGTAAAATGTACCCATTTAAGAATGAAAATTATTTCATAAATGTGCCACAAAGTAGTAAGTTTTGTTGTGAGTATAGACTTGTTAAAAATTACGGAGGAAAAAACTGTAGAAGTAATAAGTGCTATTAAATGAATATAGCTGTATAAAAGAATCTTTGACTATATCCTTCCAAAAGATAGATCTAAATGCCTTAAAAATCGTTTTATATGTAATGTATTTTTTGGTTCTTGTAAGAAATAGCGGTGAGCTTTTTTCTTTGATTGTTAATACAGAATATGTTAATATATTCTGTAACAAATTAAAAAATACGACAGCTTATGAATTAGCATTTTTCTTAAAGTTGTAAATATTCAGATTTTTTCATTTAAAAATTTTAAGAGATGAACAGAAAATTTTCTATGGTTTTCAATTCACAAATCATGCTTCAAGCAAAAACCTAGACATGCGATTATTTTTCCCACACGATGACAAAGCGTATTCGAACTGTTTAACTTTGTAAGGAGAAATTTGCTCGGGGCGATTGTTTGTTTGCCCTTTCTCCCTTCTTGTCAGGGATACTTTTTATAGTCAGTCGATATGACCCCACGCAGCGCGCATAGTAATAGAAGCGGTTACGGTACAATGATTTATAACAGCTTTTCTCGAATACAGTACTCTTGCATAATTCGTAAACAAAAATTTTCCCGGAAACAGTATCGTTTAATCTGTTAATTTTCTGTGAAAGTCAAATATATATTTCAAATGTCTGAATATTTGTGTTGTGTCAACCTGTCGTAAACGAGCGTATTAAAACCCCTAATCCCAAATTTCTTTCAAAAAATTCTATCAGAAATGTTTTTTTTTTTTCTGTTAAGGACTGTGCATATATAAAACATTATCATTTTAGCGGGGAAGGGGGGGGGGGGTCTGGCACATGATATCGTAAGATATCTCTAGGGAGAGGAGGGGGTTGTCTTATGATATTGTTATCATTTTTGATCCAACCAAAATTTCCTCTTTTTATTTGTAACTTTGTCTTTGCATCAAAATAGTCTGTTTTTTTAGTCTTATATAGTCTTATGGAAATGCAAAGATATTATTAAAATCATTAAATGATTATAAATTATTTAATTCCAAAATTGTAGACTACTCCAACTTTTGTCCTTCCTTTTCTTCTGTCATGTGTACGCATATATAATACGCTTTTCGAGAAAGCATATGCGAAGTACGTTTGAAATAATACTTGTGTTTACTAGTAAATAAAAGAGAAAGAATGTTGTCGATCTGTTTTGTTGATAAGAAGCTCTGTCTGCCGCCCCCTCCCCACGTGCAGGTGCAAGTGCAAAAAGACATTATGACTGTTCAATGCATTATATAACAAAATATATTATTAAATTCTTTTAAATAGTAACTATTTCTTTTAAGGCTATTCTCAAATCCAAACGGGCAACTTTATGACATGTTTTAATTTATTTTTGTTCGGAAATGCAGGAAACTAGCAGATGCTGTTGTTCAGAAACTATGTAATCGAACTGCTTTTTCTGTTTTTTTCTTTTTTTGGGGGGGGGAACGCAATAGATCTTTCAGAAAATAGTGTCAAAGTTGACGTTTTGAGCCGAAGTTCCCGAAGAAAGCAGAAAAAAATAGTAAGGGAAGGGAGAAAAACATCTTGTCAAGGTGATCAAAATCGCTTATAACTCAATAGGTAATTTATTTATCAAAAAATAAAAAACACAGTTCGATTCCAAATCGCTTCCATAGTCACGTCTTCCATTTTTATATCTTTCCGTTAAAAAATAAATTTGTAAATGTGTCAAAACGTTTTGCGCTTGTTGAGCAGAGAGGGGAGAACAGCCTTAAGTGTTATTTGATATAAAGTTATTTCATATATAAAGGGATATTTTATTGACTTCACCTGAATCAATAAAGTATGCGAAAAATAAATATAACTACATCACTCGAAACGAAAGGAAAAAAAATCCGAAAAAAAAAAAAATAATTTTTAGACATTGATAACGATATCATTATGTGTGTGTGTGTGGGGGGGGGGGGGGGGGGGGGTCGAGGAACGGTAACGTGTGATATCGAAAGGGGGGAGGGGGTCCAAACTAACAAAAAGTCGATAACTTTATATATGTATAGTCCATTATATGGATGTGTACGTTGGTAGTTAAAATTGATACGCGTTCAAAAAAAGTATGGGCCAAGTCCGGTATAAAAACTAAAACTTCGGCCCAGACTGCACAAGAAATTTACTCCGCTAGGGCCGACCAAGCTCGATCCTGCTGAATATAGATTTTTACACCTATAATGTTAAAATTGTCTTGTACGAGAAGTCCTAACTAAAAATACTTATTTTATCTTTTTATTCTTCATTTTTTTTTTTTAAGTGAGCTGCGGACTTATTTTTTAAAAGCATCTGATTATAGGTGAATGTCATAATTATCATTAATATCGTTTATGCACATTCTATGGCTTAGAGATAAAAAAAAAAAATAAAATTCTATACTATAAAAATCTTCTGAGACATAATGGCATAGGAAAGAAGAAAAATCCGTTATGGACAGGTTCCTCTATGAGCAGGTTCATCGTCTGTTGTAAATGCATTACATTATTTTCACAAGTATTGTTATCCTCATTTTAAATAGATCAACATTTTTGTTTTATTTTGTTAAACACGGGATTCCGCCAGAGGCAGGTTCTTTTTCTGAGGTTTTACCGTATTTTAATTTTATTGCCTAGAAATGCATCTATCCATCTTAAAAAATAATAAAAATAAATATACCAATTTTAATTGTGGAATAATAGAGATTTAAAAATACGTGCATTAAAAAAAAAAAAAAAATGGGGCCGGGTTAAATTTTACTGATATTAATTAGCCGGTCCAATGATTTTCATATCAGCTGGATTGGAACTGGGACTGAAAATTTCTGCCTGTTCATACCTCAAGAAGAATGCAGTCCAGCCTCGACTTGGGCCGGAAAATAAATCCAGTCCCCGGCTCATCTCGGTCTGAAGCTCTAGAAAAAAGTACAGTAAATTCTGTCTAAGGCGGACTCCGTATAAGCCGGAAATCTGTCTACCGCGGAAAAATTTTCAAGTCCCGGCGAACCTATAGAAAATAAAATTAATTCTTGCTGCATAAGACGGAATCTGTCTAACGCGGAAACGGAAAGGGTTTTAAGGTACCACCGAAACGAAAATTTCGAAGGCGGAAAAGGGATATTTAAAAAATGAAAGGCCTTTCGTTTATAGAACTTTAAAAATGAAAGCCCTTTCGTTTATGGAACTTTAAAAGTGATATATATACGTCAAATACTCAATCGCGAACATAATAATTACATTCCATAATACTTTGTAAAAAGTTAATTCATAAGAACAGAAACTGTTTAAATTTTAAGGAATTCTTGCTTTTGCCATTATTTCCTATATAAATTTGCATTTAAAAGTTATTGTTACTATTAGAATGCAATGCACCTTTATGAAAATATGTATTGTCTAAAGTACAATATATTATGCTTTAAGGTTGTTCTCAAATCCAAAAGGGTAACTTTATGACATAAGTTTTAATTTATTTTTGTTCGGAAATGCATGAAACTAGCAGGTGTTGTTGTTCAGACACTATGTAATCGAGCCGTTTTTTTTTTTTTGGCAAACGCAATAGATCTTTCAGAAAATAGTGTCAAAGTGGGCGTTTTGAACCGAATTTCCACGCGAAAGAAAAATAACCATTCGAGAAAGGGTGAAAAATGTGTTTTTCACGTGATCAAACTCGCTTATAACTCAATAGGTCATTTATTTATCAAAAAAAGGAAAAAACAGTTCGATTCCAAATCGCTTCCATAGTCAGGCTTTCCAATTTCATATCTTTCCATTAAAAAATGAATTTGCGAATGCGTCAAAACGTTTTTCGCTTGTTGAGCAGAGCAGTTGAAAACAATCTTAAGGTTTGTACTAAAATTCAAAGTGATTCGCATTCAAAGTCACCGCTTTCTGTTTCTTTCCCGAAGTTTATTTATTTATTTTTTGTGTGTGTGTGTGTGTGTGTGTGTGCGTGTAAACTTCAAATTTGTTTATATTTTTAAAAAAAATCGTGTTCAAACAATAACAACAAAAAATACCGATAAATGTTTCGGTATAGTAATAAATAAATGCGGTAAATGCAAATCAGACTTACGTGTCAGTGAAGAATGCATGGCTAACCTAAAGAAAAAACAAGGGCCGATAAAAGATTATTTTTTGATTCTTTAAACTACTATGTGAAATATGATGTATGTTACATGTATCGGTTAAATGAAATGATTATTAGTAAATTTCAGAATTTAAGCAATTTCGTATTGGTAATATCTATTTTTATGTTTAAATAATGTTTATCGAAATTATTAATAACAATAAATTTAATAACAAGTCTGATTTCATTAAAAGTTTTATTTTAAAGAAAGGTACGGAAAGTTACGAACATAAAAAAAAAAATATATATACGATTTATGAATTACTTTTTTTTGGTGGCGGTGGGAGATGGAGATTTTTTTTGCATAAGCCAGACTATTGTTTATCACGGAAATTTTTCTCGGTCCCGACCGATTCCGGCTTAGACAGAGTTTACTGTAATCCTCAAACCAAGCTCGGACCTAGTGTCGGGAAGGAAAATTGGGCCGGACCCATGAAGACGACCCTTACATCGAATAACCAAAAGATAGGTTCATAATTTCTTGTAAATTTGGACGATCAAATTCTAATATATAATATATTTAAAAAAAAAAAAAAAAAAAAAAAAAAAAAAAAAAAAAAAACGAGTTTTTAGTGAACTTTGCTCACTTTCATAGATGAGTTTGAGTTGAACGAGTTCATTTGTAAAATTTTGAATTTGAACGTGAACTTGACTCATTTTTGAGAAACTGAGTTTGAGTTTGAATTAGTTCGTTTTTTTTCGTGAGCGTGCCCAACACTGCTTTAAATCTGCTACCTGCAATTAACAAATGTAACTTTATTTTTGAACTGGTTATTTGTTACCACTTTCAAAATACATTGGCGAGGAAAATTAAAGGAACAACCATAAAAAGGTGCTTTATGTGGATTCTATTAAGGGAATTTTAATGAAAGATGATAGGTTGGGAACTCAATGTCAAGTAGTCCAATGTGATTAACCTATTTGCTGCAGAAAAATATGCAAAATTTTCAGCCCGTTCTTTTGGTTCACGTGTGAAAGGGAGTGCACGTGAGTGATTTAAAGTCTAATTTCAAGAATTGTGCGTGTAGTTGTGTAAAACTTTCGCTTGTAGTAGGTGGAATATGTCTTTAAGAAGACATCTGACCGATTATGAGAAATGGTGTACGATAGGGATAATGGAAACAGGACAGACATTATCAGTGGTCTGTAAAGTCTTAAAAATAGCCAAAAGCGTCATGTCAAGAATCTGAAAACGGTTTAAAGACAATGGTAACGTGCACAGACAACCAGGTCAATGTAAAAAACGTGCTCAACAGACTGTTACAGCCGTTATTTGGAAACGGTTGCAAAATGAAACAGGCAACCGATATCAGTCCAGATTGCAAGGGAGATCGCTGCAGCAACAGAAACTCGACTATCCAGATATACTGTGAGTGACAGGCTGCATGCAAGGAAACCGATGATTTGTATTTCACAAACTCCGGCAGCGAAATGCGCCCGGTTAAAGTGGTGCAGAGGTCATCGTCATTGGAGTACTATGGACTGGAGCTGAGTTCTCTTTACAGATGAATCCTAATTTCTTTTGGAGAGTTATTGCAGATGTGTTACCACATGGAGGGAAAAAACACACGGAATAAGTCTGTAAACATCCGTGAAAGACATCGATACAAAGGTCGTAGACTCATGGTATGGGCGGCATCATTTTAAATGGCCGCACTGACCTACACATTTTTATCGGTGCAACTGTGAATGCTGAAATATACAGAGATGAAGTTGTTGTTCCTCATGCAAGTTAGATTTAGAGATTTTTTTAGATCATCAAGTTAGTGCAATCGGAAGATTTAGGATTTTATGCTTTTTACGGAACTACGAAGTGTCCCTTGCAGAATTGCAGAAATCCCACCCGGAAAAAAATGCCTGTATTAAACGTTGTCTTTAATCCCAATTATTACTTGTGAACGCCCAGTTTAACAATGATTCACGAAATTTTATGGTGGCAATAAGAGTTTTGTGTATGGAGAAGGTCTTGAGTGACATTTTGTCTTTAACAATGAAAAATCGTATAAAGCATAAATTGAAGCTAATCCACGTACCAATGTCCAGAGTTTACTGCTGAACTTGGAGAATGCTCTAAAACTGTTTCGAACCATCTAAAATAAATTGGTTGGAAAGTACAATAACAGAAACCATCATTATTTTTTACACATCCTAATACTTCGAAAAAAGTGCTAATCCATCACAAAGAATAAAAATTTAACTTCTTTAAAGATGACCAGATACCGGAAACAACTGTTAGATCGAATATAGTATAAAAAATGTCGAGACATGAAACGTAGAAACCCAAAATAATTATGGCTGTTTTAGACAATTGTAACAAAACTATTTTTTTACAGCATGGACTATATTTGATGCGTGTACTTCTTACATCACTTGCAGCTGAAATTGCAAGATCTCTTTCTTAAAGATAAAAAAAATTATCTCTAAAACTTCCATGGGGAAAAAATCATTATCCAATATCTATTACAGCACAAGTTCTTAATCCAATGGCAAGAAATTAAACATGGAAAATACTGTTTTAAACTTAACCATTTGATCCAAACTTTATTGTACGCAAATATTATGTAAACTTGATTTAAATAAATTTAACTCTGCAGTATGCGTTCAGTTTTACATCTTAGTGTTTGTAAAATGTTTGTCACTGGTAAATATTAATGTAACTTCAACGTAAAATTAGCTGCAGTTATTGATCTTACTTTTTTTTATCCATTTTTTTTAATTAAGAAATTAAATAACGATATATGTAAATTCTTAATGTTACTCGAAATACTTCTATTATACATATACAGCCAATCCTATTAAGAGGTTACTTCAGTCAAATGAAAAGACGCGTTCGCTAATGCTAATCGTATGGAAGAAATTTATAAAGATATCTCGGTCGCATTTTAATATTTTTAAATGATTTTTTTTTCATTGAATAACTGTGATCGATCTGTATGTAGGCCATTTTTTACTTTTTCGATTTTGATTGCAGATTTTTTTTTTTTTGTGAGGATGCTTTTATTTTGGAAACCGGTTCCGAAAGTGAAAGTGCCCACATTAAAAATACCTATAGACAAAATCGAAAAAATAAAAAGCGGCCTTTGTACAGATCGATCTCAGTTATCCAATGAAAAAAAATCATTTAAAAATATGGAAATGCGGCCGAGATATCTTTATAAATTTCTTCCATAGGATTAGCTTTAGCAAACGGGTCTTTTCCTTTGA
>OZ010788.1:608024197-608382781 GCA_963932465.1 Maratus speciosus | reverse complement strand
AAGCTAAAATACAATGACTGGGGCAACTAACTCGAGGAAGCCTCTAACCCTGATTTACCCATATTATTTCATGCTATTATCATATATTGATGAAATATGAGTATAAATGAGGATTTGATTACGAAAATTTGGGAAAGTCTATTTTGTGAAAAAAATTGAAGTTAAATCTTATGATAAAATAAAATAAAATGCATGTTTTTAATGAATTCACAATAAGTATCTTTTAATATCACTATGGCTTGTTACTAATCATTTTTGGGGTCAACGCTATTTCAAATGTATTGATTTTGAAAGTGAGGCTAGTCCAGCTGCTCTGCTCAACAAGCGCAAAACGTTTTGACACATTTACAAATTCAATTTTTTAACGGAGACATGTAAAATTGGAAGGACTGGCTACACTCTTAATTCAAAAGAACGAATTATTAACTCAACAAAAGAACGAAAAGTTTTACGCGTGTTTTTGTTCTTTCTGAGTATCTGTTTTATCAAAAAGAGACATTTTTCACAAAAAACTGGTTTACCAAATCATCCTTTTAGGAGTAGCATCCCCAAGACCGCTCATTTCAGATCGGAACAGAAAAATATCTCTAAAAGAGCGGTTTAAGAAGCTTCCCTATTGGTTGAAATCCTGTAACGCGATATATAGTTTTGCAGAGGGAGAACCGTCTTCAAAAGGGAGTCGCTTGTTTGTTTCAAGCGTCAAAGCTTAGCGTTACGGGTGTATTCGAAAAAATATTTTTCCACCCTCAACAGCTCGAAATTTTCTGAGACATTTTCAGACTCATTTTTAAAAGTAAAAACATGAAACTTGCCGGGGTGATTTCTGAAGACATGTTTAACATGCCGTGTGATTTCATTTTCAGCTCAATTAATTAGAATTTGATTTTTAAACAATTATTTTCTCAGTATGACCATTTTTCTCATTCCCAGATCGCCCGCTTCGGAAAATTCGGTTCAAAACGCCCACTTTGACAGCGTTTTTTACAGTATTTTCTGCATTTATCAAAAAATTAAGAAGTACCGCACATTATGTAGTTTCTAAATAAGAGAATTTCCAAGTTTGATGCGTGTGAGAGCAAAAATGAATTTTAAAATGAATCAGAAAATAAGCAGTTTGGATCGGAATACACCCTTACCTACATGATAAAACAATATTACAATTATAATTTGATTGATTTAAAAATGGCATAGAATAAGATAGATGGATTATGCCCACGAAAGCAGGGGGGTGGGGCAATCATCACAAAGAATTGGATAAATTTCGTTTTTGTTTCCCAGCTAAAACCAAGATGGCTACCGGCGATTCTAGGATTTTACTAATACTGAAAATTCTAAGGTAAAGTACGTTGTTTTACTTCATCTTTCTTGTAATTCCTTCACCATTCCTTGTTGTATTTTCACATTGTATATATGATTTTTTGCGTTATTTAACGTTAATAGTTTTAAACCGGAAACATAAACTTCTTAAATTACTTTTTTTTTTTTTTTAATGCATCTGTTCCATAATTTTTATAATCAATAAAATGCACTTAGATATGTAGTTTTCTCCTATTCAAATTGTGTAAAATTACGCTAATTGGTATTTACATTATTAAACATATATCATTTTGTGCTTATATATTATTGATTATTAATATACTAATTTGCCCATGACATTCAGAAATATTTGCTGAACACAACCCATGATTATAAAAATTATTAAATTATTATTAACTTATAACATATGTTCTATTTTTTTTTTTTTTTTTTTATGTTTCAGTAAGTACAAGCATTTAATAAATTGTGTTCATTTAGATAGTTGTACACATCTACACTTTAAATATTATTTTTTTAATTGCCACAGTATTTGTAAATAGTACGAAATGTAAAAGATAATTTAAAAAAAAGTATCAGAAAATAATAGATTAATAAAAAATATTATCAATTTATTTTATGACACAACTAGCTTGACCTTTTTTTTAAACTATGATTTTGTGAATTTTTATTTTTGTGTTATACTTCGCTCTGTTCATATTCAAAAGTTTAACTAAACAAAAGTCTGCAGTTATGTAACACATGAATTCTATATTCCATAATTATTTATCTGTGTCATAAGCAAAATATATTAATAAGATATAATAATATCAGAAATAATTAAAGAAATCGACATTTCCGGATTAAAACTAATAACGTTAAAATTATATATACAATGTGAAAATATTAAAAAGAAAAAAATCATAATGAGAAAGATAAAGTAAAAAACGCGCACTTCAGGATATTGACAAGGTAGAAAATCTTGTCTTGTTATGGCGCGAACATATCTTTTATTATTATTATTATTTAATTTATCTTTCGGAAATGAAAAACAAAATTTCTTCTGCATCTAGATTAAAATAAAACAAAATGGAGTTTTAAAAGTAATACATTTTGCAAACTGGGAAGTTATATATGTTAAAAAACAAACAAACAACAAAAAAAAAAATCTGAAAATAAGAGGAAAATAATTTATTTTGCCTATTAAATTTGACAAAAAAGGGGTTTAAAAATGACTTGTCAATTATAATGAGTGCAGTCACTCGTTTTGCCTGTTAATTTAGTCGAAAAAAAGAGCGAAAACAGCTTATCAAAAAGGAATGAAAAAAAACCACTCCGCAAGATATGGATGAAATTCACTCCTATAGGATAAGTGCATTTTCAATACTGAAAAGGAGTGAAAATACACTCAGTCGGAGTTAAAATCGCTGAATTTTTTTAAGAGAGTAGGGAAGCGATTTGGAATTGAACTGTTTTTTCCATTTTTTGATCAATCAATTACCTACTGAGTTAGAAGTGATCACGTGTCAAACACGTTTTTCGCCCTTCCTTAAGTGGTTACTCTTCTTTCGCAAGGAAATTTGGTTCAAAACGCCCACTTTGACATATTTTCTGAAAGATCCATTGACTGTAAAAAAGAATGGACTAAAAAACGGAGATTACTGGCAAACGAGACGCCTGTACTATTTCCGTATTTTAACGGAACCCCGCCCCCCCTCATAAATTCCAGAAATCCCTATTTTTACGGAAAATTTTCCGTTTTGCTGGAATTTATGGGGGGGGGGGGGAAATTTCTATTAAAATACGGAAATAGTACTGGCGTCTCGATTGACAGTAAATCTTCGTTTTTTAGTCCTTATATATATATATATATATATATATATATAACCATTAATTAAACACAACCTACCACCATCAAAAACCGTAATATTGTGAATTAAAGCTGTAAGTATAAAATAATGTGCCAAATAATTTATTATGAGAATTATTATGGAAGAAAAAAGAAGAAAGTGGACACCGACGAATAATGGAAAAGCTTATATATTGAATTACGTTTTCAAGGGCACAGAATTCAATGATATAAGCAATATGGTTGTTTTCTGTGAGAAAAAAAAGCTAAAGCTAAAAAAAAAAAAATTTCTCTGTGCCCGAACAACCATTATAATCAAGTGAATAGATTCAAAATGAAAACAGAATAGAATCAAATAATATGAAATGGAAAAATCAATAAAACCAATTTAAATATTTATAGCATATAAAATAGAAATATTACACAACATATATATATATATATATATATAAATGTCCGATTTACATAGTTTTGATCAACAACACCTGCTAGTTTCATGCATTTTCGAACAAAAATAAATTTAAACTTATGTCATAAAGTTGCCCTTTTGGATTTGAGAACAGCCTTAAGTTGCATAATATATTAACCCTTTATATCCCAAATCCCTCGAAACTTTTTCCCTTTGCATTACTATGATACACTAGAAGATATATGCACTAAAAATAAAAGATTTTGATGTTGTTTTTGTTAATTACGGCTTGATGTGGTACTTCATAATACGGTTGGGTCATAAAGCTCCGACAAAAATTGAGACACAGAAAAAAAACCCCTATATTTCTTATTAGTTTAATGTGACATCACGCTTATATCTACACTGTAAAAAAAAGGGGGGGGGGACTAAAATACGGAAATACTACTGACAATCGAGACGCCAGTACCATTTCCGTATTTTAACGGAAGTTTTACCCCGTAAATGCCATAAAACAACGGATAATTTTCTACGTAATTTACCGGGAAAACGTTCCTTTAAAATACGAAAATAGTATTATCATCTCGATTGCCAGTAGTATTTCCGTATTTTAGTCTTTTTTTTTTACAGTGTAGCGTATATATGTCTATGATGTATATATGACTAGATGATGATGATCTCGGTGCATCATCAGTGAGCATTTTGCCACCAGAAGAATATTCTACAGTTGTAACACACTGTTAATAAATAAATAAACAAATAAATCCGTTAAAATACGGAAATTATACTGGCACTTAATTGTTTCCGTAAATTTTGTGAATAAACGGAATTTTTCTGTAATTTCCGGAAAAAAATTCCTTTAAAATACGGAAATAGTACTGGCGTCTCGATTGGTAGTATAATTTCCGTATTTTAACTGATTTTTTTTTTTTTTTTTTTTTTTTTTTTTAGTGCACATCGTCCGATGGAAAGCATATCTGAAAGAAATTTCCAAACCTTTAGTTGTAAAATCTCAAAATGATTCATAAAAATGCTAAAAGATATTTTTAGATTTTTTTTTCTAATTTGTAATTTGTTTCCATTTTATTTTATACAAATACAATATCTTTTCTAAAAATAAAATTAACATATTTTTTGTTTTATTATTCATCAATGCCGTACATAAATCTTTCAATAACTTCCCCCACATTGTATCAAAATCCACCTGTCTAGCACTCAGGCATCCCTGGTAAATATATACGTTTTTATGCGCAATATATTACAGGAATATTTTTTATGACGTTCTACATAAAATTTGGAATAGATATGTTAAATGTGCAATACAAAAATCATTACTGTAAAAAATAAAAATTAGGAGAGGGGGGCGCTGGGGCCACTATCTTGTGGAAAAGAAATTATAAATACCCACTCATTGAAATGAACATATATTTTCTAGTACCTAGCTTATAAAAAATATTTATGATTTTTTTTTTCCCTAAGTCTGTTCTGAGACTGCTCTAGCGCAAAACGTTTTGACACATTTACAAATTCATTTTTTCACGGAAAGATATAAAATTGGAAGGCCTGGACTAGGGAAGTGATTTGGAATCGAACTCTGTTTTCCATTTTTTTTATCAATCAATTACCTATTGAGTTATAAGGGATTTTCATCACGTGAGAAACACGTTTTTCACCCTTTCTTGAGGGGTTATTCTTCTTTCGCGCGAAAATTCGGTTCAAAACGCCCACTTTGACCCTATTTTCTGAAAGATCTGCGTTTGCAAGAAAAAAAACAACAAACACAGTTCAATTACACAGTTTCTGAACAACAACATTGCATGCATTTACGAACAAAAATGAATTAAAATTTATGTCATAAAGTTGCCTTTTTGGATTGGAGAACAGCTTTAAGATGGTATGCACAATTGTATTATTATTTCAAAAATTATGGTGCCTTTTTTTTGGCAATTTTATGCATATAATTTTATAGAAAAGACTAAAACAGTGAGAAAAGCCCTTTTTTTTTTTTTTTTTCTATTTCCGGAAGACATAAAATCAAGCTAGCCCTGGGTAAATGCCAATAGGAACCATTAGACAATATAAACATTCCCAACTCCGAATAAAGAAAACTAACCGCGATTCGGCGAAAGGCAAAATTGGCGAAAATCCAAATTGGCAAAAATCGCTAATCTCTTATTTGGATTGTTGTTCTTTCTTTTTTGCACTTTTCCGTTAAAGCTTTAACGAATTGAACTTTTAGCTTTCATTTGTCTAATGTCAAACCATCTTTTTATAGCATTGTAAAAGTTGTCTCAGAAAGAAAAAAAATCGCACCAAAACAGATGTTATAAAAACAATTAAGCTTCACTAGAAAAGTTGGGTGACGGCACCTTAAGAAAAGCGGCATCTTTTAGAGATTTTAAAGAATATTTTTGTTTCAATATCTCCAGACTCAGGGTTATAAATTAAAGGAAACAGCACTCACTTGCAATTTTTCATTCATGTTCTTAAAAGTCTTATTATACATTTTTTTTACAAAGCTATATTGCAGAAACAAAAAGAAAAAAAAAAAAGAAAGAAAGACGGTTTTATCGGCAGAATGCATGCCAAAGTATGTTTAAGATTAACAAATATTTGTTAATTTTTAAATTAATCTTTTGTTTACGACTACAGTGAAGCCTCCCTCTGCGACCACCTCCATTAAGAGACCACCTCCTTGAACGACCATTTTTTTCATGGAACGAAATTTATTCCCATAGGCTCAATACTAATTTTAACTCCATTCAGAGACCATCCCAGTTGAACTCCCTCCATGAGCGATCCATTTCTTTGAAGAAAATGAAACAAATTCCGTTTTTCCCTGATCGCTTGAAGAATGTTTTATTAGAAAAATAATTCCGGAGAGCGCATTATTAACCAAACTTCTAAACTAAGTTTAGTTTTTTTTTTTTTTAAATTCCGGTAACTTTTAAGTGTCTAAACCCTTTTGTGCCTTTTTAGGCAATGAATTTAACTCTGATGACAAATTAAGAATGACGGTTAATTAACTTCCCTGCTTTATTCTGTCAGGAAACTCTAAAAAATAGATAAATTAATGAAATCGTCATTATTTCTGTCCAAAAAAATTGCATTTATTTGCTGAACTTCGAAAGGACTTGGAAATAAAAGTTATAAAAGTTAAAACCATAAGATCAAAGCAAACGTCAATGTATTCATTTTTTAAACTCTGAAGTAATTAACTTTTGTTTTGATACTTAAATTTTTGTATTTATTCCTGATGTGAAAAATAAATTTTAGTAACATTAATTGTTACCTTTTTTTCAACAATTAAAATCTAGATTTAAACATGACCTCCATTAAGAGACCACCTCTCGGAGCGACCCATTTTTATTGGAACATAACGTGGTCGCTTTAGGGAGGTTTTTCTCTTTTCGCTATTCTCCTCCAACCTTTTGAGGTTAATAGAAAAAGCATGAGGAGATTCAACAATGGAGATAGGCCGAGATGGGGAGATGGATTTGAAGTTGTCCTACAGAACAATACTTCAGTATACTTGAAGTGCAATAAAAAATGAAAGACACCGCCTCCCCACAACAAACACACCGAGAGTTGAAGTTTACCCATATTCCGATTACCCATTACCCATATCCATATTTTTTACATTCTAATAAAATATATTCTTAGAAGTATTTTCAAGACACATTATATTCATAATATCACAAAAATAAAGCAATTAAAAGACTTAACATTTCAGATTGTCATTTTCCTGGCATGTCACACTGTGATGTGTGCAAAATAAAAGGCTTTCTGCTATCATGTACAAATATCTTTTTCTAGTTTTTTTTTTTTTTAATTTAGTAATCATACCTTATATAACACATGTATGTGGAAGGTAACAAGTTCTGTATTTTACAAATAATTTTCCATAATTAAAATAGGATTGTCACTGAAAATGAGTGTCATTGTCCTGGCCTGCTCATTTTAGTTCTTTATGAGGCATAAAGAGGGCGCTGCAGAGCAATCCTTCTTATTCTTGACATAGTTCAAGTCAGAAGTAGTAAAATCATTGCTACCAGCAAGATCTTTTAGATATTTCTTTGAAAATAATGTGTTTAAGGGTGTATTCCGATCCAAACTGCTTATTTTCTGATTCATTTTCAAATTCATTTTTGCTCTCAAACGCACCAAACTTGGAAATTCTCTTATTTAGAAACTATATAATGTGCGGTGCTCCTTAATTTTTTGATAAATGCAGAAAATACTGTAAAAAACGCTGTCAAAGTTGGCGTTTTGAACAGAATTTTCCGAAACGGGCGATCTGGGGATGAAAAAAATGGTCCTACTGAGAAAATAATTGTTTAAAAATCAAATTCTAATTAATTGAGCTGAAAATGAAATCACACGGCATGTTAAACATGTCTTCAGAAATCACCCCAGCAAGTTTCATGTTTTTACTTTTAAAAATGAGTCTGAAAATGTCTCAGAAAATTTCGAGCTGTTGAGGGTGGAAAAATATTTTTTCGAATACACCCTTAAAGGCTTTGCAAAAATTGAGTAGACTTTTATTATGTCATTTTCCTGACTTCTATAATTTTCAAATAAAAGTGAACATTACACTGAATTTCAGGTACTATAAAGGAAATATGTTCCTTTAAACAAAATTAAAATGTTAGATCTAAAAAAAAGAAAAAAAAAGAAAAGAAAAAAAAACAAGAATGTAAAAAAAGTTTTAGAATGAAATTGTCATTATCCTGGCATCATGCCAAGAAAATGAAACATAATTATAATTACATAAAATGAACTTAAGGCTGTTCTCAATTGCTCTGCTCAACAAGCGCAAAACATTTTGACACATTCCCAAATTCATTTTTTAACGGAGAGATATAAAACTGAAAGCCCTAACTATGGAAGCGATTTCGAATCGAACTGTGTTTTCCATTTTTTGATAAATAAATTACCTATCGAGTTATTAAACAAAATTGATCACGTGACACGGCATTTTTCTCCCCTTACTGATTGGATTTCTTTCCTTCATTCGGAAGTTGGGTTCAAAATGCCAAGTTTGACAGTACTTTCTGAAATATCTACTGCGTTTACAAGAAAACGGAAAAAACAGCTCGATGACATAGTTTCTGAATAACAACACCTTCAAGTTTCATGCGTTTCTGAACAAAAATGAATTAAAACTTATGTCAGAAAGTTGACCCTTTGGATTTGAGAACAGCCTTAAGCTTACGATAAGTAGAACACACTACTAGTTCTACTTACCGTGCTTAAGCTCTTCAAACTTTGACAATTTTACATATAAATTCCTTTATTCAACTGTTCAACCAACATTTAAAAAAAAAATCAGAAGCTTTGAAACGATTTAAATTTTCAAAATTTTTGTTTTCAAAATCTCACGTTTTGTGATATTTACCCTTATAATCCAAGATGTAATTTTACAATGTATGTTTAACATACATTAAAATACACATGCTTTTATGTTTAAAAATATTTCAGAAAGTTTCGCATTGTTGAGAGGGAAAAAATATTTTCTTGGAGCTTAGAGAGCTTTAAAAGCTATTTCTTAGTCGTCTAAAAAGCCAGTAAGAAATAGCAAATAATACTGAAATAAGTGAAAAAGTTCAAAGTTAATGTTTAAGTTCTGAAAAATTAATTTAAAAAAATTAAAGTTAAAAATAAAAATATATAAATTAAACCCAATTTAGTTCCTAAAAAGGGACAAAACCCGAGAAAGTAGGTGGTATAAGCCAACAGCCGCACTAAAGTCTTGCCCTAACATAATATGTGTGTGTGTGTTATATGTATATACAGTGAAACCTCTCTGTAAGGACCACCTGCTGTTCCATTGAAAATTGGCCTTTGAATAGGGGTGACCATTTCTCTTTCTTTTTATCCCGCGATTTTTAAAATCTGGATATTTTTTCAGTAAGATCTGTTTGTTTTTAACAATATTGTTTATTTCATTCTTGCTGCAATTAAACGTGAAGCCAATTTTCTTGCAGATGTTCCTTGATTATGACAATTAAGGGTGTATTCGAAAAAATATTTTTCCACCCTCAACAGCTCGAAATTTTCTGAGACATTTTCAGACTGATTTTTAAAAATAAAAACATGAAACTTGCTGGGGTGATTTCTGAAGACATGTTTAACATGCCGTGTGATTTCATTCAGAAAACATGAATCAGAAAATGAGCAGTTTGGAACTGCTCTGCTCAACCAGCGCAAAACGTTTTGACACATTTACGAATTCATTTTTTAACGGAAAGATATAAAAGTGGAAAGCCAGTCCATGGAAGCGATTTGCAATCGAAATGTGTTTTCCATTTTTTGATCCATCCATTACCTATTGAGTTATAAGCGATTTTGATCACGTGACAAAAACGTTATTCGTCCTTTACGCTTATTCTACTTTCGTGCGGAAATTCGGTTCAAAACGTTTACTTTGACTCTATTTTGTGAAAGATCTATTGCTTTTGCAAAAAAAAAAAAAAAAAAAAAAAAAAAAAAAAAAACTGAAAAAACAACTCGATGACACAGTTTCTGAACAACAACACCTGCTCCTTTCATACATTTCCGAACAAAAATAAATTAAAACTTATGTTATAAAGTTGCTCTCTTGGATTTGGGAACAGCCTTAACATACAGATAAATCATCCACAGATCAAAATGAATAATATCCAATTACAGTAAAGATAGGAGAATGCATAGAGTTCATTTATTTTTTATTGATTAAAAAAAAAATTACGTTTTTACTAATTAAAAATAGATAAAATAGAAAGGGTCATTCCATGGTAGCTTACGTTACATTTAGAACTATTTACTTCAGTAATTTTAGAAATATAACACCAAAAATAGAATAAAAAATATAAAGTTGACATAATTTGTTAATTAAACCTATTCAAAGTTCAATTTAGATGAAATTTATCTAATTTTTGTGTTATTTATTGAACTGTGGCAGTTATATTTATTATATAACTGACATTACTGAAAAAGGAACATAAAAAATATAATTTTCATCCTCATTTTCTAGGTAATTTTCATTCAAATTGAGCTTTGGATAGGTTTAATTAATAAATCATGTCAACTTTACATTTGAATATTTTTTGATGTCATATTACCAAATTTACCGCAGTAAATTGCTCTAAATGTAACGTAAGTTCCCATGGAATGATCCTAAACAGGAAACTATATTTATGTATTTTTAATTATAAGACGTTAATTATTAGACGAAGGTTGTAGGATTTGAATCCCAATCAGGCATGCATATGGATGTGTGTATAACGGATCGGATTCTAGTTCAAGCGGACGTTCCGGTCTGTTTAGCCCTCGAGTGCAAAAGACGACCATCATAGCGTCCTCATGTCTATTATCCAAATGTACCCATCTATTGTCGTCATTATTTGATCAGGATTTACTGGATAAATTATTAATAGCTGGATAGCGGCTTTAAGCCGCTATCAGATTCACCAACTTTTCGAGCAATTTTTGAGCCAACTCTTGATTTCCTCCAACTTTTCGCGAAATGTTGTCTCGACACCGAGTGTGATAGCAAACAGCAATATCCCCAACTTTTTATAAGCATCTCAAAAAAGTCTGTCCTAGCCGCAACTTTTCCCCCCACCTTTCAACATTTCAGCGAATCAGAGAAAAGCGATTGATACGAAAATGCGATAAATATTGACGGCTGGTACTAGTAGTACTGGTTTTCCTCCAACTTTAGCAAAGACAATTGTAACCTTTTTCTCCCTTTCAACTGGAAAAAGTTGGGGTTAAAATCGGCTGTAAAGTTGGTTGCTTGAAAAGTCGGTGAATCTGATAGCGGCTTAAGGCATGTGTTGGCACAAATTTTTTGGGTCGGACTAACCAAATCATTTTGTTAACTTAATGTAGTTGTTCCAACCAAATGGATAAACCAAATAACTTTTTAAAAATACCTAAAATGTTTTCGTTTTTTTTTTTTTTTTTTTTTTTTTTTTGCGATAATAAGCGCAATTATACAGCAATAATATTTATTTTTTTTTTCAAATGAAAGACCACATTTTGGATGTTTTAAAAACTTTTTTTTTTTTTTTTTTTTTTTTGGAATATTGGTTAAAAATGGTCCTCTGGCGGCCTTTGAAACCGCAGGTCTATGCAAACAGTGAAGCGTCCCGCGGTACCAAGATGAATATCAGAATCTGCTTAATCTGCAACAAATAAACAACAACAAAAACAAAACCTTTAAAATTTACGATAATTATAGTCCTTCTCGGATGAGTTTATAAATTTTTCGATCCTGATGAAAATGTCGACCATTCAAATTTTAAGTTGTCGATTTTAGACAAAAAATTTCGGATTTTTTCGGCAAAAAATATTTACAATTCAAAAATGGAAGAATCCCTCCGTGAGAGGGCTACGAAATAGTATGAAAAGCATGAAAATTTCAATCAAATTGGTCGATCCATTCTCGAGTTCTACCTGGTACCGATTTGTAAAATAGAGTTTCGAGTTTTAAACATAGATAACATGTGTCAATTTTCAACTTTCATAGAATCATCTATACCAGGACCTTATAATGAACCATCCGGGACTTTATCTTTCTCAATTCTTCTTCTTTTTTTTTTTTTTTTTTTTTTTTTTTTTTTTTTTTTTTTTAAGTAAAGCCTTTTTTTTCACAATAGCTAAAAATGAGCCTGTTCACTGCAAAAACAAAAGGCGAATAACTTTTGAACCAATGCAAATTTCAAAAAACTGCTTTACCACAATTTTTTTGACCGTTTAAGGTAATGGAAATATGAAAAAATTATAACATGCTTTAACACACTACTTCTGGTATCAATTTTTAGAAATGATATTGCAAGTAATTGATAGCCGTATACGAAGATAATAGCTATCATGCAATGTTTCTATAAATAGACACGCCAGTTATCAATTCCTTAGAAAATACTCAATTGGTTTTTGAATCGTATAATAAGACTGACGAGTGATGAGCGTTACAAATGATAAGATAGAGTTTTAGAGTTTATCGAAATTGAGAGAAAAATACTAAGTTGATTGATCGCTTTATCAATGGAAATGAAACTGATTCGCTGATAATGGAAAAAGTGGAACATGTCAGGGTCGGTTGATTAGGGACATAGGTGCAGGGTTCGCCAACGTTAATCCATCCTGGAAAAAATCCAGGAAAATTTCTCTTTGGACGCCCTTAAAAAAAAAAAAAAAAAAAAAAAAAAAAAAAAAACAGCTTTAAGCCGAGGCATACACTGCAAATTCTCAAACACAAAAATAAACACATTTTACAATACTTTTTGTCCCCAAATTAACAACACATTAATTTGTTGTGAAATAGAAAACTTCATATACAAAATATTTTTTGTGTTGTGATTGTGTTCTCAAGGCTGTTCTTAACTGTGCTCAAGAAGCGCAAAACATTTTGACATATTTACAAATTCATTTTTTAACGGAAAGATATAAAATTGGAAAGCCTGGCCATGAAAGCGATTTGGAATTGAACTGTTTTTTCCATTTTTTGATCAATCAATTACCTATTGAGTTATAAGCGACTTCGATCACGGGACAAACCCGTTTTTCGCCCGCTCTTGGGGGATTTTTCTACTTTTGCTTGGAAATTCGGTTCAAAACGTCCAATTTGACACTTTTTTCTGAAAGATCTATTGCGTTTACAAAAAATGAAAAAAACAGCTCGATGACACAGTTTCTAAACAACAACACCAGCTAGTTTCATGCATTTTCGAACAAAAATAAATTAAAACTTAGGTCAGAAAGTTGACCATTTGGATTTGAGAACACCCTTAATTATTATGTTCAAAAATAAAATTGGAATGAAATATAAATTGGAAATTATAAAATTAGAAGGCCTGACTAGAGAAGCGATTTGGAATCGAACTGTGTTTTCCATTTTTTGATCAATCAATTACCTATTAAGTTATAAGCGATTTTGATCACGTGACAAAGAGTTTCTTCGCCCTTTCTTGAGTGGTTATTCTTCTTTCGCGCGGAAATTCGGTTCAAAACGCCCATTTTGACTCTATTTTCTGAAAGATCTATTGCGTTTGAAAAAAAAAATAGATGACATAGTTTTTGAACAACGACACCAGCTAGTGTCATGAATTTCCGAACAAATATGAATTTAAACTTATGTCATAAAATTGCCCTCTTGGATTTGAGAACAGCTTTAAGATTATTTTAAATATTATTGCACCAGGAAGATAAGTATAGGATGCCACTGGATTAATCACACTGTAAAAGCAAACGTCTGAAATTCAGTTAAAAAAGTGTCTTAAATGAATGGTCACATTTTAAGTGAAAAAAAAAGGTGTCTTACTTTTTAAGACACCTTTTTGCATCTGACGTTAAGACATTGGAAACGTCTTAAAACGCCGCCATTTTTAAAACACTTGAAATGTCTTAAAAAGCCACCATTTTTTAGACATTCGAAATATATAAAATGCTGCCATTTTTAAAACACTTGAAACGTCTTAAAAAGCCACCATTTTTTAGACATTTGAAACATCTAAAATGAGGTCTTTTAAGACACTCGAAACATCTTAGAAGATTTTTTTTTCTCTTATTTACACTGTCTCAATGACAGCAAGCTAAACTTAGACTTACAGTCAAGCTACAAAGCAAAATAAATGTTTTCTAATTATGGAAGACTACAACAGACTGAATTATATATATATATATATTTAACATTTATGAGATTCGATGCCAAGATATATTAATCCATTTTCAAGTATTTAAAAATATTAATTTTTCATTATTTACTTTGGAAAATAGTTGAAGTTTATTAATCATTTAGTCAATTTAAGTTATTAGACATACATAAAAACCATATCTGGGATTATTATTTATGTTATTTTTCATAGATTCATTGTAATTAAAAACGACCCCTTCAACATTGTAGACAAGATAAATATAATGTTATTTTCCAATCGACAACCCCCCTCCTCCTCTTTATGAAATTTTTCTATCCTTCATAAGGTAAATCACAACAAATTTTAAAATTTCGTTTATAATTCAAGGAAAATGTGCACAGGCACAAATCCTGGCACATTTTCATAAACAAACATTTGAAGCATAGTTAAAATTTCTGATTACACCTGTTTTTTTTTTTTTTTTTTTTTTTTTTTTTTTGTAAGGTGAAATTAAAATAACCATTTAAGGGTGTATTCCGATCCAAACTGCTCATTTTCTGATTCATTTTAAAATTCATTTTTCTCTCAAACGCATCAAACTTGGAAATTCTCTTATTTAGAAACTATATAATGTGCCGTGCTTCTTAATTTTTTTGATAAATACAGAAAATACTGTAAAAAACGCTGTCAAAGTTGGCGTTTTGAACCGAATTTGCCGAAACGGGCGATCTGGGGATGAAAAAAAGGGTCATGCTGAGAAAATAATTGTTTAAAAATCAAATTCTATTTAATTCAGCTGAAAATGAAATCACACGGCATGTTAAACATGTCTTCAGAAATCACCCCAGCAAGTTTCATGCTTTTACTTTTAAAAATGAGTCTGAAAATGTCTCAGAAAATTTCGAGCTGTTGAGGGTTGGAAAATATTTTTTCGAATACACCCTTAAGTGGGATTTTATTATTCAAAATTATCTTGCTGTAAAATATTAAAATCACTTAAGAAATAATTTTATGCTACAACAGTTATTAATGTGATTTTTAAACAGGAATGAATAATTTTACACATAATTTCAAATTATTAAATTTACCGTTCATATATAAATATTTTCCATCAGATAATTAGAAAAATCTGAAAACATTGTATGTCTTTTTGCTTCAATTTAACATATAAGCGCATTTAATAATTAAAGTTGTCAAAAATTTATAATTCATTCATGTTTCCATTGGAGGGAAAAAAAGCTTACTTAATCCCGTGTCTTTTAAGGGTGTATTCGAAAAAATATTTTTCCACCTTCAACAGCTCAAAATTTTCTGCGACATTTTCAGACTCATTTTTAAAAGTAAAAACATGAAACTTGCTGGGGTGATTTCTGAAGACATGTTTAACATGCCGTGTGATTTCATTTTCAGCTCAATGAATTAGAATTCGATTTTTAAACAAATATTTTCTCAGTAGGACCATTTTTTTCATTCCCAGATCGCCCGCTTCGGAAAATTCGGTTCAAAATGCCAACTTTGACAGCGTTTTTTACAGTATTTTCTGCATTTATCAAAAAATTAAGGAGCACCGCACATTATATAGTTTCTAAATAAGAGAATTTCCAAGTTTGATACGTTTGAGAGCAAAAATGAATTTTAAAATGAATCAGAAAATAAGCAGTTTGGATCGGAATACACCCTTAACAATAAAATAAATGTTTACGACTGTTGCAATAATACATATAATTAAAAATGAGACCATTATTTTTTTACACTAAAATAAATAAATAAATAAGTATGATTTAAGTTTTTTCTATATAAGAAAGTAAACTTCTTAAAAACACCGAGTTAAACTAGTGTAAAACCTGTACTGCATTTTATAGTACGGGAAAAAAAACCCCACAGAAAACAATAGGGTAAATATGGATTAATATTAATTTAAAATCTTAGACATAAATGTATGCTTTAGAACTGGAGCCTCATAAAAACATAGATACTAACATTAATATTTGTTAAAATCAAATTTGTTCTAAAAATAATATAACGTATAGAAAACATTAGCGGAACAAAATGGAGTATTATATTTTATAAGTCACTTACTCTTTTGCATAGTATACATTTTCTAGTAATTTATATTCCTTTTGTTTAGATGGAGGAAATATTTTTTTTCCTTTTTGTCCAACAAAGTTTTCTAGATAACTGATTAATATATATTTCATTTAAATTAACCAGCTATCATAGAAAAGCCCAATTAGACAAAGGTCTTAGAATTACTACGAGGTTCACATACTTCGCGTTTCTTTTGCATGTGCCACTGCATTTCACAGAGGATAATCTCACCTGTCAGAAAGGGTATTGCATTTTCACCTGAAAGGTCTCGACAATAGGATTGAAATGTTTGTCCACTGTTCAATTATTCGCCTTTTACAGTGATTTTTTGACATTCAGGAAATCGTTTTCGATTCGCGCGCGGCACACAACAAATGTGGAGGTCGGCTGCGGTATGCTGTTTAAGACATTTCACCATATTAACCCTTAAATGCCGGGTGTTGCTTTTCGGCAACAGACCCAATTTAGGCTCTAAAATACTATTAGAATGATATTGAAGCTATAATGCTTAATGTTGCCAACAAAATACATTCTGAAAATATTATTAAATCGATTTTCAACATGTAGGTGGCAACACTTGTGCTGTTTAAGAATAAAGATAGATTTATTTTTTTAATTGTTGTTACTTGTTCTTTTTGTTTTGTTTGGAAGCTTGAGAAATACCCTATTTTGTTCTGCAGTGAGCAAGTAAAATTTGTTTCTTAATATAGTTCCTAAGTAGCAGATAAAGGAGAGTTCTACGGCCACAGGATCGATCAATGCGCAATCAGTGTGCAATCAGTGCGAAGTCAGTGATCAGACTCATCCTTTCTCAAAATCAAAACAGTTAATAATAGCATATTGTTGTTCAATTTAACACTTTTCTAGAAAGATGTATGCTTATATCAAGAATTAAGATGTCAAAGCGGTTTCGTTTAGAAACACTTGTTTACTTCATCTCATTTTGTCGTTTTCTTTTGAAAATTTCTTGAAAAGATGTGTGCACACGAATACGTTTTTATTAAATACATATGTTTTCCACTTCATTGAAAATGGTTGTTAACATATATGCGTGTGTTAGTAAGTATAGTTGTCAGTAAGCTATGTACACATATATCTATATATGTATCTCCATATACATAACCATCTTTAAAAAATGTATATATGTGCTTATAAATTAATAAATATAAATGTTTAAGTGTCGCTAAACATGTATGTCTAAATCTATCGAAATGAATATATATCTATCTATATATATATATAAGTATATGTTTCTAGATATAAGTATATGTTTTTATATATAAATGTCTAAACGTTAATAAGTTTATGTGCATGTATAAGTTTATGTATACGTGTTTATATTTTTCAAAAATTATTAGTCTAAAAAATTACAAAATGTAATAAAAAAAATTAAAAATTAAAAAAAAGTTTTAACAAAATTTAAAAAGTTTAAAAATACATATAAATAAAAAAAAAGTAAAAGAAAAAAGTTTTACGAAAAAAAAATATTAAGAAAAAAAAATTAGACAAAATTTAAAAACTAAAAAAAAATAATAAAAAAAATAATAAAAGTTATTAAAAAAAAGTTTTATCAAAATTTTAAAAAGTAAAAGTTTTATAAAAATACAAGTTATAGAAAAAGTTTTAACAAAATTTAAAAAAGTAAAAAAAAAAACAAAAAAAATGTTTTACAAAACAAAAATTTTAAAAAATTATATATATTTAAAAATCTATTCGCAATGAGCATAGCAATATATGTGTGTGTGTGTGTGTGTATTTGCTTGAATATGTGTGTTATACATATCTAACAATATGTTAGAAAGGTTTGTGTAGAAGTTATAAATATATACTCATATAAAAATCAACAATTTTTTTATTTAAACAAAGCAATTTACAGAAAGATATATTTACATAAAAACATTTTCTTGGCCATTCTACATTATATTAACAATTTCCATCAGCGATATAATCTTGATTAATTTTATATTGTCCATAGGCATAACTTGATATTCCATCATCTAGCAAGTAGCTGTTATCATCAAAAGGACTTAAGCTAATTTTATTCTGCGTTAATGTATATAGGTGATGGTTATCTTCAGCGATCCTTCTCTGCTTCTCCATGCTAGTTTTCACTTGTTGCAGACATTCTAAATAATCTTGATGCTTGATTTTCAGTCGAACAACATGTGTAGATACACCCTTCGCCCGCTTTTTTTCTTCACTCGGAGATTTCAGGGAGTACATTTTAGATTTTAGACCGACGAACTCAAGGGCTAAATCTCCATTGAGCTCATCCTTGAACTTGCCAATTACCTTCTTATTGATATCCGAGTATAGTGAATGATGCTTTGGATAGTTTGTGAAATCGAAATAGCTTGCATGATGCCCCATATCATCAAAAATATTTTTGTATTAATATCACCGGCACAGTGAGTCTGTGTCGGTGAAAAGTAGTCTCGCCTGGTTTTATACTCTTTTTTAATAAAATCATAGTTAAATTTATACATTAATAACTTATATAGTTCTAAAATTGTGAATCCAACAAAAATCGGTCGATTCATCAAAATAGTAGTTTTAAGCCTTTCTACTGAACTCAGGTCTTCATCATATGTTTTAAATGCTTTGAATGTGGGCGAAGCTACGAATTTCTTCGCTCTTTTTTCACTATTGCAAAGCACAATATTCCGCCTCTTTCTTAAATTTTCCATAGTTTTTCCGAAAACCGAGTTGTTCATTAATTTAAAAAACTCTTTTTCAGAAGTAGATTTTGCTTCCTTTCTTTTCTCTGTATTAAAATTAATATAACTCTGCAACCAGGGAGCCTGTTTGAATTGAAGAGCTTTATGCACAGCTGTCAGTTTTAATCCAAGTTGTAAATAATATTTCAGATTTCGATAATGAGTGACGTAATTCTGCTTATCTTGAAGATTTGGAATAAGTTTGGGAGTGCCTTTAAATTTTTTATTTCCAAACATCCTTTTCGCGGTAGATGACAACATCTCTTCGTTCACAGTCAGACGATCTGGAGTCAGCGGATATTCGTTATGAAATTTGTGAAGCTTCTTGGGATATTTAAGATCAACCTCAAAAATATATCCAATTTTAGAATCATCAGGTAGAGAAAGAATCCACTCTTCTGTAATATGACTTGTCGCACACCATTCAAACCCTCCGTATGGCAGATATTGAGACATAGCCCATCCATAAAGGTTGTTCGCATCCCAATCCATGATGAAGCTGGGTTCTTCATTTTCCCTAAAATCGGGCGTATTAGTGATGTTCGTTACGGCATGTCTATGACAAATCATACTAATTCCACCACGTATTCCATTTTCGATCATTAACAGAATGTCAATGACTGTGAGTAACTCTAAAAGTGTATCACTCATTTTCAAGGATGCTTGCCACGCGAGCGAAGGTGTTGTATATAAATGACAAGGATCGATATCATCATAATACTGTTGACACAGTTTACGAAAATTTTGGAAAACATCGACTAGTAGTACAACATCTGTCTTGACGTATAGATCGTGATATTCTCACAGGGATTGGATATTAAAGGTTTTCCACACGTTCAAGGCATGTTTATAATCTTCCTCGTCTATGGGCTCGTCAGTTAAGCTATTAAAAAATGCAGAAGGTTGAGGAAGTTTCTTTTCATCGAATTTTTCAAAAGAGGTGAAGTAGTCGTAAAGGTATACCCCTTTTCTTATAAGCATATGTAAATTAGTATTTTCAGGGAAATTTTCTTCAAGTATGGTGAACTGCTCAGGATTAAGGTTTCTAACAAGCTTTTCTAAGGAGTGTGTCAAAAACTGGAATGAATCTAAAAAGATCATCTGTATAGAACTTCTCGGCTTTCTAAATTTGAAGGTTATATAATTTTCCCTAGAGGAAGTGTGATCATATATGTTTGTCCTATGTCTTTCATGTGATCTTATATGTTGCGTCAAATTATCCTTTCGAGTGAAAACTTGATCACATTTATCACACTTGAATGTAGGTCGTTCATTATGAATCTCGGAGTGTCTTCGCAAGTTAGATGTAAATCTAAATAACTTCTGACATAAATCACACGTGTACACCTTGTCACTAAAGTGTATCTTCATATATTGAAGCAAGTCGTAAGAGGTTGAAAAGGTCTTATCACAAGTTGAACATGCAAACATCTTCTTATCAACAGTTAAAGTCTTGAACGGTTCTTCAGATGTTATATCAACATTCAGAGAATTCGACGAAAGATTGTTCTTCGGTGAAAAAGCTTGAGAATGCTCATCACGCTTAAAAGTTGTTGCTTCATCATTAATAGGAGTCTTAAAATGTCTTCTCAAAACAGATCTGCGGCTAAAAGTCTTCTGGCAAACTTCACATGTGAAAAACTTTTCACCGGAATATATCTTCAAATGCTGATTCAGGTTAGAAATAGTTGAAAATATCTTATTACAACTAAGACAAGTAAAATTCTTCTTCACAGGTGCAGAACTTTCCAAAGGCATGGCTTCATCCAAAGACACAACAGCATCCATAATAGATTAATAAGAAAAAGATTTATCTCTTAAAAGAAAACAACAATCTTCATGAATAAATCACTTAGATAAAAGCAAGAGCAATTACAGACACGTCTTATCACTACCAAAATTAATCATCAAATGATTAAAGTCCGATATTCCGCCGCCTATTTATATCCAGAACCTCCCCCGCCCCGCCGATCTCAATCTGGTGACGAAATATTCTACTTAGTGAGTAAATAAAAGATCAAAATCACCAAATCATAACTAAATATTTCATTCGACAAGTAATGAAAGAATGAAATCACCAAATCATAAGAGTATTTTTTTCCCTATTAATAACACTCTAAGAGATCATTAAACTCGAAGACTTACAATTTATTCTTGATATAATTAAATTTGGCTTCCAAATGCTTATATACAATTATCATTATTATATACTTATATGCAATTGATATTATTAAAAAGTCTTTACCAAAGTCTAATACTTAATGACTTTTATAGTTCATTTTAGAAATTAACGGTTAAAAATGTTTAATCCAAACAGAAATAGTTATACTTTAGAGCTGTTTCTCAATGTATTTTTCTAAACTCTCATACATAAAGTCATGATTTTCTTGCATATCAATAACATATGTTTTATACATTGAATTATACATTTCCAATTCAAGTGAAAATTTCTAAAAACTGTATACATACAAGTATACTAAATAAAAAATATACAAAAATACAACTGAGCAATAATATAAAATCCGACTAACAATTCGAAATTTTAAAAATACATATGGTTATTTTATTATGTTAGTAAATTTTGTATGTTATTTTATCCAAATGAATAAATATACAGTTTCATAAAAATATTACTGTTCGACATATAATACTAATTTTGAACTATATGTAACTACTCTAAACTGAATAATTCGGAATTCGCAAAAATATAATTACGGCAATTTTTTAGTTTAACGATAAATAGCAATTTTAAATTATATACTTAAACTAGTAAGACATGAAAGTTAATTAAATCGAACTACCTAACTAAGATAATTTATATTTTTGATGTAATTTTATAACAAAATAAATTTTACTTATATATTTACTTATATAATTTACTTATATAATTAAACTAATATATATAAGTATACTAAACAAAAAAAATTTAAGTAATATAAAATCCAACTAACAGATCATCTACATTTTAAATATACATATAATAATTTCAATATATCAGTAAATTCTGTGTTATACTACGATCCTATATTAAATTTAGTGATAAATAATTTTAAATTATATACATGGACTACTAAACCATGAAAATTAATTAAAATGACCTAACTGATTACGTTTTTGATACATTTTCAAATATAAATCAAATTCTACTTAAAGAAAATATTACAAACAGACGTCATATTATTGAATTTCCAATTGTTTAAACCAATCACACTCATTTCCTTTCAAGCATAATTCATATTAAATTCCTTGTGTAAGACAGAATACTATTTTCTCTTAAGACAGATAGGTATTCTTAATACCATACAATAGTGCAGACATCAGTCAAAGTATTTAACCATATAGCCTAATTACACGACTGTTAAATTTATTTATTGTTGAAGTGCTAATTTCAGCATTAAACAAAAACTAAACCATAAATTGTTCTATCACAACCTTTTAAGGTAGTACATCATCCCTAAAAAATCCTAATTTAGATTAAATTAATGAATCATTAACCTAAAATATCATCAAAACTCAATTTGAAAAATAAATTATTTGCTTGTTGAAACATCTAAAGATATTGCATCATCCCTAAAAAATCCTAATTTAGATTAAATTAATGAATCCTTAACCTCGAATGACATCAAAACTCAATTTGAAAAATAAATTATTTGCTTGTTGATGAAACCTCTAAAGATATTGCATCACCCTGAAAATAAACCCTACATTGTTCTATCGCAACCTTTTAAGGTATTGCATCATCCTTTAAAAATCATAATTTAGATTAAACTAATGAATCCTTAACCTCAAATAAAGTCAAAACCCAGTTTGAAAAGAAAACAATTATTTTCACTAAATTCTTACAAACATTTAAAAATCAAATCTTCTAACACTCATTTTAAGCTTTTACATCTATTATTCAAATTAAAATTATGCTAAATTGTCATTTTTATTCTATATTCTAACTAAATTCTGATCAACATACCTCAAATTCATTCAAAAATAAAAGTTAACCAAGTCTGATTACAATCAATACAGATTGTCAGCCTCAGAGGTTTTAAAACCATTATTTTCAAAAATCCGCTCGCTAGGGAGCAGCACTGAGGAAAAAAGTTTAAAAAAATTAAATTTTAAGCATGTATAACTAAATCCGAGAAAAAAAGGTAATCACTATTAGTAGTGGGGAAAAGGGTGTTCCAAAACCGATTCTCTACTTAAAACATCAAGCCCCTTCAAAAAAATTTTAACCCCTCCTACCCCCTCCTACTGTAAGATGATTAAATAAAAAATATCCTTTCCACTCGAAAAAATTTCTATTTCTTCCTAAAACTAATACTCTCCTACTATAGCATGATCATTCCACACTTTACCCTTATCTCACTATCAGATTATCTTATCTTATCTCCTTTCCAGTTGATAAGAACCTAACGAACATCTCTCTCAAAACCTCTCGTACTATAACACGATTCCGACTCCTTGCTCTCATCCTCAATCCTCCGTCCCAATCGAACACCGTTTTCCCCACTACTAATAGTGTTTACCTTTTTTCTCGGATTTTGTTATACATGCTTAAAATTTAATTTTTTTAAACTTTTTTCCTCAGTGCTGCCCCCTAGCGAGCGGATTTTTGAAAATAATGGTTTTAATACCTCTGAGGCTGACAATTTGTATTGATTGTAATCAGACTTGGTTAAATTTTATTTTTGAATGAATTTGAGGTATGTTGATCAGAATTTAGTTAGAATATAGAATAAAAATGACAATTTAGCATAATTTTAATTTGAATAATAGATGTAAAAGCTTAAAATGAGTGTTAGAATGATTTGATATTTAAATGTTTGTAAGAATTTAGTGAAAATAATAGATTGTTTTCTTTTCAAACTGGGTTTTGACTTTATTTGAGGTTAAGGATTCATTAGTTTAATCTAAATTATGATTTTTAAAGGATGATGCAATACCTTAAAAGGTTGCGATAGAACAATGTAGGATTTATTTACAGGGTGATGCAATATCTTTAGAGGTTGCAACAAGCAAATAATTTATTTTTCAAATTGAGTTTTGATGTTATTCGAGATTATTGATTCATTAATTTAATCTAAATTAGGATTTTTTAGGGATGATGCAATATCTTTAGATGTTTCAACAAGCAAATAATTTATTTTTCAAATTGAGTTTTGATGATATTTTAGGTTAAATATTAATTAATTTAATCTAAATTAGGATTATCTAAGGATGATGCACTACCTTAAAAGGTTGTGATAGAACAATTTATGGTTTAGTTTTTGTTTAATGCTGAAATTAGCACTTCAACAATAAATAAATTTAACAGTCGTGTAATTAGGCTATATGGTTAAATACTTTGACTGATGTCTGCACTATTGTATGGTATTAAGAATACCTATCTGTCTTAAGAGAAAATAGTATTCTGTCTTACACAAGGAATTTAATATGAATTATGCTTGAAAGGAAATGAGTGTGATTGGTTTAAACAATTCGAAATTCAATAATATGACGTCTGTTTGTAATATTTTCTTTAAGTAGAATTTGATTTATATTTGAAAACATATCAAAAACGTAATCCGTTAGGTCATTTTAATTAATTTTCATGGTTTAGTAGTCCATGTATATAATTTAAAATTATTTATCACTAAATTTAATATAGGATCGTAGTATAACACAGAATTTACTGATATATTGAAATTACTATATATATTTTTAAAATGTAGATGATCACTTAGTCGGATTTTATATTATTTAATTTTTTTTTTTGTTTAGTATACTTATATATATATATATATATATATGTATAAAATTTTTAGAAAGTTTGGTTAATATTTTTAAAGTAAAATTTATTTTGTTATAAAATTACATCAAAAATATAAACTATCTCAGTTAGGTAGTTGGATTTAATTAATTTTCATGTCTTACTAGTTTAAGTATATAATTTAAAATTGCTATTTATCGTTAAATTAAAAAATTGCCGTAATTATATTTTTCCGAATTCAGAGTTATTCAGTTTAGAGTAGTTACATATAGTTTCAAAATTAGTATTATATGTCGAACAGTAATATTTTTATGAAACTGTATATTTATTCATTTGGATAAAATAACACACAAAATTTACTAACATAATAAAATAACCATATGTATTTTTAAAATTTTGAATTGTTAGTCGGATTTTATATTGTTACTCAGTTGTATTTTTATATCTTTTTTATTTAGTATACTTGTATGTATACAGTTTTTAGAAATTTTCACTTGAATTGGAAATGTATAATTCAATGTATAAAACACATGTTATTGATATGCAAGGAAATCCTGACTTTATGTATGAGAGTTTTGAAAAATACTTTGAGAAACAGCTCTAAAGTATAACTATTTCTGTTTGGATTAAACATTTTTAACCGTTAATTTCTAAAATGAACTATAAAAGTCACTAAGTATAGACTTTGGTAAAGACTTTTTAATAATATCAATTGCATATAAGTATATAATAATGATAATTGGATATAAGCATTTGGAAGCGAAATTTAATTATATCAAGAATAAATTGTAAGTCTTCGAGTTTAATGATCTCTTAGAGTGTTATTAATAGGGAAAAAAATACTCTTATGATTTGGTGATTTCATTCTTTCGTTACTTGTCGAATGAAATATTTAGTTATGATTTGGTGATTTTGATCTTTTATTTACTCACTAAGTAGAATATTTCGTCACCAGATTGAGATCGGCGGGGCGGGGGAGGTTCTGGATATAAATAGGCGGCGAAAAATCGGACTTTCATCATTTGATGAGACGTGTCTTTAATTGCTCTTGCTTTTATCTAAGTGATTCATTCATGAAGATTGTTGTTTTCTTTTAAGAGATAAATCTTTTTTCTTATTAATCTATTATGGATGCTGTTATGTCTTTGGATGAAGCTATGCCTTTGGAAAGTTCTGCGCCTGTGAAGAAGAATTTTACTTGTCTTAGTTGTAATAAGATATTTTCAACTATTTCTAACCTGAATCAGCATTTGAAGATACATTCAGGTGAAAAGGTTTTCACATGTGAAGTTTGCCGGAAGACTTTTAGCCTCAGATCTGTTTTGAGAAGACATTTTAAGACTCATATTAATGATGAAGCAACAACTTTTAAGCGTGATGAGCATTCTCAAGCTTTTTCACCGAAGAACAATCCTTCGTCGAATTCTCTGAATGTTGATATAACATCTGAAGAACCGTTCAAGACTTTAACTGTTGATAAGAAGATGTTTGCATGTTCAACTTGTGATAAGACCTTTTCAACCTCTTACGACTTGCTTCAACATATGAAGATACACTTTAATGACAAGGTGTACACGTGCGATTTGTGTCAGAAGTTATTTAGATTTAGATCTAACTTGCGAAGACACTCCGAGATTCATAATGAACGACCTACATTCAAGTGTGATAAATGTGATCAAGTTTTTACTCGAAAGGATAATTTGACGCAACATATAAGATCACATGAAAGTTCGAGATTTACATGCCCTGAATGTGATAAAGTTTTTGGACGAAATTTTGAGCTGAAACAACATATACGCACCCAACACTCCCGTGTACCTCTTGTGAGTGTGAAACGGAAAAGGATTTCATCTAATGTAAAGTCTAAGAAACTGAAGCAGAATCAATCAGATGTGCTTAATGTGTTTAAAACTATCATGCTTTATCCTGATGAACGTGAAGAAAGTGATTTAACTGTGTTTCATACCCACTTACAAGCTGAAATTAAAGAACGTTTAACAGATGAAGTTCAGACTAAAGGTGCTATTAAATGATATATGGTGTAAAAAATAGCACTTGAACGTATGACTAATAATTAGGAGATGGAAGAGATTCAATCCTATTTTCGATGTCAATGTTTTACAGAACTTACTGAAGAAACTATTACGCAACACATTGAAGAAGGATTCTCCAAAATATTAAAATCCTTTGAAGAATTTGTGCAGTTGTGCGGTTGGAAGCTTAGAAACATTCAGCATTTAGAACTCAAGATTGCTAAATATCATCCTCTTGCTGCAAGTTCATACATTGCTTTACCTAAGAAATTGTATGATAAAAAAGCTGTGTTGAATATTAAAAACGAAGATAAAGAGTGTTTGGTGTGGTGTCTTTTGGCATTTAAGCTAAACTTGCATTATTCAAAAAATCCTGAACGTGTTTCTCATTATATCCCTTATGAGAGGGATATCCAGCTTGATAATGTTGAATGCCCTGTTTCTCTTCAGAAGATACCTATTATTGAAAAGCTTAATGATTTACGGATTAATGTGTTTGGATATGAAGAGGATGAAGTTTGTCCACTGTATATATCTGAAAAGCAGAATTTAGATGTTATCCATTTGTTATTAATCAGTGATGGCGAAAAGCAACATTATTGTTTAATTAGAAGTTTTTCAAGACTTTTGGGTGATCTCACCAACCATAATGGAGTACATTATTATTTCTATAGATGTTTACACCGATTTTCAAGTCAAGATCTTTTGAATAAACATGATGAATATTGTCGCCAACATATAGCGCAGGCCATAAAGTTACCTAGTGAAAACGATAACATACTTAAGTTTTCTGGTATTCATCTACAACATCCCATTCCCTATATCATTTATGCAGACTTTGAGAGCCTACTTATACCTACTGCACCAGCCGCACCCTCTTCTAAACCATCTTATACTGAAAAAACAACATATCATTTTCCCTGTGGATACGCTTATGTCGTTGTTGGGCCCGATGGAACATGTATGAAGAAAGCGAAAGTGTACCGTGGTAAAGACTGTGTGCATCATTTTTTAAAACAGATGATGAAAGAAAAAGACATTTTAGGACGGAAGTTATTGAACATAGAACCTATGGAGCTTTCACCCATGCAGGAAAAAGCTTTTCAAGAAGCCGAATTTTGTCATATTTGTAAACAACCATTACGTGAAAAACGTGTTCGTGACCATGATCACGTGACGGGTTCATACAGAAGAGCTGACGAGCCCATAGACGAGGAAGATTATAAACATGCCTTGAACGTGTGGAAAACCTTTAATATCCAATCCCTGGGAGAATATCACGATCTATACGTCAAGACAGATGTTGTACTACTAGCCGATGTTTTCCAAAATTTTCGTAAACTGTGTCAACAGTATTATGATATCGATCCTTGTCATTTATATACAGCACCTTCGCTCGCGTGGCAAGCATCCTTGAAAATGAGTGATACACCTTTAGAGTTACTCACAGACATTGACATGCTGTTAATGATCGAAAATAGAATACGTGGTGGAATTAGTATGATTTGTCATAGACATGCCGTAGCGAACATCCCTAATACGCCCGATTTTAGGGAAAATGAAGAACCCAGCTTCATCATGGATTGGGATGCGAACAACCTTTATGGATGGGCTATGTCTCAATATCTGCCATACGGAGGGTTTTAATGGTGTGCGACAAGTCATATTACAGAAGAGTGGATTCTTTCTCTACCTGATGATTCTAAAATTGGATATATTTTTGAGGTTGATCTTAAATATCCCAAGAAGCTTCACAAATTTCATAACGAATATCCGCTGGCTCCAGAACGTCTGACTGTGAATGAAGAGATGTTGTCATCTACCGCGAAAAGGATGTTTGAAATAAAAAATTTAAAGGCACTCCCAAACTTATTCCAAATTTTCAAGATAAGCAGAATTACGTCACTCATTATCGAAATCTAAAATATTATTTACAACTTGGATTAAAACTGACAGCTGTGCATAAAGCTCTTCAATTCAAACAGGCACCCTGGTTGCAGAGTTATATTAATTTTAATACAGAGAAAAGAAACCAAGCAAAATCTACTTCTGAAAAAGAGTTTTTTAAATTAGTGAACAACTCAGTTTTCGGAAAAACTATGGAAAATTTAAGAAAGAGGCGGAATATTGTGCTTTGTAATAATGAAAAAAGAGCGAAGAAATTGGTAGCTACGCCCACATTCAAAACATTTAAAACATATCATGAAGACCTGAGTGCAGTAGAAAGGCTTAAAACTACTATTTTGATGAATCGACCGATTTTTGTTGGAATCACAATTTTAGAACTATCTAAGTTATTAATGTATAAATTTAACTATGATTTTATTAAAAAAGAGTATAAAAACCAGGCGAGACTACTTTTCACCGACACAGACTCACTGTGCTATCATATTAAAACAAAAAATATTTTTGATGATATGGAGCATCATGCAAGCTATTTCGATTTCTCAAACTATCCAAAGCATCATTCACTATACTCGGATATCAATAAGAAGGTAATTGGCAAGTTCAAGGATGAGCTCAATGGAGATTTAGCCCTTGAGTTCGTCGGTCTAAAATCTAAAATGTACTCCCTGAAATCTCCGAGTGAAGAAAAGAAGCGGGCGAAGGGTGTATTTACACATGTTGTTCGACTGAAAATCAAGCATCAAGATTATTTAGAATGTCTGCAACAAGTGAAAACTGGTATGGAGAAGCAGAGAAGGATCGCTCAAGATAACCATCACATATATACATTAACGCAGAATAAAATTAGCTTAAGTCCTTTTGATGATAAGCGCTACTTGCTAGATGATGGAATATCAAGTTATGCCTATGGACATTATAAAATTAATCAAGATTATATCGCTGATGGAAATTGTTAATATAATGTAAAATTGCCAAGAAAATGTTTTTATGTAAATATATCTTTCTGTAAATTGCTTTGTTTAAATAAAAAAAATGTTGATTTTTATTTGAGTATATATTTATAACTTCTACCCAAACCTTTCTAACATATTGTTACCCAACAAACACTGAACTTTCGGGCCACTGATGGTTTCGTTAACCTTGGCCGAAAGTGTTCGATGGAGGCCCGTTATCAATGAAAGTTACGGCTCCGTAAAAAAAGTGTCACGCTGGACACAATAAGGCCGCAAGAAAATTGGCCGTAAGTACAAGAAGTTGCCCACAATCGTGCCACTAACTTTTCAGTAAAAGTGTTAGATAGCCTTAAACTGACCACAATTATTATTTTACTGGCCATTAAAAATAAAAGCTAACCAGAAGCTAGCCTTTGTCCTACCATTTGTGGTTGTAATAAATTAAATTTAACCCGAACCTGCCCACAAAAAAGCCTATTATGGTTATTTAAAATGTAATCACTAGCCACGGTCGTGCCATAATGATTGTTTAGGTATAAATCAAAATTTATTCTATAAAAGAAAATACCTTTTTAGCAGGCTAATTAAATGATAAAATATATTTGCAGGATTAAAAAAATCTTATAATTATTTAGGTACGCTTTTCAAGAAATTCAAATTCTTTCACTTTGAACTTTTTTTTAAAAAATTCCAAAACACAATGCATTCATTTTTTTGTTTATTTATTCACTTACATATTTACAAAATTTATATGTAATGCATATTTAAATTGTTGCATTTCATAAAAATTTATAAAGTATATAATTGAAGAAATAACTAATCAATTAATTAGTTACCAAATATTGTATTTTGAGCATTTTTGAAAAAGTTCAAGTTAAAGTAACTTGATTTTCTTGATAAGGATATCTAAACAATTATAAGATTTTTTTTAACCTGCCAAAACATTTTATCATTCAATTAACCTTTTTAAAAGTATTTTATTTTAAAGAATAAATTTCGAATTTATGCTTAAATAATTTACATGATTTTAACATAGTTTATTATATATTTTATATTCAAATGTGACATGTTTGTGATATTCTTTTTACTTAGATTTTCACTATATTTTACACAGGTTAGTTGGTAAATCTATTAGATTATGCTTATTCATCAAAGTTTTATTAAATCATTATAATCTAAATTTTTGCATCATTTCTGATCATTTTTCATTCAAATATTATATAAAAATAAGTTTAAATCTTTATGTAGTAATCGAATGACAGTATAATATTCCTCATATATTTTTAAATTTTGCTTTTATGAGACAATATTTAGATATTTCTCTTGCAGTTTAATAGCCAAACATTAGAAAAAAATATATTATCAACTTTTTCAAAATCCTTGAAAATTATTTATAATTATTAGAAATGTAAATAATAGTTTAATACTGATTTAAAAAATATATTAAATTAATCTTGATATTTCTAAATTTTATTAAAATTTTAGTTAATCAAATTTTTTCGAGTATAAATTCGTAAATATTTTCTCCTGGTAGAAGAAAATAAAACACCTTTCTTTTTAGTCACATTTTTATATTTGCACTAATACAAACTATTTTAAAGAATGTAATAACGATAATTATAAGGTTTAAAAGATATTTAGGCAATCGCTTAAAAATTAATAAAAATAATTAAATAAAGAAAAATAACTATTGATAAGAATTTTACACTACTTTATCGAAGATTACATAATGTATGTTTATAAAATTTCTGTGCATTCATAAAGACTATAAAATAAAATAAACTATTTAATGCAATTTAACCGAAAGATACAAAATGTATGAGTATAAATTCTTAAATACTTTCTCCTGGTAGAAGAAAATAAAACACCTTTCTTTTTAGTCACATTTTTATATTTGCACTAATACAAACTATTTTAAAGAATGTAATACTGATAATTATAACGTTTAAAAGTTATTTAGGCAGTCACTAAAAATTAATAAAAATAATTAAATAAAGAAAAATAACTATTGATAAGAATTTTACATTACTTTATCGAAGATTACAAAATGTATGTTTATAAAATTTTTGTGCATTCATAAAGACTATAAAATAAAATAAATTATTTAATGTAATTTAACCGAAAGATACAAAATGTATGAGTAAAAAATTCTTGCGTATTCATAAAAACTAAAATATAAGTATCAAACAATAATAATGAAATCAAATGATGCAAAAGATAGATTCTGCGATTAATAAATTTGCAATGAATAAACATAACTTAAAGACTTACCGAATCAATACGGACGCAAACATACAATGCAATGCTATATATTGAAATGAAATGAGTGACCGGTTGTAGCTTTGTTATCACCGTACCCGAATAGCACGAATGACGCGGCAAAAAAAATAATCCAAAGCTGGTTGGGGTGGAGAGTAATTCTAGGAAAGATTCTCCTTGACCTTGCTTTACCGCCTTAGCGATGGCTTCGCAATATGTGGCACGGGTCAACTACACAATAGAATTCTCCCCACCTCCAAACGGTCTGTCGGGGCTCAGATGAGAAGGAAATATTTTCTTCTTTGCACTGGCCTGCTATTGATGCATACAGGAATCCATTTTGTTGCCTAAGTGGAAGCATAAATACAGAATGACTGCACGCGAGAGGAAAGACGCGAATAAAACAATAATAAGTGGAATATTTACGTAGCTTGTGCGTTCTTAAAATGCAGTTACATTTTTTTTTTTTTTCAATTTTAAGCCTTCGTGAAGGTTTCAAAATGTATAATATCAATGATTTTTAACCCCTAAAATAACAATTTTTAAATTTAAGAATTTCTTACGATACATATTTATGAATAAGATTATGAAGTTTTAACATCTATCATTGTTTTTCAGTTATACATAAATATTTTTCAACATCAAAGTTAATCAACGCAGTATATAACTGAGATTTTAATTCCCATCAGCAGTATTTGTTTTCTATTTAAAATAAAAGCCACTTTTTATTTATTTATTATATATATGAATACTTTTCATTTTTTAAGGTGGGAGGGGGTATCTTTAAAAATTTTAATGTCATCTAATCCTCCACTCCCTTGCACAGAGTTTAAAATCATGAAATTTTTTTTCTTTTTTGACCATTGGCTTCTTAGTAATGACAATAAGTATCCGCGTAAAATTTTCCTTACCCACAAAACTTAAAACATTTAAAATATTTTTCTCTTTTCTTGTTTCTTTCAAATGTTAAGTTGTGTTAAATGTTAAATAAATAAATGACTTACCCTTCTCCCAAATAAAAAAATAAATTAATAAATAAAATATAAAAATAATTTCAAAATTTTTAGATTATTATACTGTATTTGTTATTCATTAGAATCGTTGATGTTAATTCTCTCCCATCCCCCCGGCAAATAGAGAATAATTAATAGCTGGTATTAATACAAAAAAAATTCTTTTTTTCAGCTTTTGTAGTCTTAAAGCCTGTAAAAAAAGGGGGAACACATTTTCTTATTTCATTGTAAGTTTCACACCTTTGTTTAAAATAAGCTATCTAAATCTGCAAAAATATGTTACCAATTTACCTTTATAAATGTGTGAAATTTAAATAGCAAGATTATTTTCCTTTATAATAATAATAATAATAAAAATACTCCGCATTCATAATGCTTATTCTTTAGCTATTATTTTTTCCGTCATTACTCGGCGAATTTAGATAAAACATTAATTACTTTATCAAAGTCAATATTTTTAATAAATATTTCTTTATTAAACTGGTCTAACGACTAATTATTGCCAAATGATAATTTAAAATACTTTTATTGCTTAAAAAATATATAAGTTTCACATTTTTTCTTTAATCGTTTAAACAAACAAATCTTAAAACCCCTTTTTATGAAATTTTCATTATACTAATATTTTCAATAAACAGTATAGTGCAATACAAAATTTTAGTTTTATTTAACCTTTTGCTCTTCTTTGTGGAGAGTAACTTGCCATTTTTTAAAAATCTCTGCTACTAGGTGTGCGAAGTGTTAATGCAACAATAGTTTGGCTTTTTTTTTTCACCCATCAGTAACCCCCCCCCCCCCCCAAAAAAAAAAAAAAAAAAAAAAAAAAAAAAAAAAAAAAAAAAAAGAGACAGAGAGAGAGAATTTGGTTCAAAATTAAAGAGAGTGTTCTTAAAGAAATTGTTATTCTTGTTCTAGGGATTGTTTTCCCCCTTTTTTTTTATCTATAATATTTTACATGTTTTCTTATCATGTTTTGAATAATTTAAAGTTTTTTTTTTTATTATTTTATGCCAGAATCCTCCCAGATTACGATTATCTTACGATTATTTATTACCAGCTGATTCGATTAAACAATAATGAACTTTGTTTTCACAAAAAAAAAAAAAAAAAGAATGATTTTATTATATAGTCAATCGTATAAACTGCGTGCTTATGTACTTTTTTTGTATCACGACAGACAATTTTTGTATAAGAAATCAGGATTGCAATTCACTTCTTATTTAATCAAAAATATAGAATATGTCACTAAGCCGAAGTCTTATTTTTATTCCACGTTTTAAAGCCTTATAAAAGAACAATTTTTAATCTTTTATCATAATAACTTGAAATGGAAATAAATCTTCGCTTATCTTAAATGCATAAATTCTGCGGATTTCAATATTCAAAATTATTGAAAGAAAATTTAAAGATTGTACGCATTCTAAATGTCCCGTACTATACGCAACAACTGCCGTGACGTTGTTAATAATAATGTAGCTCTTGTAAAGATAATTTAAACAAACCTACTTTATTATACATGAACTATAATAACTCGAGAAGTACTAAAAATTTCTTTGGCTTACATCCAGGCAATACTGAGCTAGTTACTCCATACTTTGGACTCAAGAAAAAAAAAGTAGCTTGAATATTTTATTCATCTTTTAATTATACCTTTTAATAGTTTCAATTCAAGAATAACATTTTCAATAATCAATTTTTCCTATGTTTTCCATATATTATTCAAATTATTAAAAAATGACTCATAATTTTTTCATTCAAGAAATTCCTTATATTTGTATAATTTTTTTTCCTTTCTATTATAAGGAATTTTTTGAATGAAAAAAATAATATGTCATGTTTTTAATAGCTTGAAAGTTGTTTTGTCCTTTGAACTATAAAGGACAAAATATAAGTATAAAATACAGGCATTACAAAAGGCAGTTATTTCTGTCGATAAAAATTATCTAAAAAAATATTCATCAGTTAAATGCAGCATTTAATGTTATTAAACTCAAGAGAGAAAAACAAAGGCCGCGCACTTGAATTTTATGTTTTATTTTTAAATATGCAAATTTTTTATCAGAGTTCTTGGCAAAGTCTTTAGGTAAGCAGTTTGAAGATTGTGAAATCTTTAGTGGATAAAAATAGATTTTTAAATTTAAGAGAAATTTCAAAAGTTTCTAAGATTTTAGATAAAGAGTATAATTCGAGACAAAAAAGATGTAGTTTTGGATCAAAATGGATGCTTTACTAACTCCGCAGTCAAACCTATTCAGACTATCTTCCTTTAATCTCCTCCTAATCTACCCATCTTGACCTTTGGGGAGGAAAATGCAGGAAAAAGTAATTATACCGTGCGGAGCGCAACTATCCCCTTAGCGATACGAAAGCGGTATTTGTTTCGGGGGAAGGGATGGAGGATATTTTTATGAGAAGTCCTTAAAAGCATGATAAATAAAATTCACTTATTTCTTAAATCATATATTTTTGAATAGCTGAGATTAAATTCTAACCTGGTTAGTGTTTATTTTTCTGACTTTGGTTGAGGATTTTTGTTTTTTAAAGTTATTTTCATTTTTACAAATTTGAAAAGAACGCTACCATAGGCAGTGTTGAATTCAGAGGGTGGCGATGGTGAGGGGGGGGGGGGACATTCCCCCCGGGGCAATGAGATGTCCTCCCCCGAAAGATTTGAGATTTTGTGTTTTTAATGGTCAATATGAACAATCCCCCCCCCCCCCCTTAGAGCCGCAGAAATCCCTCCCGGTGAAAAGCGTCCTGAATTCTACTCTATCCATAGGTTTAACATTAGCTTGCGACTTTCTTTGTACTTCATATATACATATATACATATGTGTTTCGTTCTCGAAAAATATACAGTCAAACTTATTTATTTATTTATTATTATTATTATTAAACAAATAGCACTTGTAACTGACATTTTATTTATTTATTGTTATTTTTTTTAAATCTAAATTTGTTCTGTAATTCTTCCGTGTTCTTAACATTTGTTTTCATGTAACTGGCATTGAATTAACTATTTTTATGCATATGAAAAAATATATATGGCTTTAACTATAACTTTTATTAGTGAAATAATTATAATAAAGCAAATAAATATGCATAAATCATTAGGAATTTAATAGAGGCAAGGAATTTTATCTTTTTTTTACCTTTACACTGAATTCACAACTTTAAATCTTATATTATTTTATTTTACATTCATTGTTTTCAGTATGACGATAAAAAAATATCCATGCAAAGATATCGAAGATTAGTTTGGAAATATTATTTTATATTTTGTAAAAATATGTTAAAACTAAATAAAAATATCTAATCTATTTTGCTGCATTAAATATAAATCTCATAACGTATTTATATTTTTACTAAAACCCACATTTAAAGTAATTAAGATTAATTTAAAAGAAATGAAGAAAAAATACATTTCCTCTCTTTAAATAAATATGTCGGTTAGGTAATATTAGCCCTCTACTGTCTAAACGATGAGGATACATTAAATGCTTGCCGGAAATTGCCCTCAATGATTGACCGGTAAAATAAACGCAACTGTTTTCTCGCTTCCGATCCCTAGCCTGTTTGGTGATAGCTGCCGTAATTACTGGCGCGTCACTTACGGCACTGTATTGTTTGACTACAAATGGCCTTAACTCACCCTGGCCGCAACGAATACGCCATGCGGCCCGAAGTTAGGTGTTTGTTGGGTAGATATGTATAACACACATATTCAAGCAAATACACACACACACACACACATATAATGCAATATATATAAATAGCTATGCTCATTGCGAACAGATTTTTAAATATATATAATTTTTTTTTAAACTTTTGTTTTGTAAAACATTTTTGTTTTGTTTTTTTTTCTACTTTTTTAAATTTTGTTAAAACTTTTTCTATAACTTGTATTTTTATAAAACTTTTACTTTTTTAAATTTTGATAAAACTTTTTTTTAATAACTTTTATTATTTTTTTATTATTATTTTTTTAGTTTTTAAATCGTGTCTTAATTTTTTTTCTTAATATTTTTTTTCGTAAAACTTTTTTCTTTTACTTTTTTTTTAAATTTATATGTATTTTTAAATTTTTTAAATTTTGTTAAAACTTTTTTTTAATTTTTAATTTTTTTTATTACATTTTGTAATTTTTTAGACTAATAATTTTTTTTAATATAAACACATATATATAAATTTATACATGCATATAAACACATTAACGTTTAGACATTTATATATAAAACATATACTTATATCTAGAAACATATACTTATATATATATAGATAGATATATATTCATTTCGATAGATTTAGACATACATGTTTAGCGACACTTAAACATTTTATATATTAATTTATAAACACATATATACATTCTTTTTACAGATGGTTATGTATATAGAGATACATATATAGATATATGTGTACATAGCTTACTGACAACTATACTTACTAACACACGCATATATGTTAAAACCATTTTCAATGAAGTGGAAAACATATGTATTTAATAAAAATGTATTCGTGTGCACACATCTTTTCAAGAAAATTTCAAAAGAAAACGACAAAATGAGATGAAGTAAACAAGTGTTTCTAAACGAAACCGTTTTGACACCTTAATTCTTGATATATGCATACGTCTTTCTAGAAAACTGTTAAATTGAACAACAACATGCTATTATTAACTGTTTTGATTTTGAGAAAGGTCTTATCTTTAAGTCTGATCATTGACTTCGCACTGATTGCGCATTGATCGCTGCTGTGGGCGTAGAACTCTCCTTTATCTACTACTTTCCTAAAATTCTTGTGTGTTTAATATTGTAGAATTTTATAAAGGAAAATTATTTTTTCAGTTAAAGACCAGTATTGCCGATTAGTAACAAACTGTTTTTTAGTCGTAAACCATACTTAAAATAAAATATGATTTTTTAAAGTATTTTTCCCATGATTTATTTAAAAAATGAAAGCCGAAAAACATTATTACAATGATTTTTGAAAAATCAGGCATTTAAGGGTTAAGACCACTTAATACTAGTTCATTCCGACTACCAGTGCATTAAGACACACAAGTATCATAAATTAAGGTATCTATTATGTCTGAGCTGTATATTAAGACATTTACATGCGTCTTAAATACTTTTTCAGTTGTTTTTCTGTCTTACTGGTAAACTGCTTTATTTGCAGTGCATTATTTATAGTAAAATCTCGTTACAACGAATCGCTGAAGAGCACGGATTTATTTCACTGTACGGAAAAATTCGTTAAAGTGAATTGTTTTATAGTGAAATACAGTAGAATCTCGGTACAGCGACTATCACTTCAACGAAATTTCCAGTTTAAGGAATATTATTTGAATTGTTAAAAAAAAAAAAAAATCTATTATGCTATTTCATTATAAAAAAATTCACTTAACGATTTTTTTAGCATAGCGAAATTAATCGTTGCTCTGCGGTGATTCGTTGTAACGAGATTTTACTGTAACATAGTAGAATTTTTTTTTAACAATCCAAATAACATTCGTTAAACTGGAAAATTCGTTGTAATGAGATTCTACTCTAGTCAGTACGGGATTACTAAATAGGCAGAACAGTCAAATGGGGACTGTTGCGTGAGAAATTCAAACATATTTAATTTTCCTCTGAGATATATTTCATAAGAAAATATTTTCTCATTAGTAGCAAAGGCAAGAAGGTCGTTCAAAATATACTGTCAAATTTGTTCAAAGTTTACCGTGGTTTCTTCGAATATTGCCTATGGGTTAGGATAAGCTTGAAGTACACCCTACCCTTCCCCCCTCCGCTCCAACACGCACACATACGCTTTGAACCATACTTTCGGACTCGAAAGCACGGGAAAGAATAATCCCCGTCGTCACGGTACATCAATCAGTTGTAACTCGATAAGAAATTCATTTATCAAAAAATGAAAAACAGCATTCGATTCCAAATAGCTTAAATAATCAGGCCTGCGTGTGCGTCAGACAATTTCGCATTGGGATTTTTTTTTTTTTTTTTTTGAAAGGCGGTACTCACGAAACCTTTTGACTCATTTTTAAATGTAAAGGCATAAAATTAGTAGATCTGACTATTGAAACGATTTCGAATCAAAATATGTTTACCATTTTTTGATAAATAATTAATGAGTTATAAGCTATTCTTGCCACATGACAAGTTTTTCGCTTTTTACGAGCTACTGTGTCGGGAATTCGGTCCAAAACGCCTGCTTTGACAGTATTTTCTGAAAGATCTTCCGCCTTTACCATAAAAGGAAAAAAGTCTTTCAATTGCATAGTTTCTGAAACACCCGAGAATTTCATGCGTTTCCGAACAATAATGAATTCCGAAATGTGACAGAAAGTAGTTCCTTCGGTTTTGAGAATAGCTTTAGGGCTGTTCACAACTGCTCTGATCAACAAGCGCAAAACTTTTTGACACATTTACAAATTCATTTTTTAACGGAAAGGCGTAAAATTGGAAGGCCTGACTATGGAAGCGATTTGGAATCGAACTATGTTTTCCATTTTTTGATAAATAAATTACCTATTGAGATTTTGATCACGTGACAAACACATTTTCCACTCTTCTTTGAGTGGTTATTTTTCTTTCGCGCGTAAATTCGGTTCAAAACGCCCACTTTGACACTATTTTCTGAAAGATCTATTGCGTTTGCAAGAAAAAAAAAAAAAAAAAACCGGAAAACACAGTTCTATTACATAGTTTCTCAACAACACCTGCTAGTTTCCTGCATTTCCGACAAAAAATAAATTTAAACTTATGTCATAAATTTGCCTTTTTGGATTTGAGAACAGCTTTAAAACATCACAATCTTTGAGCCCTAAGGGTCCTGTTTAGTAGTCATTCACGATTCAAAGCACCGACTAATTTTTATAACAAAGTATCAGAATAAAATAATGTGAGACTTATTTTTGTTCTCTCGTATATATGATTATAATCTTATGTTTTTCCTTCAGTGGGTATTATACTTTATTAATATTCTTTGAGTGGAATAAGGTTTCATTTTAAATTATTCAAAACTTAGCTCGCCGAAGCGTGCTGTCCATATCGATCATATCATGAGAGAAAAATGTTTCGCCCTTCAGGCGTTCAACAGAAAAACTAACATAAAAAAAAAGAAACTAAGTGGAAAGAAACTAACATAAGTGGATTAGCTAAAAACTGAGTGACAAATAAGTTTCGGTGACAACATGAGCTTTTCGGAACGGATGTCTTGAAAACACAACGGATATAAAAATATTATTTCTCTCTTTTTTTAAACCGATTTTAGTGGTTGACTGGTAGGTTTACCGTTGTGTTTTCCTGCTCCCAGTCTCCATGTTTTCATACTCCCATACATTTTGTCCACATGCCTTGCTGATTATATAAGTTGTATAAAATTTTCTTTACTTACATAAAACAAATCGTATTTTCTGCACTTCCAAAAGCAATCTAACACAAAACTTCTATTCTACGGTTTAAATCAGTTTCAGAAAATAAATTTCAAATTATTTGACTGAAAACTTTAAGAGTTAGTTATAAATGTTTAACCCGGGAGGACGCACGCCGGATCTGATAGACCAGGAGTGCGTACGGTTTTTACAATTGTCACCACTGTCTTTTTAAAAGTAATCTTGAACTTCTTTTATCGCAAAATTCTCTCCGATTAAATATATTGACGATTATTATTTGTTTTTATTGGTGACCAAAGTAAAAACCATTCATACCCTGGGTATGCTCGCGTTCTCTCGGGTTAAAATTTTGGGCGTATACACTCAGGGCCTTATTAATGCACAGGCCTCACGGGCCTCGGCCCACCAATTTCAAGGGCCCACAAATTTGTGTGTATTTTCTCACAATTTAAGTTTTTCCACTGTTTGCATTTAATATTTTGGTCGCGGACGTAAAAACAAAGTTTTGTAGGGGCCGTTCAAGTATTACGTAAGCATATTTTTAGTCATTTTGGACCTCTCCCTCCCCCTTGTAAGGGAAAATAAGCAAATACTAGACACCCCCCCCCCCCTTTGCTTACGTAAGATTTTATGACATTCTAACATCAACACTATTTGCCATAAAAAATTACAGTTAGCGATAAATTGCATTATTAATCCAGCAAATTTACATAAACAGACACATAGGGGTTGTGGTATTGAAGGAAAAAAAATCGGTATAATGTATTGTTACTTATGGCATTAAACAATTCATAGAATACAAAATAGTTATTATATATTATTATTTATCGCATTGAACAACAACAACAACAACAAAAAACTTTAAGAAATAGAACCGGCCCTAACTTATTTAGGCACATAACTAAAAATTTTAACAAGAATCATAGGAATATTATATGTTTGGCTATCATATTTCTAGTCTGGTGTCCAAGATCTTTGAATCCATGTTTCTGTATTATCTATTATTAAGTTTTCAATGTAGTGGTGGGCTGGAATGATCCTCGTTTCCAGTCCTTGTTTACTCCATATCTTTTCCTCAAGTCGTTCAACATCCACAGAACGCTCATCTAAATCATGCTTTTTTGATTTTTGTTGTTAAACTATAGTTGCTTCGTTGTCTAATGCTTACGTAAGAATTTTCGTGACCCCCTCCTCCCTCTCTTGTCAGCAAAAATAAGCAGACACTGGACCCCCCCTCCCCCACTTACTGCTTACGTAATACTTGAACGACACCGTAATAAAAAACCTCCATATTTAATTTTTCTGTAAAAGTCCTTTTCAAGTTGAGAGTACTTATAATTTTCAAAACTTGCCTTATCCAGAAAATAAAATTTGGGGAAAATGCCAAAAACTGCATATACTGCGTCTGTTGGTTTCAGTATAAACGAGGATTTTACAATGTCAGAATTATAGTTTAAACTGATTACTAGACTGTTAGGGAAAACACAATTTTTATGATTTTGGATAAGGCGGGTTTTGAAAAAGACGTCCTCATTTATTCTCCAGCATAAACTGTGGATCATAGATATTTGTGAATTATACAAATGCTTATTTCAGAAAGTGGGCGGTAATTCATTTTCTTGATTATTCTTGTAAGTTAATTTTTTTTTTTTTGTAAACTTGAAACTTTCACCCAACAACTCTTTGTCAGCTCATCAAATAAAGCTACTTTTTTTTCTGAAAGTGTCTCCGGGAATGGGGAGGAAGGGGATGGGGCAACTTCAGCTTGATCGGACTCTGTATACACTGCTAACTGAACATAATAAGTCACACTTCTAGCTAAAATCATTTTCGATTGTGTTGTGCCAAATAAAAACATTGTGCAAAAAGTGTTGCTAAAAATTGCAAGAGGAGAAAATGTGTTTTCAACACACTTCAAAACATTCATTTTTTAAATTGTGTAATTTTAAAGGCACCAAGTAGAAAGTGTTTTACATGTGTTGTTTTATAGTGTTCTAAATTGTGTGATGTTAACAATGTGTTGATAATTTGGTGACAAAGTGGTGTGCAGCAGAACACTATTGTAAGAAAATATTTTCATCAACACTATTTACAACACGATTTCAACATAATTAACAACACTATTTTTAGAACACATTTTTAGATAGCAACACTTTTGCAACATATTAAGAACACATTTCTAAATAGCAACACTTTTGCAACATATTAAGAACACAAAAATGATTTTGTATATGAAGTTTTCTAATTCACAACACATTAATGGTTTTGGTAATTTGGTGACAAAAAGTGTAGTAAAATGTGTTTATTTTTGTGTTTGAGAATTTGCAGTGTGATATTAAATTTCTTATTTTCATTTATAAATTACAAAAATATTAATCTTCTCTTGTAGGTTTTTTTCTTTTCTTTTTCCATTATTATTCGAAAAGAGACAAAAAGGTAAATGGTTTTATAAATTTGTTATTTTTATTGCATTCATTTTTAAACGTAAAGGCATAAAATTGGCAGATCTGACTAATGGAAGCGACATGGAATCGAAAAGATTTTTCCATTTTTTGGTAAATGAATTACCTATCGAGTTATAAATGTTTCTGATCACGTGACAAAGTGTTTTTCTCCCATCGCTGACTGCTGTTTCTGCTTCCGTCGGGAAATTCGGTTCAAAACGACCACTTTGACAATATTTTACGAAATATCTATTGTGTTTACAAAAAAATGGAAAACGTTTTGATAAAGGCAGAATATATTTCAAAAACTACTGTCAAAGTGGGCATTTTGAACCGAATTTCCAGAAGCGATTAGTGTTAGAAACGTAAAAAAGGCTCGTATTGAGAAAATAATTGTTTATAAATCAAGTTCTAATGACTTCAGCAAAAAAAAAAAAAAACACAGGTCGCTTATAAATAAACTCAAAAACACGTCAGCAAGTTTCATGTTTTTACTCTCAAAAATGAGTCTGAAAATGTGTCAGAAAATTTGGAGTTGTTGAGCGTGGGAAAATATTTTATTGAATGCTGCTTTAAGGCTGTTCTCAAATCAAAAAGACCAACTTTATGACATAAGTTTTTATTTTTTTTTGTTCGGAAATGCATATAGCAGCTGTTGTTGTTCAGAAACTATGTACCGTATTTTATGGAAGAAACGCCTCGGTGTTTGCGAGTTTAAAAGTTAATTTTTTTCCAAGTGCGGCGTTTACAATTTTTTTTTTTAAATACCAACGGAGTTTCCTTAATTTAAAAAATCATAAAAATATTTAAAATCGGATTCAAATATTTTAAATAAAACTTCAGACATCTTAAGATATTAAAAAGAGGCATCCCACACTGCTCAGAAAACTTTGATTAAAGTTAGGTCAATGTGACGTTGTCGACAAAAATAGCACTCCGATGGATGCGGCGATTACGATACTTTTAAGCTTATTCAGGCCAATTTGAGGAGTGCGGCGTTTCTTCCATAAAATACGGTAATTAAACTGTGTTTTCCGTTTTTTTTTTTTTTTTTTTCTTTTTGCAAACGCAATAAATAGATCTTTCAGAAAATAGTGTCAAAGTAGGCGTTTTGAATAGAGTTTCGCGCGAAAGAAGAATAATCACTCAAGAAGATGGAAAAAAATGTTTGTCACGTGATCAAAATCGCTTATAACTCAATAGTTAATTTATTTATCAAAAAATAGAAAACACAGTTCGATTCCAAATCGCTTCCATGGCTAGGCTTTCCAATTTCATATCTTTCCGCTAAAAAATGAATTTGTAAATGTGTCAAAACGTTTTGCGCTTGTTGAGCAGATCAGTTAAGAACAAACAGCCTTAAAACTTTATACAAAATATTCGAAAAAACTAATTAGAATCATAAAGAAAACTTCCTCCTGCGTTGTGCTTTTACTCCTTTTTCAACACACTATACCTGAATGAACATTTCTGTCTTTCTATGAAATCACTGTAAAAGATTATAGAAGAAAGAAACTTAATTTTCGAAATCCACATTTGAGTTCTGTTTGAAAAAAAGAAATAAGAAGTATATATGTCTTCGAGAGTTTCTTTTCTAAAAAATCATTTCTCTGTGAAATGGCTACCGTGATTTTCTACCTTATCATCCAAGCATCTAATACCTCGAAGGCATGGTGTATTGATTGGCTGAAAAGAACTGCTAACGATTCGATTCTGTATTTGGGAGAAAATAGAGATGGGAATGGCTCGGAAATAAACCGAAAATTTTTTAGAAAAAAACTTTTTTTTTTTTTTTTTTTTTTTTTTTTTTCATTTGGATGTAAAAAAAAAAAAAAGTAATTTTTACAGAAAAAAAAATTGTTTTAAAGGAAAAGTTTTTCTGTAAACAAATGTGGATTCTGTCATTTTTACACAAAAAAATCTGTATCTTTTACAAAAAAAAACAAAAAAACAAAAAAAAAAAAAAAAAACTTTTTTAACCCCTTAACGGTCGCTTAATATTTGGAAAAAGTACCTATTAAAAAAAGTACCTATTTTTTTATTACAGAAATTGAATAATTATAAGGTTTCTATATAAAATATGCAATTAGTTTTTTTTTGTTTGTTTTTTTTTGTGTTTTTTTAAAGACGAAAAAAAAAAGATGTTATAGAACAAATTCACAATTGTGGAAAAGCTATCATGCGAGAATTTTGTGTTTTAATGTTTGTTTTACATCATACAAATTAATGCGAATAAGATCTTTATTTATCATCATCAAACAAATATTTACAATTAATATTTGAAATAATACAATATACATTAAATTTTGATTATTAATAATTTTTTTGAGTGTGATATATTTCGAAACATGCAATACAAAGTCCAACATCACAATCAGAGCGCCAAAAAAAACAAACACAAACTCTCCTATTCAAAGACTTCATACGGGAATGCCAGTTAAATATTTCTGGTTTCAGAAGTTTTTTCCAGCAATAAATCTCCAGCCCGGAAATAGGACGAGCACGAGAAATAACGAACGACACCTCAACCCGTGATATTGACGCGGGAGCGAGAATTAAGGGGTTAATGAAAAATTACAGATATTTTTTGTTACGGTATATTCCACTATACGGTATCGTATAATTCCATTATGCGGTATTCCACTGGCGCCAAAATTGACAGTTTTTTTTTCTGCCAATTTGAGATTTATTTATTTGTTTTACATTGAACTGGAAAAATTTTAAATCTATTATACGTATAACATGCAAATGGAAATTTTCTTCCGGCTGCTTATAACTTTAGAAGTCTGCTAAATGGATTTTGATAGGACTTGCACTGCTATAGTTAGGTAATTTTTCAGGGAAGGTTTTAGTACATAATATATCGTTTTACGTTAATTAATTATAGAATTATGGGAAAAATTCTATAATCAAGTGAACTCGTTTATGAAAGATTAGACTTTTTAAAAAGTTCTACTGGACGGATTTTGATAGAAGTTAGTTAGGTAATTTTACAGGGAAGGTTTTAGTATATTGCATATCGTTTTACGTTGCTTAATTATAGAATTATGAGGGAAAGTATATAATCAGGGGATTCTGACTATGAAAATTTGTCCTTTTTTAAAAAATTCTGCTGAATGGGGTTTGATAGAACAGGCAATAGATAATTTTTCAGGGAAAATTTTAGTTTATTGCATATCGTTCTACTTGCTTAGTTATACAATTATGGGAGAAGTTCTATAATCAGGTGAACCTGATTATGAAAGATTAGCCTTTAAAAAAAGTTCTACTGGACGGATTTTGATGAGACTTGCCATTGTTAGACATATAGTTTTTCCGGAATCGTTTTAGTATATTGCATATACTTCTATCATTTTTTTACCACATTTGCTGTAAACGATCAACTAAAAGAGTTGGTTCTTAAGGCCGTTCTCAACTGCTCGCTCAACAAGCGCAAAACGTTTTGACACATTTACAAATTCATTTTTTAACGGAAAGATATAAAATTGAAAGGCTAGACTAGGGAGGCGATTTGGAATCGAACTGTGTTTTCCATTTTTTGATCCATAAATTACCTTTTGAGTTATAAGCGATTTTGATCACGTGACAAACACGTTTTTCAACCTTTCTTGAGTGGTTTTTCTTCTTTCGCGCGGAAATTCGGTACAAAACGTCCACTTTGACACTATTTTCTGAAAGATGTAGTATTGCGTTTGCAAAAAAACGGAAAATACAGGTCGATGACATCGTTTCTAAACAACAACACCTGCTAGTTTCATGCATTTCCGAGCAAAAATATATTAAAACTTATGTCATAAAGATGCCCTTTTGGATTTGAGAACAGCCTTAACAGCCCAATTTCTTCCACACGACGCGCAAAGCAAACTATCCATATACCATTGCATTGCTTATCTATGTAACCCACATAATGTCGAATAGTCTTTTTAGTAGAAAAGGCCTCGATATTAAGAAGAAAAAAATAGGTATCTTCGAAACAATTAAGATCAAATCAAAATTCTAATCTTTTTAAATCCAGATGAAATAAAATAATTGTTTGAGTAAATGATTTCAGAAGAGCTTTACCAATTAATCCTCCTTACCAATTTCAGTAGCTCTTGTTGGAAAACAATAATGAATATTACAGTACCATATTAGTTTGAAACTTTAAAAAACTATTAAATTTCAAATATACAAGTGTATCATTTCTCCCCATCATGCCTTATTGGAATTTCAATCACTTTGTATAAATGCAGTTGCAAAATAGCAATGTACTTTATAGTAAAACTAACCCCAACAATGTGCTTTATAAATGAAAAAAGTTACAATGTATTATCTTCACAATAATGAGAGTTATAAAAGAAAATCAGTATTTGGAAAAATTTACATTGACATTCCAAAAATCTTCAAAATTAAAAGAAAAAGAAAGTTGTCAGTTCTTCACACTGATAAAAATTTCACGGTTGGATTACGGGAAAAGCCTGGCAGCACAGATTCCAGCATTTTCCCGTAATATTACATGTTAAAAAAAAAAGGACTAAAAAACGGAAATACTACTGGCAATCTAGACGCCAGTACTATTTCCGTTTTTTTACGGGAATTTTTAACCATAAATTACAGAAATTTTTCCGTTTTTCTGATACGGAAATTTTTCTGTAATTTATGGGTAAAAATTCCCGTAAAAAAACGGAAATAGTACTGGCGTCTAGATTGCCAGTAGTATTTTCGTTTTTTAGTCCGTTTTTTTTACAGTGTACCGTTATCTATTTAGACTGTATTAGGCCGTAAATGACAGCAAATTTTTTGAACGTATCTGACCGTAAACCACAGTAACTTTCAAGAACGTATCTGACCGTACATCAAAGTAATAGGAGTGTATTTGACCGTTTATGACTTGTTTTTCTTTTTTTTTAGTACCAATTATTTTTTTGTTTCAATTTCCATTAAAGTGATATAAATTCTCTGTTTTCTATCTTTTAGGGAATTGAAACTGCATTGCACGTAAGTGCTAGCAACAGCGATAGATAATATTTTAATTTTAGTGGATTATCAGCCTTCTCATTCTAAAATAAACATTAAAAACATTATAAAATATTTTCACAACTATTGCCTACCTCTTTCATTAATTTGAATTCTTGTTTCATTGTAATATAAATTTTTGATAATCGTAGCAATTTTTCTATTTTTTATTTGTCCATTTTATTATTATTATTATTGTTATTATTTTAGGATGAGGACAGTAAAGGTGGTGAGTGTAATTTGAAAGACAATTTTAAACGAATTTATTAAAAGGTTTTACAGTTGTGAAATGTGCATTTTTCTGAGATTGAATAGATTACTGATAATATAATTAAATAATAATGTAATAATAATATAAAAACATAATAATAATATAACAACGTTATAATAATATAAAGGCATAACAATTTAGTAATATAATAATAGTTTAAAAACACAATAATAATGTATTAACAATATATAATAATGTATTATTATATTATTATTCCTATTTTATTACACATTAGTATAATGGTTTTCTTTAAATTATAACGGAAACTTATGCGAATATTTAAATGATATGTACACAAACATCTGCCACTTATCTTGTTTTAAAATGGAAATTCTGACAATCATCTAGAATTAGAGTATTATCCATCACTGTTACAGCTAGCATCTACGTACGGACAATCAAACTTATAGGCAAGATGGCTGCCATCAACACTGCTATTGAATTTCTCGGTAAAAAACGTGGACTTAGATTGCTCAGAATCTAGAATGCGCGCGCCGCTGTGCCAGTATAATCCACCGTTAGATCACGGTTAGCGTTCGCGAGTAACAGTAATTTACCAGACTAGCCCGTGATCTGCCGTTAAAGGCTGTAAAAGTCTGCGTTACGTTATCCCCTCGGCCGTATATGAGTGTTAGAGTGAGGTTAATACTGAAAAAATGATCAGTTACGGTCAATAACAGCTTATTATTGTCAGTGACTGATATTTAGCGGGCAAGCGCAATATTTACTACCATACAGTAAATTACAGTAAAATTATGCAGTAAAGTACTGTAAAGCAACAGCTATTTTTAACAGTGCACTTTTAAGTACAGCTAATGATGACTTCTGCAAATAAAAGAAGCCTTTACATATGATGTTAGAATGGCTATTAATGCCATTTGTTGAGAAAAATTGTCAATGTATCAATCCTCCCTAATCAAACCTCCCCTACTGTTCTCCAGAAAGAGTGTAATTGTACAGTTCTTTGTTTTTCGGTAAAGGCGGAAGATTTTTCAGAAAATGCTGTCAAAGTGGGCGTTTTAAACCGAACAATCCAGACGCTAAAGTAGGGGAAAGGTTTTAAAAAAATGTCGTTCTGAAATAACAATCCATTATAATTAAAGATATACTACATTTATCCAAAAAATAAAAGGAACTGTTTGATTAAAATCACCTTAACAATCATGCCTGCAAGTGTCGTGCTTTTATGTTTTAAAATAAATCATAAGATTTTTCTTCTTTTTTTTCGTGCTTTCATTGGTATCATTATATTAGTAAATTGTTGAATAAAGTTTCAGGTTTTATTCAAAACTAATTTTACAAAGAAAGAATGAATCAAGTTTCAAAGTTTCAATCCCCCCCCCCTCTAAACCAATTTTATGGTGAAAGATTGAAACAGAAACAATATGTATCGCTCTTCAAGAGTTTCTTTTTCTAAAACTCTATATAGTTCTGTAAGCTAACATAATATTCTACCTCAACATCTAAGCATCTAATACCCCGGAGCTAAGTATCGATTGGCTGAAAAGATCTGCTATCGAATGTGTATTTCTGTGTTTAATAAGCACTTTGGGAAAAACATAGAAATATATCTCCAGACTTTCTTATCAGTAAATGCGTGTTCACGTGTTTGTTCGTATTAGTTTTTCTGAAATAAATGAACATTTATCTCATCTTGTCTAGAATCTTTATGTGCTGGGATGCAACTGATATTTTGCAAGAGAGAGAGAAAAAAAAAAAAAAAAAAAAAAAAAAGGATAATTTGCTAAAAATTTAACCGTTCATGTACACTGTTAAAAAAAAAAAAAACTGCTGATTTTATAGAAAAAAAAGGTTAGTCAGTATGTCAGTCAGGCTTACTAATTTTTCAAAGAATACACTAGTATTTAAAAATTCGCCTAATTTAATCGTGCCGTTAAGGGTGTTCTCAAATCGAAAAGGGCAACTTTCTGACATAAGTTTTATTTATTTTTGTTCGAAAATGCATGAAACTACACTGCTAAAAAAAATTAGGGGAGCAAGCAAAAAAGTGAAGAGAACAGTTCGAGACAGCCATGCATGGGCATAAAATTGAGAGTAAAATGTGTATCAATCAGAAGAAAAGACTCAAAAAATTTGCAAGAAAACTTTGTCTTTCAAACGATGGATAGAAAGTGAAAAGATGGTTTAGGGCAACAATTTGGTTACATGTAAATGACAAAAAAAAGTACAGTTTGGGAATGATGCAAGGTATTTAATATGGCGTGTGGTCACTTCGAATAGATAAAACTGTCGCATACCTGCTTGCCATTGATTCGGTGACATTATCGATAAGTTTTCGGGGAGTACTGTTCCACTCCTCAAGAATTGCAATCTCCAATGCCCCAAACATGCCGGATCGGATTCAGGTCAGGAGAGCATGTTGGCTATTCCATATGCTGTATATTTTGATCTTTAAGCACATTATCCACAAGACGAGCTGTATGTCGTCTGGCATTATCATGCATGGAAAAAAGGAATCACCAATTGCTTCAACGTAAAATACGACATGAGGTCTCAGTATCTCGTCTGTATAACTTCGGGCCATCATAGTGACATTCTGAATGATATGCAGGCACTTTACGTCCATCTATGCTGAATCCAGCCCATAGCATCGACCCACCTCGTTTGTAATGTGGTCTTTCACGAACGAATGGGGGATTATTTTGAGTGCCCCTTTCTCTCCATTCCAAAGCACATCTGATGTCACATCCAGATTGAATCGGGACTCGTCTGTAAATAGAATTTGACTCCAACACCGTTGCCTCCAAATCGGATATTCAGGTGCCCACCTTCTTTGGGATGCACAGTTACTTGAGGTCAACGGAATACAGACCATTGCCTTACATGCATAGAGACCACCCTGATGAAATCTATTTCCGACTGTTTGGCTGGGCACCCTTCGTCCTGTGGCCAAGAACAACTGTGTTTGCAGCTAAGTAGCATTACACGTTCCGTCTCGACTCAAAATATGTCGGTCATCCGTTTCTGTGGCAGCACATGTCCGACCTTACCCTTGTCGATGTCTACCATTCCATGTGTCTTGGAATCGATTCCACAGCTTGCATTGGTACTTCTTGCGTCTTCAACAGCGCCCGCTACACTTCGTTGTGTTTCCCCAGATTCGACTGTCCCGATAATACGCCAAGCCATGGATTCCGGTAAATCACATTCTTGTGACATTTTCAAGACACGTTTTCTCAAAACACAAGCAGAGCAAATGAATTTTAGAACTGAGACAGTGAAACAGACGTTTCTGCAAAATCTCGATTTCTGCATTTATCTCTTTTTTCTAGTTTTTGACATCATAAACTTTGATTTGCATGTGGAGTTTTATTCATATGTTTTCTACTACGCTTTAAATTATGGATGTTTTGTTTTACGTTACTTATCGGTATAAATATTTGCGTAATTTTGTTAAAACCATATGCTCCCCTATTTTTTTTAGAAGTGTAGCTGGTGTTGTTGTTCAGAAATTATGTAATTGAGCTGTTTTTTCATTGTTTTGCAAACGCAATAGATCTTTCAGAAAATAGTGTCAAATTGGACGTTTAGAACCGAACTTCCGCGCGAAGGAAGAAAGAGCACTCAAGAGCGGGCGAAAAACGTGTTTGTCACGTGATCAAAATTGCTCATAACTCAATAGGTAATTGATGGATCCAAAAATGGAGAAAACAGTTCAATTCCAAATAGCTTCCATGGCCAGGCTTTCCAATTTTATGCTTTTCCGTTAAAAAATGAATTTGTAAATGTGTCAGAACGTTTTCCGCTTGTTGAACAGAGCAGTTAAGAACAGCCTTAAGGTACAGAATAATTTCTCTGTTATTTAACAAAATCTCCGCTTTTCTAATCTCTGTAAATTTACATAACACTTAAGAAAATGGATTACCAGTAGATTCTCTGTAATTTCACAGAAATTTTTTTAATAGTGTAACACTATGCACACTATGGGGCAAAGTATACTTTCCTTGAACCATATGTATACATTATAATATGTTCATCATGATTACCAATTATTTCGTAATTATAAAAAAGGCACAATTATGGAAATAATCTTATATTTTTAAATTTGGGGGATCCCTGAATCTATTTTTACAATGATTTCATATTTTTGGGGCTGGGAATATACTTTTTCAAGACTCTTATGAAGAAAGTGTTGTGCCATATATATATATTTTTTACAATGTGTTATAAGTGTTCTCAAAGTATTCATATCCTTTTTAAATATGAATAAACATTTAAATTTGCTTATCGCAGGAGAGATAGAAATTCACTGAAGGGAAACGAAATCCTATTTTGTTTTAATCCAAGGACGCACACTCTTAAGGCTGTTCTCAACTACTCTGCTCAACAAGCGCAAAACGTTTTGACACATCTACAAATTTATTTTTTAACGGAAAGATATAAATTTGGAAAGTTTGACTACGGAAGCGATTGGGAATCGAACTATGTTTTCCATTTTTGGATCAATCAATTAAATATTGAGTTAGAAGCGATTTTGATCACGTGACACGGCATTTTTCTCCCCTTACTGACTGTATTTCGTTCTTTCATTCGGAAGTTCAGTTCAAAATGCCAACTTTGACAGTATTCTCTGAAAGATCTATTGCGTTTACAAGAAAATGGAAAAAACAGCTCGATGACATAGTTTCTGAATAACAATACAGTCGTACCCGTTTAAACGAATATTGACGGTTCCAAAAATAATATTCGATTAAGCGGGCTATTTGATTAAACGGGGAAGCCTAACTGTAATATTTAATGCGTAATAAAATGGCAAAATGACCATCTACGGTATATTTAATTAACATAATATATTAATAGAATAACATAAACTAAAATAAATACAAATGCTAATATAAAGTAAATATGCATTAATTTAATGTCAGTACATATATTTATATGGTTTACATCACACTTAATGCAGCTCGCTTGAATTGGGTCAAAACTTTGTTACTCCTAAGTTACATTAGTTATACTGCTTTAAAAAAATCGTTTAAAGTGATTTGTTTAAGTGGAATTTTAAAGGAGTAAATATCGAGTTATATTTCGAATGAGTGCAAAATATCACAACTACCTTCTCGAGTCTCGAAGTGACGGCGTAAGCAAGAAGTGGTGGTGGGGCGATCAAGGTGGGGAAATCATTTGACCTGTCCATTATACACCTGCCGGCCGAAATCATTGCAGGAAGAACCGAAAATTTGTTCTTAGCATTAAGGATCCAAAAATGACAAAAGGTGGAAGGAAATTTCAGCTGAAACGCGCTTTCCGTGCCTATTTTCAAACATCGGTCACACAGCTGTTATTCGATTAAGCGGGATCGTTCGTAAAAGGTATTTGGTTTAACAACAGAACCAATAGGAATAAATTCGGTTCCGGAGGATTCTATTCGAATAAGCGGGGTATTCGATTATCAGTGACCCGATTAAGTGGGGAGGACTGTACCTTCTAATTTCATGCGTTTCCGAACAAAAACGAATTAAAACTTATGTTAGAAAGTTGACCCTTTGGATTTGAGAACAGCCTTAATGAGGTACTCCAATTTGGCACACTCCAATTTGGTATGAACCCAAATTGGGTAACCTCATACCTAAGAATCTTTCAACACAAATTGGTTTTTTTTTTTTTTTTTTTTTTTTTTTCTCACTTTAGGTATTATATTTTTCTGTGTATTTAAAATATCTTCTCAGGAAATTAATGTTTTTAATTGCTTTTTCTTTGTTCTAAAAAGATGTTTATTTTTTTCTTAGTTCTCAAAATATTTCTAAAATAAAGACTTAATTTAATATTTTACGTGTTAAAATCTGACGAACTGTGAGTAATATTTAACACTTCATATAAAATTAAGGATATTTTTTAGAAATATTTTGAGAACTGAGAAAAAAATAAACATCTTTTAACAATAGTACAATTTTAAATATGAGAATGCATCAAACGTCCATAGACTTAGTGAGGGTATTAGTGAAGGGAATTCGAAAGCTGAGTGACTATAGCAGCCTTAACTATTTGGAAAAGTGGGGGGAACTTATCATTATTACTTTCCGTACACTGTAAAAAAAAAAAAAAAAAAAAAAAAAAAAAAAAAAAAACGGACTACAAAACGGAAATACTACTGGCAATCTAGACGCCAGTACTATTTCCGTTTTTTTACGGGAATTTTTACCCATAAATTACAGAAAATTTTCCGTTTTTCTGATTAAAAACGGAAATTTTTCTGTAATTTGTGAGTAAAAATTCCAGTAAAAAAACGGAAATAGTAGTGGCGTCTAGATTGCCAGTAGTATTTCCGTTTTTTAGTCCATTTTTTTTACAGTGTACACATATAGTGGGAGCAAAGTATATACCGGGTGTCCCAAAAATCAATGATGGATTTTAAAATTCCATAACTTGCAAACGGTGACAGATATTTAAAAAATTCTTGCAGGAGTGTTATGTAAGGTGTCAGGAGTTTTTATGCTGCGATTCTCAATTTTAGCTACAAATAGTATCGATAGATGGCGCTGCAAGCAATAACCACTAAACCCAGGGTCGATTTTTCGGCCTCTCTCTTCTTCCATGCGAAAAAAGGGGGATTAAAATGTATATTGAATGGATCCCGAAGTACCAAAAATCGGGTCTGGACTGAGCGCCTATTGCTCTCAGCGCCACCTATTGTTTGAAATTCGAATTAAAATCAAGAATCACAGTACAAAAACTCCTCACATCGTACATAACCATCCTGCAAGAATTTTTTTAATATTTGTCCCCATTTGGAAGTTATTGAATTTTAAAATCCATGAGTTATTTTTGGAACACCCGGTATACTTTCCTTACATTATATGTATACACTGTATAGGTGCTATTAAGATTAACCACGATGAAAACATTATTAGGGAAATATTGTCATATTAAATTTTGACGCCCCCTTAATTTATTTTCGCTATTTTTACAATGATTTAATATTTGTTGAGCAGAGAAAAATATTTTTTTCGAGACTCTAATAAAAAATTGTTGCTCCATATATCCTTATACAATGTCTTTTAAATGTTCTCAAAGTATTCATATTCATGTCCTCTTATTTATTTATTTTTTTAAATGAATAAATATTTAAATTTGCTTATCGCAGGAGAAATAGAAATTCACTGAAGGGAAACGAAATCCTATTCTGTTTTAATTCAATGACGCACAATCTTAATGAGTAGGTTAATCTTCTAAAAACATGCCTAACTATTTTTCCTTGAAACAGAAAATTTTACTGAACCGAGACATTTCTGAAAGTCTGAAAACAAGTGGAGTGAAAAAAAATTCAAAAGCAGTGCAATTACACTTTGGGAGAGGAAGGGAAACTATATCTTGGAAACGGAAATGGAATTTTAAAGTTTTTTCTACTTCTTTTCTAGTTAGTAAGGGTCAAGTAATGCATTGAATCTGCAATAATAAACAGAAAAGTTTGTCTCTGTCGACATAGATTGGCGTTGCGAAAACTCAGCACCATGGAAATTTGGCTTGCAGTAGGGATCATGCAAAAGTTGGTCTGGCGGTTCTCAAATCTTTTGCTCAACAACGGGAAACTTTCTGACACTTTTTGAACGTAAAGGCATAAAAGTGACAGACCTGACTATTGAAAAGATTTGGAATCGAAATGTATTTTCCATTTTTTGGTAAATATATAACTTGTCGAGTTATAAGCAATCGTGATCATGTGACGGCAGGTTTTTCGATTTTCTCGTGGTATCGAGCCGGAAATTCGGTTCAATACACCAAATTTGGTAGCATTTTCTGTAAGATCTCCTGCCTTTACCAAAATAATAATAATAATAATAATAATAATAATTCTTTCGATTACATTGTTTTATTTTTAATAAAAGCACCTGACAATTTCATGCTTTTCCGAAGAAAAAATGAATAAAAAAGGTGTCAGAAAGTATCTCCTTTGAATTTGAGATCAGCCTTAAGGCTGTTCTCAATTTCTGTCTGATTTACTTTCATGCAGTTTCGAACAAAAATAAATTTAAACAAGTCAGAAAGTTGCCCTTTTGGATTTGAGAACACCCTTAAGGCTGTTATCAACTGCTCCGCTGAACAAGCGCAAAACGTTCTGACACATTTACAAATTCATTTTTTAACGGAAAGGCATAAAATTGGAAAGCCTGGCCATGGAAGCGATTTGGAATTGAACTGTTTTCTCCATTTTTTGATAAATCAATTACCTATTGACTTATAAACCATTTTGATCACGTGACAAACACATTTTTCGCCCGCTCTTGAGTGCTCTTTCTTCCTTCGAGCGGAAATTCGGTTCTAAAGTTCCACTTTGACATTATTTTCTGAAAAATCTATTGCGTTTGCAAAAAAAAAAAAAAAAAAACAGCTCGATGATTTGTTTCTGAACAACAACACCCGCTAGTTTCATGCATTTTCGAACAAAAATAAATTCAAACTTATGTCAGAAAGTTGCCCTTTTTTGGATTTGAGAACAGCCTTTTAAGTAGATTCATCAAGTGTCAGCTAGTTAGTAATAATATTATTAAATTGATAAAAATAAACTCAAAATAGCAATATAATAAACAAATAGATATATGATTTAAAATTTGAAACAAACTTTTTAATAAAACTTTAGAACGTATATAAAAAACGGGTTTTTGCCTCCAAATCACGAAATCCTGTAGATCAATTTTTTTTTTTTCCGCAGTTGGTCAAAATTACCTATAAAAATTTCATGTTATATACATTGTTAAAAAAATTTCTGTGAAGTTACTGAGAATCTACTGGTAATCCATTATCTTAAGTCTTATGTAAAATTACAGAGATTCTGTTGAATAACGGAGAAATTATTGCAGTGGTGGAAAATTGGCGCAGGGGAGGAGCCTATTGACATCACTAAATTATTATAGTATTCTTCACCTTAATAAAAACTCAGAAATTCTGCCATTAGAGAAGCCAAAAAATTCTACTAAAATTTAGTGGTGTCAATAGGCTCCGCCTCTGCGCCAATTTTCCACCACTGTTATTGGGGAAATTTACAATAGACTCTGCAAATTTAAATCGATAAAAATGCACAAGACTGTGTAAACTTATTTAGCTCATTTATTTGTAATGACAATAATTTAATCCATTTTTAAAAATTAGGGAATCTTTCAACTTCGAGGAATTAGAATTTTTCGAGTGAATTTAAACTGCACTACCATTTAATTTAATTTTTACAATATTTTTTATCTTAGCCGTACTGGGATTTGATCCCGCACCCTCTAGGTTAGAGACGAACACCTTACTGACTGTGCTAAGCGATATTACTGCTGTTTGCAAAGGATGTCTTTTATATTTCAGCGAGGAAATACTTTTACTATATTAATTTGCTTTTGATTTACTTTTTGTCCAACCTTCCTGCGCATGATGAATGAAACAACTGCAAAGCGATTGCTGACAAAAATCTAATTCAGCCGAGACGAATTTTCCCTTTCTAAAATAATATAAACTTTAATTAAGCAATTTTTAAATCAAATTTTCTTCTTTATTATATTTCTAGTAAAATTACAGGTTATAACAAAAAAATAAATAAATAAATAAATAAATAAATAAATAAAATAAAATAAAAATAAAAAGCAATTTAACAAATTACAACGATCATTTGGTAAATGATTTTTTCAAAGACTAAAACTTAAGACATAAAAAATCGCACGGAGTTGATCATACATTACGTACGCCATGAATTAAACATTAACATTCCTGGACCCCTCAGGAAAAAATTTTAAAAGAAATTTCAGTTTTACAATTTTCGGTACTGTAAATTTTTAAACTGCTACGGAGCTGGTTAAACATTAATTAACCAACATTTAATAAACCATGGATTAAACATTAATTTTCCTGGACCAATTTTAAATGAAATTTCATTCTTAAACTTCTAAACATCCCACAATATTACTTTTTATATAGTCGTATAGAGAAAAAAAAAAAAAAAAGGCATTTTAATTGCAATTGGTTTGAAAACGGTATCTCAATTTGTTTCTGAGTTAATTTTTTTTTTTTTTTTTTTGTAGTTTTTATTACTTTTTTGTCATAGTGGCAACAGAAGTATCCATCTCTGTTGAAAGTAAAGGGAAAATACATATTATTGTATAGACCCTGCAGAAAACGAATAAAATGCGGTATTCAACTAATAAAACACTTCAGATATGTTTTTGATTTCCTACCCTGACCGAGGACAATAACCATTTTTCCAAATGGTTAAAAAAAAAAAAAAAAAAAAAAAAAAAAAAAAAAAAAAAAAAAAATCTTTAAATAAAGACATGAAAATCCCTACAGGAATTTGATGTAAGAAAAGGGAAATGTTTGTAAAATGATGGCCCAGAAAATCAATCGAATGCATTTAACCGAAAACGAGTGTAAATTTACTGAGAGTCTCGATCTTTTTTCTGTGTTTTTACAGAATTTTTTAACAGTGTAGGAATGAAAATGAGTTTCCGAATACATCAGAAAGATTCGCTTTTTCGAGAGAGAGAAGAGATGAAAAATATTAGAACAATCACTTATAAATGATTGACTTAAATAAGCACTAAATCATAAATAAACACTGAAATAACAAAACAAAGAATGCGCATTAGTAGATGAAAAGTGGGGCTCCGACCTCAGGAGGAGGTGTTGAGGTGCACGAGAGGAGGTGCAGGTGCAGGTGCAGGTGCAGGTGCAGGTGCAGCACCTCCCGTGCTCCTCCTCTCGTGCTCCTCCTCCTCTCGCGACTCTACTGTTGGAGGAGGGGTTAATGCGATAAGGATTTTTTTTAGATAAAAGCGGGAATTTTCGGGAGATTGATTTTTTTTGCTGTGTTATAGTATGAGGGTTATTTTTTTCGGTTACATAATTTTCGGGCGTTATTATTTTGAGTGTAGTATAGTATGAGGTTTAAATGAATAATTAATTAAAAAGTAATTAAAAATAATGAATGAAAAATATTAATTTAGAAATTTTAATGAGGGGAGTTAGAATTTTTGAGTTTGAAATTTATTTTTATTCAGTTATAGTACGAGGGGGTATTTTTTTTACTGTCGGTTTACTAATTAGTAATTAAAAATAGCAATTAAAAATTTAATGAGAAAATATTTAATGAAGCGACTTAGAATTTTTCGAGCAATTTCATTTGTTAATTAAAGTATAGTATGAGGTATAGTATAGTATGAATTAGTAAAAATGGAAATTAATTGAAAATATCAATTCATTAAAAAAGTAATTAAAAATAATTAATGAGAAAAATTAATTTAAAAATTTTAATGAGGAGACATAGAATTTTTAGGGGAGCAATTTTTTTGTGTGTTATAGTACGAAGGGGTATTTTTTTACTGACGGTTAACTAATTAGTAATTAAAAATAGCAATTAAAAATCTAATGAGGAAATATTTAATGAGGGGACTTAGAATTTTTCGAGCAATTTTATTAGTACAGTACGAGGTTCGAATGAATTATTAAAAATGGAAAATTAATTTAAAATATTAATTAATTAAAAAGTAATTAAAACTAATTAATAAGAAAAATTAATTTAGAAAGTTTAATGAGGGGACTTAGAGTTTTTGAGTTTGAAATTTATTTTTAGTGGTTATAATATGCAGTTGAATTTTAAGAATAATTAAAAATATTCATTCATTAAAAATAGTAATTAAAAATGATAATTAAAAAAATTTTAATGAGAAAATAACTTAATGAAGAAAATTTTCGAGAATTTCATTTAATTTTGTTAATGAATTCAGTGTTATGAGATAGTTTTATTTGAAATAGAAATTTTTTGAAAAAAAAAAAAAAAAACAGTGGAAATTTTTAAATCTTTGTAGGAATGTGAATGTTTTTTGATTAAAATTTGCGGAAGGATTTTATTCTTTTAAGTGACATGTTTTTTAAAGACATTTGGATCTTTATTAGGGAATCTCACCCGTATTTACACATGGAAATCCACGGTTCGAAGAAAACCACGAAAACTCCGAACGATTATGCCGACGGGCGCGATTCTGTTCGAACCCAGCACCTCCTCTCTACCAGCTTCGAGAGCAGAACCTCTTGGTTACTAGTTGGGCGATAATTTAATGAAGAAACTTCAGAAATTTTTCGAGGGTTTTATTTAATTTTGTTAATGAATTGAATGTTTTGAGATATTTTTATTTGAAATAGAAATTTTTTGAAAAAACAGTGGACATTTTTTAATCTTTGTAGGAATGTGAATGTTTTTTAAATAAAATTTGGGGGAGGATTTAATTTTTTTAAGTGACATGTTTTTTTAAGATATTATTTCGAATTGCAGTCATGTTTTCACAAATATTTCTAGGTTATATATAAATGAATTGAAAGTTTTGCATTAAACGGTTAGTAATTTTAGACTATCATTAGTTAGGTAAATGAATTTATACTTTTGTGTCGTGCTTTCTGACTAAACTTTACTTATTGAATGAAAAAAATATATGTAACTAGAAAATTTGATGAATATTTGAAGAAAAAATTAAATTTTCAGTGATCTTTTAATCTAGTCAATGCATTAAGCAAAAATAAAATTTAAATTATACTTAACAAATATTTCAAAACACACCACAAGTATTCAGAGACTTAATACTATTCCATAATTTTTTAAAAGAGGAATATATATTAGCTCATTTCGTTTCATATAACATCAAATTTTACTGTATGCGTGTATTCCCCATATGGAAAAACCCTTTGGTAGATAAGTGGCTCAACAGTTCGCATGATAAGTACAATGACTCACTTTACTTGAGGGTTTATTTGCTAACGCAGTGAGGAATAGGGATTAGATAATTCTTAGTAGTTAAATATTAATTAAAAGGGAATTAGAAATTTGGTTTAGCACTTTATTCTTTTAAATGAGATGTTTTCTAAAGGTAATTTTTAGAAATGACAGTTTTTTTGTTTTTGTTTTTTTCAAATCATTTTTCAATTACGTTTTTGAATTGAAAGAAATGTTTTAGACATTTATCGGTTATACGCTTTGGTTTAGTCAATACTATTAATGAATGCACTCATATTTGGTCATTTAGGAAGCTTTCAGAAATATTTTGCTAAGAATTTAGAACATATGAAGATATTAAGAATGCCATTTTAAATGTAGGATTTTCACACATGTTAATGAAGTACAATTTAATATAAAGAAAATTGTAATTCCCATTTAACTTTTAATCTAGCAAATTTGTGAAGCCACACAAACTTCGAAATTTTTCTTAATATAAATAAATATTATTTTGAGATCATTTTTATAAATATAATGAATGAATGAAAGAAATGATTGTGCTTTTACATCATGTAACTTTAATCATCAAAATTTCAATAAATATTTAAAACATTCAAATGAAAATGATAAGCCTTTCGTTTAATATTTTTCAGTTTAATTAATGCGTAATTAAATTTTTTGAAAGATTTTCATAATTAAAACAAATAGAAGAGGAATTCTTTTCAATGAAATATATATATATACATTCCTATATGTGTCTTAAAAAACCTGACATAGTCATTCTGCGCAGTGTTTGTGAGATATAGATTTAGTTCCCATTTATGTTACGTAATAGAGATCACGTGATTTTCCCCCACCCATCGCAGTTCATTCTTTATCATTATTCTGACATAGTATTGTAAGTATCATTTTTTTAGGAAATGTATAGTGTTATAGAAGTGAATGACCAGAATTTGAAAAATTTCGTCAAAATAATTTTTATATATTAACTAACTTTTCAAGATATATTTATCTCACATATTTAAACTGCTTTTTAAATTCGTGATTAAGTTCCACAAATGCATATGCTTCAACAACACATATTTTCTAAATGTATAAGAGAAATAAGTATTCACATAAAAATCACACTTACCTTTTACGAACACATCTGTTTGATACACTTTCTCGAAAAATGGAGAGGACAAGTTCTTATCTGATTCAAATGACTAACAAGTTATGAGTCATTCAGGGGTTTTTCCCAGGTAGATAACTTCACTGATTAGGAGTTCATTAAATTTTCGAGTATATATTTTTCTAGTTAGAATTGCAATTAACACATATCCTTTAATTGATTTTTATAATAATTAAAACAATAATAATTCAATTAATCTTTTAAAAATAAATTATTTTTAGTTTTTTTCATTCTTAACAAGATATATAAAAATTAACAAAGTCATTTTAAATATAAGTGAACTATTTTCCCTATTGTTATAGTCGACTTGCGCGAAATAAAATACAACCTGCTACTACTCTTACCTGGAGCGGACTGACTGATAACATCCCCGCTTTTCTACTTAAGCAAGATCACGTGATATCACCGCGCATGCGCTATGGTAACTAGTGACGTAATCGATCGCTGATAAGATTTCACATGACTGGATCGTATAGGATAACGAGGGTTTTAGGTTGAGTTGTTTTTTTACTGAATGTTGAGTTGTATTTTGCAGGATATTTAAGGGGGGGAGGAAGTGGGGGAAATGTCACGTGATGGTTTGTATAGGATAACAAAGGTTTATTAATTAACGATGACATAATCTCCATGTTGGAATATGCATGGGTTTTGAATGACAATAGCCTTATTGTGTATTCACTTTTAATGAATTTAATTAATGACTCTTATTCAATTTTTATTTTAATTGGACTTTTGTACGATCACGTGGTGTCTACTTGAAGTTTCGTTGTGGCAACGTGACGGATCTTCTGCTCCATGACGTCACACATTCCTTTTGGAACATCATCTTTCATGTTAGGACTGGAAAACTGCCCACGTGTGCTATGACGTCATACGTGCATTCTTAAACACAAAAAATATAGATTAACCGGAATCGATTGTGAAGTTGAGTTGTTTTTTTATGCTTTCGGTGACGTTTAACTGTAACCAATCGTGATAAAAGTTTATTATTCAGCAATTGGCAACAGTTGTGTTTGTCAGTTGATTGTATTTTTCTTGTGAGTGTAGCATCGTTTGTGGAATTGCGAATTTTTTTTGGTGTTTGTATAGATCTTAACCAAATTAAAAATGAAACGTCTTAATTCGGATATCTGCAATTTGGAATCCAGAATGCGGAAAGAAGCTGCAAACGAGTTGCATCAAAAACTTCGTCTTCAGAACGAAAATAAAAACAGAATTGCGAAAAGAATAAAAGTGGATGATGCCGGCGAAACATTTTTTACTAGAGAATCCTTACCGAGCCATATGTTTCATCTTGGTGACGACAATTATGTATCCATTGTTTTTTTCCTAACCCACATACGTGTGCATATTAGAAGATTTTTAACTGATGAAGAAGGATTTCTTCACCCATCTAAAAATGGTGTTTCGCTTTCTCCTTCAGTGTGGCATTCTTTTCAACGAAAATCGTATAACTTTGCGGAACAAGTTATTATTATAGACAAAGACTTATGTGTTACACGAGAAATTAAAGATGAAGGAAACCTTTATCTTTTTCAGAGAATGTTTCAGCGAAAAAATCTGAGTTTTCAGTTTTTACCTGAGAATGTAATTCTTGCTGGATCACACATGGCTAATCTGCAGGATCTTTTTTCTACCATTAGTGCGAAAGTTAAAGAGTGCCTAATTCAACAGACTCTCGGATACTTCGCATCTTTTGAACATACTCATGCTGAAACAATACCGGATAGCAGCAATGCTAACATCTTTTGTGATTTTCACGATTATGCCAATTTGACCTTTTCATTAAAAAAGTGTTTGACAAAATCGGTTAGTGTAAAAATTTGTGAACTTTTTTATTGTTTTGCATGCAAAGCAGACTATCCAAAGTCGGATCTTCATTCCTGTATTACCTTTTCTCCAACTGAAAAATTTGAAGGATATTTTGAATTGGCATTTTATAAACTGGACTTTCGTCAACTAGCAAAAGACTTTTATCTCGAAAATGCCAATGACTTTTCAATAGTGCCTGTAGATAATTTTTTTTCAACTTTAGATGTTTCATGTGTACTTGAAGACATTAAAAAAATGTATATTGAAAATGAAGAAACTGTGTTTAATAATGTAATTTCGTCTAATGAATAAATTTATATATGTTGATTTTATTTTAGTTTGTGTTTTTTTTCGTGTCATGTCCTGATTTTTTGCCTGAACTTGAAGTAGATTATTTAGGTTAACTGCTGCTGGCTACATTTTAATACTACAGTGCCACGTGTGGTTTTAACTCCGGGTTAATTTATATTTCATGAATAACAAGTTCTAAAAATTTACACATAGAATAATAACTTTGTTAAAATTTTGTTTTAAGTTAAATTTTGTGTTAAACTAAAATTTCATTCGCTTCAATTAAAAAGATATATTTAGAATGACTCATCATTAGTATGAAAAGAGAATTTCTACCAAAAATACGCATGAAATGAATAAAATATTTTTCACATGATATAAATACATTTAGAATAGAGCATTCCACATAAATAATATCTTTTTAAAATATCAATTTACTTTTTAAAATCATTCAAAAGAGAACATTTCACATAAATAATATCAATTTACTTTTTCACACTATTAATTCAACAAGAAAAAAATGAGTACAAATTTAGAAGTTTTCTTTTAAAGGGGAAATAACTACACATTGCAAGTTACATCAAATGAAAATTAATTCCCATGCAAATACACTTTAGGATTTATTTTAAATAATCATTTTAAGTTTTGAAACTGAAAATTATTTGTGGAAAGGGTATAAAAACATTAAGAATTTTTCAGATGATTCATCAATAACAGTTTCTAAGAAATTTCACATAGAATTTGTTTATATTTTGATTAAAGTTAAATAATCACGCGAATTAAATATTTACATTGCATTAAGAATTTTTTAGGATTCACATGGAAAGGGAAATGTTTAACAAAAATAAATTTGAATAAAACATTCCTCATAAATAATAACATGTCAGAAGAACAATTTACTTTTTTAAATTAGCAGTTTTTCAAGAAAATTAGTAAAACTTTAAAAATAAATTAGTAATTAAATAGATACATTTAGAGAGTTTAAAAAATAAATCAATTAGCAATATTAAAATGTGAACTTAATGAAAACTCTTAGGTTAAAATCATTTAGAAAGGAATAAATACATATATAGAATGATACTAAACAATTTTTCAAAATAAGTAACTTACATAACTTTGAACTTTTGAATTAAAATCCATAGGGACCTTTTTATTACTTTTCCAAAAATGAATAGTTTTCAATACTTCGAGCAAAAATTTTAATGAATAATTTACAATACTTTAAGCAAAAATTTTAACGTCTACTCTTTAGAACAACTAATTTAAAAATGAATCCGCTGACCCACAAAGGTATGCTTATCTGATTAATGAGATAAGAGCATCTTATCTAATCTCTCCTCATGATGACTCATTTAAAGATAACATTGCTAATGAAGATTGTTTAATTAAAATACTTATTAAGTTTTTAAAGTTTTACTAATTTTCTTGAAAAACTGCTAATTTAAAAAAGTAAATTGTTCTTCTGACATGTTATTATTTATGAGGAATGTTTTATTCAAATTTATTTTTGTTAAACATTTCCCTTTCCATGTGAATCCTAAAAAATTCTTAATGCAATGTAAATATTTAATTCGCGTGATTATTTAACTTTAATCAAAATATAAACAAATTCTATGTGAAATTTCTTAGAAACTGTTATTGATGAATCATCTGAAAAATTCTTAATGTTTTTATACCCTTTCCACAAATAATTTTCAGTTTCAAAACTTAAAATGATTATTTAAAATAAATCCTAAAGTGTATTTGCATGGGAATTAATTTTCATTTGATGTAACTTGCAATGTGTAGTTATTTCCCCTTTAAAAGAAAACTTCTAAATTTGTACTCATTTTTTTCTTGTTGAATTAATAGTGTGAAAAAGTAAATTGATATTATTTATGTGAAATGTTCTCTTTTGAATGATTTTAAAAAGTAAATTGATATTTTAAAAAGATATTATTTATGTGGAATGCTCTATTCTAAATGTATTTATATCATGTGAAAAATATTTTATTCATTTCATGCGTATTTTTGGTAGAAATTCTCTTTTCATACTAATGATGAGTCATTCTAAATATATCTTTTTAATTGAAGCGAATGAAATTTTAGTTTAACACAAAATTTAACTTAAAACAAAATTTTAAAAAAGTTATTATTCTATGTGTAAATTTTTAGAACTTGTTATTCATGAAATATAAATTAACCCGGAGTTAAAACCACACGTGGCACTGTAGTATTAAAATGTAGCCAGCAGCAGTTAACCTAAATAATCTACTTCAAGTTCAGGCAAAAAATCAGGACATGACACGAAAAAAAACACAAACTAAAATAAAATCAACATATATAAATTTATTCATTAGACGAAATTACATTATTAAACACAGTTTCTTCATTTTCAATATACATTTTTTTAATGTCTTCAAGTACACATGAAACATCTAAAGTTGAAAAAAAATTATCTACAGGCACTATTGAAAAGTCATTGGCATTTTCGAGATAAAAGTCTTTTGCTAGTTGACGAAAGTCCAGTTTATAAAATGCCAATTCAAAATATCCTTCAAATTTTTCAGTTGGAGAAAAGGTAATACAGGAATGAAGATCCGACTTTGGATAGTCTGCTTTGCATGCAAAACAATAAAAAAGTTCACAAATTTTTACACTAACCGATTTTGTCAAACACTTTTTTAATGAAAAGGTCAAATTGGCATAATCGTGAAAATCACAAAAGATGTTAGCATTGCTGCTATCCGGTATTGTTTCAGCATGAGTATGTTCAAAAGATACGAAGTATCCGAGAGTCTGTTGAATTAGACACTCTTTAACTTTCGCACTAATGGTAGAAAAAAGATCCTGCAGGTTAGCCATGTGTGATCCAGCAAGAATGATATTCTCAGGTAAAAACTGAAAACTCAGATTTTTTCGCTGAAACATTCTCTGAAAAAGATAAAGGTTTCCTTCATCTTTAATTTCTCGTGTAACACATAAGTCTTTGTCTATAATAATAACTTGTTCCGCAAAGTTATACGATTTTCGTTGAAAAGAATGCCACACTGAAGGAGAAAGCGAAACACCATTTTTAGATGGGTGAAGAAATCCTTCTTCATCAGTTAAAAATCTTCTAATATGCACACGTATGTGGGTTAGGAAAAAAACAATGGATACATAATTGTCGTCACCAAGATGAAACATATGGCTCGGTAAGGATTCTCTAGTAAAAAATGTTTCGCCGGCATCATCCACTTTTATTCTTTTCGCAATTCTGTTTTTATTTTCGTTCTGAAGACGAAGTTTTTGATGCAACTCGTTTGCAGCTTCTTTCCGCATTCTGGATTCCAAATTGCAGATATCCGAATTAAGACGTTTCATTTTTAATTTGGTTAAGATCTATACAAACACCAAAAAAAATTCGCAATTCCACAAACGATGCTACACTCACAAGAAAAATACAATCAACTGACAAACACAACTGTTGCCAATTGCTGAATAATAAACTTTTATCACGATTGGTTACAGTTAAACGTCACCGAAAGCATAAAAAAACAACTCAACTTCACAATCGATTCCGGTTAATCTATATTTTTTGTGTTTAAGAATGCACGTATGACGTCATAGCACACGTGGGCAGTTTTCCAGTCCTAACATGAAAGATGATGTTCCAAAAGGAATGTGTGACGTCATGGAGCAGAAGATCCGTCACGTTGCCACAACGAAACTTCAAGTAGACACCACGTGATCGTACAAAAGTCCAATTAAAATAAAAATTGAATAAGAGTCATTAATTAAATTCATTAAAAGTGAATACACAATAAGGCTATTGTCATTCAAAACCCATGCATATTCCAACATGGAGATTATGTCATCGTTAATTAATAAACCTTTGTTATCCTATACAAACCATCACGTGACATTTCCCCCACTTCCTCCCCCCCTTAAATATCCTGCAAAATACAACTCAACATTCAGTAAAAAAACAACTCAACCTAAAACCCTCGTTATCCTATACGATCCAGTCATGTGAAATCTTATCAGCGATCGATTACGTCACTAGTTACCATAGCGCATGCGCGGTGATATCACGTGATCTTGCTTAAGTAGAAAAGCGGGGATGTTATCAGTCAGTCCGCTCCAGGTAAGAGTAGTAGCAGGTTGTATTTTATTTCGCGCAAGTCGACTATAACAATAGGGAAAATAGTTCACTTATATTTAAAATGACTTTGTTAATTTTTATATATCTTGTTAAGAATGAAAAAAACTAAAAATAATTTATTTTTAAAAGATTAATTGAATTATTATTGTTTTAATTATTATAAAAATCAATTAAAGGATATGTGTTAATTGCAATTCTAACTAGAAAAATATATACTCGAAAATTTAATGAACTCCTAATCAGTGAAGTTATCTACCTGGGAAAAACCCCTGAATGACTCATAACTTGTTAGTCATTTGAATCAGATAAGAACTTGTCCTCTCCATTTTTCGAGAAAGTGTATCAAACAGATGTGTTCGTAAAAGGTAAGTGTGATTTTTATGTGAATACTTATTTCTCTTATACATTTAGAAAATATGTGTTGTTGAAGCATATGCATTTGTGGAACTTAATCACGAATTTAAAAAGCAGTTTAAATATGTGAGATAAATATATCTTGAAAAGTTAGTTAATATATAAAAATTATTTTGACGAAATTTTTCAAATTCTGGTCATTCACTTCTATAACACTATACATTTCCTAAAAAAATGATACTTACAATACTATGTCAGAATAATGATAAAGAATGAACTGCGATGGGTGGGGGAAAATCACGTGATCTCTATTACGTAACATAAATGGGAACTAAATCTATATCTCACAAACACTGCGCAGAATGACTATGTCAGGTTTTTTAAGACACATATAGGAATGTATATATATATATATTTCATTGAAAAGAATTCCTCTTCTATTTGTTTTAATTATGAAAATCTTTCAAAAAATTTAATTACGCATTAATTAAACTGAAAAATATTAAACGAAAGGCTTATCATTTTCATTTGAATGTTTTAAATATTTATTGAAATTTTGATGATTAAAGTTACATGATGTAAAAGCACAATCATTTCTTTCATTCATTCATTATATTTATAAAAATGATCTCAAAATAATATTTATTTATATTAAGAAAAATTTCGAAGTTTGTGTGGCTTCACAAATTTGCTAGATTAAAAGTTAAATGGGAATTACAATTTTCTTTATATTAAATTGTACTTCATTAACATGTGTGAAAATCCTACATTTAAAATGGCATTCTTAATATCTTCATATGTTCTAAATTCTTAGCAAAATATTTCTGAAAGCTTCCTAAATGACCAAATATGAGTGCATTCATTAATAGTATTGACTAAACCAAAGCGTATAACCGATAAATGTCTAAAACATTTCTTTCAATTCAAAAACGTAATTGAAAAATGATTTGAAAAAAACAAAAACAAAAAAACTGTCATTTCTAAAAATTACCTTTAGAAAACATCTCATTTAAAAGAATAAAGTGCTAAACCAAATTTCTAATTCCCTTTTAATTAATATTTAACTACTAAGAATTATCTAATCCCTATTCCTTACTGCGTTAGCAAATAAACCCTCAAGTAAAGTGAGTCATTGTACTTATCATGCGAACTGTTGAGCCACTTATCTACCAAAGGGTTTTTCCATATGGGGAATACACGCATACAGTAAAATTTGATGTTATATGAAACGAAATCAGCTAATATATATTCCTCTTTTAAAAAATTATGGAATAGTATTAAGTCTCTGAATACTTGTGGTGTGTTTTGAAATATTTGTTAAGTATAATTTAAATTTTATTTTTGCTTAATGCATTGACTAGATTAAAAGATCACTGAAAATTTAATTTTTTCTTCAAATATTCATCAAATTTTCTAGTTACATATATTTTTTTCATTCAATAAGTAAAGTTTAGTCAGAAAGCACGACACAAAAGTATAAATTCATTTACCTAACTAATGATAGTCTAAAATTACTAACCGTTTAATGCAAAACTTTCAATTCATTTATATATAACCTAGAAATATTTGTGAAAACATGACTGCAATTCGAAATAATATCTTAAAAAAACATGTCACTTAAAAAAATTAAATCCTCCCCCAAATTTTATTTAAAAAACATTCACATTCCTACAAAGATTAAAAAATGTCCACTGTTTTTTCAAAAAATTTCTATTTCAAATAAAAATATCTCAAAACATTCAATTCATTAACAAAATTAAATAAAACCCTCGAAAAATTTCTGAAGTTTCTTCATTAAATTATCGCCCAACTAGTAACCAAGAGGTTCTGCTCTCGAAGCTGGTAGAGAGGAGGTGCTGGGTTCGAACAGAATCGCGCCCGTCGGCATAATCGTTCGGAGTTTTCGTGGTTTTCTTCGAACCGTGGATTTCCATGTGTAAATACGGGTGAGATTCCCTAATAAAGATCCAAATGTCTTTAAAAAACATGTCACTTAAAAGAATAAAATCCTTCCGCAAATTTTAATCAAAAAACATTCACATTCCTACAAAGATTTAAAAATTTCCACTGTTTTTTTTTTTTTTTTTCAAAAAATTTCTATTTCAAATAAAACTATCTCATAACACTGAATTCATTAACAAAATTAAATGAAATTCTCGAAAATTTTCTTCATTAAGTTATTTTCTCATTAAAATTTTTTTAATTATCATTTTTAATTACTATTTTTAATGAATGAATATTTTTAATTATTCTTAAAATTCAACTGCATATTATAACCACTAAAAATAAATTTCAAACTCAAAAACTCTAAGTCCCCTCATTAAACTTTCTAAATTAATTTTTCTTATTAATTAGTTTTAATTACTTTTTAATTAATTAATATTTTAAATTAATTTTCCATTTTTAATAATTCATTCGAACCTCGTACTGTACTAATAAAATTGCTCGAAAAATTCTAAGTCCCCTCATTAAATATTTCCTCATTAGATTTTTAATTGCTATTTTTAATTACTAATTAGTTAACCGTCAGTAAAAAAATACCCCTTCGTACTATAACACACAAAAAAATTGCTCCCCTAAAAATTCTATGTCTCCTCATTAAAATTTTTAAATTAATTTTTCTCATTAATTATTTTTAATTACTTTTTTAATGAATTGATATTTTCAATTAATTTCCATTTTTACTAATTCATACTATACTATACCTCATACTAGACCTCATACTATACTTTAATTAACAAATGAAATTGCTCGAAAAATTCTAAGTCGCTTCATTAAATATTTTCTCATTAAATTTTTAATTGCTATTTTTAATTACTAATTAGTAAACCGACAGTAAAAAAAAATACCCCCTCGTACTATAACTGAATAAAAATAAATTTCAAACTCAAAAATTCTAACTCCCCTCATTAAAATTTCTAAATTAATATTTTTCATTCATTATTTTTAATTACTTTTTAATTAATTATTCATTTAAACCTCATACTATACTACACTCAAAATAATAACGCCCGAAAATTATGTAACCGAAAAAAATAACCCTCATACTATAACACAGCAAAAAATCAATCTCCCGAAAATTCCCGCTTTTATCTAAAAAAAATCCTTATCGCATTAACCCCTCCTCCAACAGTAGAGTCGCGAGAGGAGGAGGAGCACGGGAGGAGGAGCACGGGAGGTGCTGCACCTGCACCTGCACCTGCACCTGCACCTGCACCTCCTCTCGTGCACCTCAACACCTCCTCCTGAGGTCGGAGCCCCACTTTTCATCTACTCGCATTACATAATACATCTTCTGATATTAAGTTTGCATCGTTAAAATTTTGATATAGAGGTTCCATTGTGTCATAAATCTAAATGTCCAGCATTTTTAAAAGGCAAATTTATTGTTTTTGAAATTGGCTTGGTTAAGGGGGTATTCAAGAAAATATTTTTCCACACTCAACAACTCGAAAATTTTTTACACATTTTGAGGCTCATTTTTAAAAGTAAAAACATGAAACTTGCTAACGTGATTTTTGAAGAGTTTTATAAGTAACCTGTGTAATTTATTTTTCGTTCAATTCATTAAAACTTGATTTATAAGCAATTATCTTCTCAGTGCGGCCATTTTTTTCTCGTTTCCAGCACTATATGGCTTCGGGAAATTCGGTTCAAAATGTCCACTTTGACAGTATTTTTTGAACTATAGTCTGTCATTATCAAAAAATCGACCCACACGACCCATTATATAGTTTCTGAATAAAAGAACCTGCCAATTGGATACGTTTGAGAGCAAAAATGAATTTGAAAATGAGTCGGAAAATAAGCAGTTTGGATTTGGGTACACACTTAAACAAGTTCTAAATCATAAATACACACAGAAAAAAAAAAAAAAAAGAATGTGCATTACATAATGCATTTTCTGATATTAAGTTTTCAGCATTAAAATTTTGATATAGAGGTATTACCATTTTGTCGTAAATCTAAATGTCAAGTAACTTTTAAAAAGGCAAATTTATTGTGTTTGAAGGTTTGGTTAAAACAATTCTATAACTTCATTTGTTGGTATTGAATCTCATCTTTTCTATAGTGAAAACCAAATTTTAGAAAATCTATCAATAATTGTTCAAGTTCTTTACAATTGAATGGGAATATTTTCGATTTTCACACATGCAAAGGGAAAAAAAAAAGATGTAAATGTGTCAGAAGAATTGAGTTTTTGAGCAAGATAAAAAGAAAACAAGTAAGTATATTCCTAATATTTTTTCCTGCTGAACAACAAACAACTTATTATTAAACAACTAATATATTCATAAATGCTTTTATACGGTCCTGTTTGAGTAAAACTTTCAAGAGTTCCTTTCCAGATGCCGTAAAAACACGAACAACATTGTTTATTTTTCCTGATTCCTGCGAGGTTACGATTTTACGATCGTCATTGGCCGGAAAAGCACTTCAAATCATCCCGTTTTACAGGATATCCACACTGTAAAAACTAGTATGTTGTGGCCATCACAAAATTTTCTTCTATATAAATCACGTCAATTAAATCATTTAAGGGTGTATTCCGATCCAAAATTGCTTATTTTCTGATTCATTTTAAAATTCATTTTTGCTCTCAAACGCATCAAACTGGGAAATTCTCTTATTTGGAAACTATATAATGTGCCGTGCTTCTTAATTTTTTGATAAATGCAGAAAATACTGTAAAAAACGCTGTCAAAGTGGGCGTTTTGAAACGAATTTTCCGAAGCGGGCGATCTGGGAATGAAAAAAATGGTCCTACTGAGAAAATAATTGTTTAAAAATCAAATTCTAATTAATTGAGCTGAAAATGAAATCACACGGCATGTTAAACATGTCTTCAGAAATCACCCCAGCAAGTTTCATGCTTTTACTTTTAAAAATGAGTCTGAAAATGTCTTAGAAAATTTTGAGCTGTTGAGGGTGGAAAAATATTTTTTCGAATACACCCTTAAACAGTACAAGAAATAACAAAGATTTAGCACCAATTGATATCAAAGTATATCTGAATTTGATGTTGGATGAAAATTCGTGCATTAGTTCTTGAGATACAGCTATAGCGGAAATTCTGAAAAATGTAGCATAGCAGCGCCACCTGTTGAGCGATTTACATCAAAAATAAACAGCACTAAATGATATCAAGGTATACCTGAATCTGAAGTTTGTTGAAAATCCAAGCATTAGTTCTTGAAATCGCAAAAAATACAGCATAGCAGCGCCACCTGTTGAGCGATTTACACCAAAAATTAAACAGCACTAATTTATACGTCAATTCATGTCAAGGACTAACTAAATCTGAAGTTTGATGAAAATCCGTGCAATAGTTCTTGAGATACAGCTCTTGCGGAAATCGTGAAAAATGCAGCACAGCAGCGCCACTTGTTGGACGATTTACACCAAAAATTAAACAGCACTAATTTATATCAGGGACTAACTGAATCTGAAGTTTGATGAAAATTCGTGCATTTTTTCTTGAGTTAGAGCTATTGCGATAATCATGAATAATGCAGCATAGCAGCGCCACCTGTTGGGAGATTTTCACAAAAAAGTAATCAGCACCAAACTACATCCTGGACTAGCTGAATCTGAAGTTTTATGAAAATCTGTACAGTAGTTCTTGAGATATAGCTATTGCAGAAATCGTGAAAAATGCCGCATAGCAGCGCCACCTGTTGGGCGATTTTCACCAAAAACTAATCAGGTCCAGTTTATATCAAGGTCTAACTAAATATAAAGTTTTGTGAAATTCCGTGCATTAGTTCTTGAGATAGAGCGCCCACAAAATTTTTGTCACATACAGACTCACAGAGTGATGTCCCCCAGTTTCCCAGAAAAATTTCTGTAACTTTACAGATTTTTTTTTTTCTTTTTTTACAGTGAGGTATTGCATTTGCAAGAAAATAAAATATATTTTTTGGTTCCCTTCGAACTGTATATATATGTTTTACACAATTTATAAAATGATTTCATAAAAGCATCTTGACTCTTATCGCTACTATAAAAAGTTCACACATATTTATTGTCAAATTATACAATGAAAAAAAACTGTTAGCGAAGAATCCAGTAAAAAACTATTCATTTTCACTAAAAAATCAGTTTAAATAACAGAAAACAGTAATAAATACGCATTTTTTTTCAAACAAATAAAAAGTGTTTTTGTGAAACAAAGGATTAGTGAATGATTCAATTAAAAAACTTTTTCTATTTCCTTGGAAAATGAAGAAAGATATTTGTAAATTTCAAACATTAATGTGAATTCGTGAAAGATTCTTTATTTTTATTGGAAATAAAAAAACGTTTGATACCTTTTAATATGAAGGGGAAAAAAAAGAGTATGTTTCACACATTTATTTAAAAAAATGATCTCGTAAAAATTCTTTACGTTTATTTTAAAATAAGAAATGTTTGATTTCTTGGAAAATGAAAAAGAATATCTGTATATGTTTTACACAATGAATTTATAAAAGTATTTTCATAATTCTTCTTTTACTTTTATGGGTAAATAAAAAATTTTCATTAAAAACGAAGAAGAATATTTACAAGTTTCTCGCCGATGTAGAAAATTATTTCGTAAAAGATTTTTTATGTTTATGTGAAAATAAAGAAGGTCTGATTCCTTGGAAAGCGAAGAAAAAATACACTGTAAAAAAAAAAAAAAAATTGTACAGGCAATCGAAACGCCAGTACTATTTCCGGGTTTTAACGGAATTTTTTTCTGTAAATTTTGTTAAAAAATGGAATTTTTTCTGGAATTTGCGGAAAAAATTCCGTTAAAATACGGAAATAGTACTGGCGTCTCCATTGCCAGTACAATTTCCTTCTTTTAACGGAATTCTTTTTACAGTGTATCTGTAATACCTCGCAAATTTATTTATAAAAGTAATTTAGTGATTGATTCTTTATGTTTATGGATAAATGGAGAAAGTTATGGGAAATTATTTGAAGAATAGTAGTATGTACTAAAATGAAAATCGCTTAATTCTTTGGAAAATGTATTGTATCTCTATACCCCACACATTTATTTATAAAAGTGATTTCATGAAACACCTCTATTTCCATAGCTAAATGAAGAACGTTTGATTTTTTAGAAAATATGATAAAATATCTCAGTATTACCTTATTGATAAAAGTACTAATTTCGGACTGATTCTTTATTTTTATGGGGTAAATGTTAAAAAGTTGTTATAGTTGTTTCATTCCTTAAAAAAAGAATATTGATAAATTTCTTACATTTATATATAAAAATCCTTTCGTGAAGGATTCTTTCGGGAAAATTGAAAACGTTTGATTCTTTAGAAAATGTATGCTTCACATATTCATTTATAAGTTTCGTGATACTTTATTTCATGGATGAATGGAAAATGAAAGAACGTTTGATTCCTTATTCGAAAATTAAAAGATTGTAAAAGTGATTTCTGAAACTTCTTTACTGTTTGTTTTACGGAAAAAGTAAGAACGCTTGATACTTTGGAAAACGTAGAAATATATAGGGTGCATGTCTCTGTCTCATACTTTTATTTATAAAAGTAATTTCGTGATTGATTTTTTATTTTTACTGATAAGTGGAAAATAAAGGAATGTTTGATTCCTTAGGAAATATAAAAAAGTATATTTGATGTAAGTTTGACATGTTTATTTATAAATGAGATTTCGTGAAACTTCTTTATTTTTATTGCTAAATGAAGAACGTTTGATTCTTTGAAAAATATTATAAAATATGCCTTATTGATAAAATCAATTTTGGAATGATTCTTTATTTTTATGGGTAAATGGAATAAATTTTTAAATAGTCCTTTGATTCATTAAAAAAACGAAGAAGAGTAGTTGTAAGTTTCTCCCATATATATATATAAATGTTTTAGTGAACGATTCTATTCTTTTATGGAACATGAAAAACATTTGATTCTTTGGAAAATGTAAAAGCATATTTCTTTGACCCATATACATTCATTTATAAAAGTAAATTTCGTGATTGATTCTTTTTATTTTATGAATAAATGGAAATAAAGGAATGTTTGATTCCTTAGGAAATGAAATGTACATTTGTATGTTTCACACATTCGTTTATAAAAGTGATTCCGTGGAACATCTTTATTTTTATATGCAAAATGAACAATACTTGATTCTTATGAAAAATGTGGAAAAATATCTGCATATCTGACAAATTTATTGACAAAAGTAATTTCGTGATTGATTCTTTATTTTTATGGATAAATGGAAAAAGTTGTTAAATAACTATTTGATTCCTTAAAAAATGAAAACGAATATTATTCTGAGATGTACCGTTCGCTAATGTTAAAACTATGGGCAGTTTGTTTTCGAATTTCTCGTTTAAATTTGAATATTTCTAAACGATTTTATTTTTATTTATTTATTTATTTATTTTTTGCATAGGATAGCCAGTTTGGATTTGAGAACGTAGTCTTCACAAAGAATCCAGTATTCCAAAAGAGAATATTCCATTCATCTTCCAGCAATGTAAGAATCAGTATATTTAGACTCTGCTTCAGAATGAAGACAATAACAAAATATAAATATATGTATAAAATATATATTTTATTCAAAAATAATTGCAAAACAAGAGAAGTTCGAAAGTAATAAATTTTATTTTAGATTTTTTTTACTATTCTTAACTAGCAGCCTTCACCCGCTATGCTGGTCGGTTTCTCCAAAAGAATCTTGAATCAAACGAAATAAATCTAGATATATCTTAGCAAAAATGAAAAAAAATTTTTTTTCCCCCTAATATCTATTTTTAAAATACCGTATATACTCGTGTATAAGTCGAAGAATTTTAGACAAAATTTGGGAGTTGAAAATGGGGGTGTCGACTTATACACAAGTTAAGAAAAATTTCGCAGATAATTGGCGAATGGGCAGGTTTTTTAAGTAATCCCACATGGGTCTACGGTGGAGAGAGAGATAAAAGCGGACAATGGTCATTTTCCTGTGATTGACAAAGCAATAATGTCCCTGTAATTGTTCAGCAGTCTGCACCCATTTTCTCTTGGAATATAACTCCCTTCCATGCTAGGACATTCCTTTCAACATTTTAATCCCCTTTTTAAAAAGAGTTCAACTTGAGAATGCTTCTAAATAGCTCTCCCAAAAGTCCTACAACACAAAGAAGTACTCTATTTTAGCTGTCTAAGAAGTTGTTTAACCTTGTAAATAAGGCTTGAATAGATTTTTGAAAGAAATTTTTCTTTTTAAGTATCATTAAATTGATGTGAATAGGTTTCAAAATAGTTGAAGCTTCTTCAGTTTTACATAATTACGCAGTTTTAAAACGATGAATTAAAAAAAAAAAAGTCTGATTAGTAACGCGTAAAAAATAAAAATAAAAAGTTTACTGTTTTAATGAAATTTTATTATTATTATTATTTTTTTTTTATCCTCGATTACAAATCATTTTCCAACATGTACTACCAGAAATGTGGTTCGACTTATACACGAAAATTCAATTTTTTTTCTAAATTTTGCTTGAGGATTAACTTATACACATGTCGACTTATACATGAGTATATACGGTATATTCTGCCTTTAGCTAAAAATCGACCCATACGGCACATTCTTTAGTTTCAGAATCAGAGAACCTGCTACTTGGATGCGTTTGAGAGCAAAAATGAATTTAAAAATGAGTCAGAAAATAAGCAGTTTGAATTTGAGTACACCCTTAAATTTGTGTACAGCCTTAAAAAAAAAAAAAAAAAAAAAAAAAAAAAAAAAAGAACAAAAAATCTTACTTTGAAAATGTAAATATGAACACGAATTGAATTGTTTTCAGTTTCTTTTTCCCTCTCGTCAAAACGAGTTCTTTGTTTGAGGAGGAAATAAAAGGAGGAAAAATCTCGGCTTGAATCGTTTTTCACCAATGGGAACGTGGGTGGAAAGAGATGAAGAGATCGCCGATGACCGAGGTCAAGCCCCGCACTCCCAGAGAGGAAAAAAAAAAGAAAAAAGAAAAAAACGTGCCCAGATTAGGAGGTTATTCTCTGCGCTTTGCCCGCATTTAATATTCAAGCCGAGGTCCCCTGAATAGAGATAGGGTACTTGAACCGGACTGCTAGATCGATCGAGCTAAATCTGCCTGCTTTTGTCACGAATGCATAGAAGGAGGGACGGTCTTTTGAAGAAGTCAGGAGTAACGAGAGAAAAGCATAAATTTGTGTCAGAGGAAAATTGAAAAAGAATATAGAGTAGAGCGCCGATTATCGGAACTCCAATTAACCGAACTTCCAATTATCCGAACAGCCCATTTCTTCCAAAATTTTGCTTAGCCCTGTATATGATTTTATGTATACGTTGCAAACATCCCTTAGGCTAAAAGTAGTTGTAGTTGAGCTTGAAAATGCATAACTCAAATTAAAACAAGGTGGTATTAAAAAATATATATACTTTTCCACGCTCAACAACTCGAAATTTTCTGACCTCTTTTTGAGACTCATTTTTAAAAGTAAAAACATGAAACTTGCTGACGTGATTTTTGAAGAGATTTATAAGTGATCTGTGCAATTTATTTTTCGTTCAGTTCATTAGAACTTTGGTTTATAAACAACTTTTTCTAAGGGCGATCATTTTTTCCGTTTCCAACACTGTCGCTTCGGGAAATTCGGTTCAAAATGCCCACTTTGACAGCATTTTTTGAAATATAGCCTGCCTTTATAAAAAAAAAAAAATCGATCCATACCGCACATTATATAGTTTCTGAATAAGAGAACCTGCCACTTGGATGCGTTTGAGAGCAAAAAGCAGGAATTTAAAAATAAGTCAGAAAATAAGCAGTTTGGATTTGCGTGCAGCCTTAATTATTTTTATTATTTTGGTTAGTAAACGTGTCATTGTTAAAGAATCTTTCTTCCTTTTACTTCATTTACAGTAGAGCGCCGATTATCCGAACTCCAATTAACCGAACTTCCAATTATCCGCGCAGCCTATTTCTCTCAAAAATATTTTTTTAACCAAACTTCCAGTTATCCGAACAGCCTATTTCTCCGAAAAAAAATAAATTTAACCGAACTCCCAATTATCCATTGGCTTGGAATAAAATTTTAAATAAAGAAAAAACTGATAGTGGATCAGAAAATGGGGAATGTAAAACAATAAAGGAGATGGGAAGAATCCTAAGCTATGAAGAAAATGAAATTAACCCCTTGAGGGGCAAGCAAAAATGTCTCTAAATAGTATTGTATTTTCACTGGAATAATCAAAAAAATTTATTTTTAAATAAGGAAAAGCAATTCTTTAACGATTTTCCTACAAAGCTAAAAATATAAAATTTAGTTAAAATTTTCTGGTGAGAATCTTGTTTAAATTACGTGGGATATATTTTATCCCACCGCATTTCATGGAGTTAACGAGTGGTTAAATAGTGAATCATAGGACCCGGTATATCAGATTTTAAATGATGATGAGATTCATGATGAAAAAGAAATTGAAGAAAATGAAAACGAATGCTCTGAAAATAATCTAGGTCTATCACACAACGAAGCCTTTGAATTTTTGGAAGCAGCTATGAAATGGCTCGAACAGCAGAAGAACACTGATCCTATTCAACTAACGCATTGGAGATATGGCAAAACTGAAAAGAAAATGGTTTTCGTTGAAGCAAGCAACAATCAAAAGCTTTTTTGTTTAAATTATAATCTCCAGAGTTCAGAAGATGGTAAAAAGAGTGAGAGAGAGAGAGAAAAAATTAAACATGCCAGCAAACTGGTATTTTTATAGATAACTTATGAAGGTTTTAGTATAGCAGAAACATCCCTTAAGGGTGTATTCCGATCCAAACTGCTTATTTTCTGATTCATTTTAAAATTCATTTTTGCTCTCAAACGCATCAAACTGGAAAATTCTCTTATTTGGAAACTATATAATGTGCCGTGCTTCTTAATTTCCTGATAAATGCAGAAAATACTGTAAAAAACGCTGTCAAAGTTGGCGTTTTGAACCGAATTTTCCGAAGCGGGCGATCTGCGGGAATGAAAAAAATGGTCATACTGAGAAAATAATTGTTTAAAAGTCAAATTCTAATTAATTGAGCTGAAAATGAAATCACACGGCATGTTAAACATGTCTTCAGAAATCACCCCAGCAAGTTTCATGTTTTTACTTTTAAAAATGAGTCTGAAAATGTCTCAGAAAATTTTGAGCTGTTGAGGGTGGAAAAATATTTTTTCGAATACACCTTTAAGGGTGTATTCGAAAAAATATTTTTCCACCCTCAACAGCTTGAAATTTTCTGAGACATTTTCAGACTCATTTTTTAAAGTAAAAACATGAAACGTGCGTGCTGAGGTGATTTTTGAAAAAAGGCCGTGTGATTTAATTTTTCGCTCAATTAATTAGAATTTGAGTTTTAAACAATTATTTTCTCAGCATGACCCTTTTTTTCATTCCTAGATCTCCCACTTTGGAAAATTCGGTTCAAAACGCCCACTTTGACAGAATTTTTTACAATATTTTCTGCATTTATCAAAAAATCGAGAAGCACGGCACATCATTATGTAGTTTCTAAATAAGGGATTTTCCCAGTTTGATGCGTTTGAGAGAAAAAATGAATTTAAAAATGAATCAGAAAATAAGCAGTTTGGATTGGAATACACCCTTAAATTGTCTATCCATCTATCCGAACTTTTGCTTATCCAAACTAGGGTCGGTCCCCACTTGTTCAGATAATCGGCTCTCACTGTAGTAAATGAAAACGCATAAAAGCTAAATGAGGTTCTCAAATTTCGCCGCTCAACAAAAACAACGCGAGAATTTCTGACACATGTCATTTTTTGAATGTAAAGACATGTAATTTGCAGATAATGCTATATAAGTGTTTGTGTAATGAATATATATTGTTTCTAATTGCTAAAACGGCGTAAGACTAAAACTTTAAAAACAGTAAAATAGTTTTATTCGACTGTTGACATGTTTCAACTCATCCCGAGTCATTTTCAAAACAAATAAATAATGATATTCTGAAATTGCACAGTCTATGATGCAATGAACTGAAACGTCACCATTCAGTTTTTCATGTAACGCATATGTCTTCGTACTTTCTTCTATCTTCAATAAAAGAAAGTATTGTAATCGAAATTTTTTTCGACTTCCGGTTTTCGACGGATTTACACGTTTTAGGAGTCAGAGATCCCGAAAATCATGTTATTGTACCATCAAAAAGTGTATGAAGTTATGCATAGAATTAAACCTTTTTTTTTTTTTTTTTAAGTTTGTGGCTATGGCAAGCAAGTCCTCCCTTAAGGCTGTTCTCAAATCCAAAGGGTCAACTTTCTGACATAAATTTTAATTCATTTTTGTTCGGAAACGCATAAAATTATAAGGTGTTGTTGTTCAGAAACGATGTCATCGCGAACTGTTTTTTCCGTTTTCTTGTAAAAGCAATAGATCTTTCAGAAAAAAAATGGCGTGTCACGTGATCCAAATTGCTTCTAACTCAATAGGCAATTGATTGATCCAAAAATGGAAAAAACAGTTCAATTCCAAATCGCCCTCCCTTGTCAGGCTTTCCAATTTTATATCTTTCCGTTAAAAAATGAATTTGTAAATGTGTCAAAACGTTTTGCGCTTGTTGAGCAGTTCAATTGGGAACAGCCTTAATTTGGAAAAAATTCGCCGGTAGGGGGCGCTGTAGTAGCGATTTTTGTGCATTTTGAATATTGTACCATCGAAGATTGTATGAAGTTATGCATAGAATTGGATCAAATTTTTTGTGTATGCTTTTGGCCATGGCAAGAAGATCCTCCCTGAATTCGGAAACATTCCGCCGGAAGGGGGCGCTGTAATAGCGATTTTCGTGCATTTTGAATATTGTACCATCAAAAAGTGTATGAAGTTATGCATACAATTGAACCAATTTTTTTGTGTATGTTTTTGACCATGGCAAGAAGGTCCTCCCTCATTTTGGAAATATTCCGCCAAAACGGGGCACTATAATAGCGAGTTTTGTCTAATTTTCTTGATTTTTCGTAATTCTATTCTACACTGGTGGCTCGTGAATCGACGGGAATTTCCCATACTGATAGCACGACTATTCGCGAACAGCTGATATACAACAGAATAACGAAAAACTAATGATTTTAATATAATAACCGCGAATTATAAATATAATGACCGCGATTAACTCGTTTTACTCCAATTAATTGACTGACGCAGAAATTTAAGATGAAAGTCAAAGTTGATATAGTATTGAACTAATAAAAATGAAATATTGACATTTGTAAGAACATTTTGAAATAGTAAAATATATGAGATGGAAGAAAGTTTTGGGATTGGCCCCAGTTTTATTTTACTTGGATGTTTATTTCTATTTTCTAAACCGTTGCGTAACTCCAGACACAGTTTTGGTAAATTGAATGATGCTGTACCGTTATATATGTTATTGCTGGACAGATAATTACACCTGTTTATTTTCTATTAAATATATTCAAAATTGTTAATTGGTCCAAATCATCCAAGCAACCTCATAGCAAATTGGTATATAATTTTATATACCTTAGATAAATTCAAATAATATAAGTGATCGTATTTACCTAAATTCTAGTAGAAGAGCAACGCGAAGCATTAATAAAATTAAATTATAATTCGCGTCACAATGTAATTATTATATTTGAATAATTACGAATAAAATTAAGAGTTTGCGTTGTGAATTATTTAGACGAACTCTTCCACTTATGAATTAAACTAAAATTAAAACTATAAAAATAAATTGACACACTTTAAATATTATTAATTAAATAATTACAGAAACTTTTTAAAACTTGATTAAATATTTTATTTACATTGAATACAACTATATACAGAAAAACATAATATTAATTCAAAAAATAGAAAGCAATACTTTTGTTTGCTTCTCATTATTTCATGTATATTTAACGTTTTAAAAAAAAGACAATATTTTCATATACTTTAATTATTATAATTGTTTCTTTTTGCTAAAAGAATAACTCTCTTTCATTTTTAAAATTACCTTAATCTTATTTAATTATTGGTTTTGTCGGATCTCAGATTACTCTCTACCATAAAATATCAGAAAAGTATTTTTGTGATTTTTCATATGATCTAAAGTGGTAAAGGAAAAAGTTTAAAATAGTACCTTTTTTTAATATACGGGATGGTGGCCTTTATTCATCAAATTCCGAGTTGTTGCGTTGCTTAGGATCATGGCAATGTGTCATCAGGAACGCATCCTCAATTTGGCTTGATTAGGATCACTCCGATATGTACATCAGGAAGACATCCTCAATTTGGCTTGATTAGGCTCACTCCGATAGGTACCTCAGGAAGACATCCTCAATTAGGCTCGATCAGGCTCGATTAGGCTCGATTAGGCTCGCTCCGATATGTCCATCTCGCCTGGGCTTTACTAGGGCTTACGGGACTCATTGCACGGGCTTTCAGGAGAGCTCCTGCGTCCTCTACATCTTTTTTCAGACTATCTTTTTTAAACCTTATTCTTCTTGCACACCCCTCCTGCAGTGGGTGGAACTATTTTTGTCTTGTCCACTGTTATTGGATGTGAGAAGATTTTTTATTATACTTCGATAGGCCTATTAGCTAACAGTCTGCAAATGGCCCCTTACATATACTTTAATATTATTATCTGCCTTAAAGTTTGGGTGGTCTGAAAAGCCATAAATTTATCCCAACACTTTTATTGAGGCCATAAATTGATTCCAACGTTTTTATGATTTTACGATTTCTAATTATACACCACTTTCCATTGGCTTGTCATAAAACGACACCATGGCGCCTGGCTATTGTTGTTGTCTGAGATCCGAACTCAATTCAACATTATACATTCATTTTACAATACAACAATTTTTTAAAAATATATATTTACTATTTAAAATCAACTTAATAATTTTTGTATGAACTTACACTCTTATTTTACTTAAATATATAAACATTATAATTTTACACTCATAATTATATTTTATAAAAAATATTTATACAAACAGAAATAACAAATTACGCAATTTTACTTTTATTTAACCAACATGGTGCGGGAACATATCATAGTTATATGTTGCCCAGCATCTCTCCCGGTGTCGGAAAAAAAAAAAAAAAAAACTGATTGCTGGTTTTATTTTTTTTTGTAAAGCTTGAAGGAATGTACGTGTCCATATGACTGTGTATCTACACAGTTTTTGAGCGAAGACTGTAAAGTTCAATTATCAATGGTTCTGGTATATTTTATAAGAAGTTCTTCTATTGTTTCATAACAGAAAGTTCAACACATGATAGCATAGTTGTCTGTTGACATTCACATTTATAGAAGACCTCTGTACTGAAAATCAGACGTTTTTCTCGAAGCCTTTTTTCTTTACCACACACATGTTTAATAATTTTGTAACTTTACAGTTTAAGTGCCCAAAATACATTCAAAGCTATAATTTTGTCTGAAATTAATATGCCGAAATAAACCTAATTACAAGAAAAATAATGGCATACGCATTTGACATATTATTTCATCACATACAACCTTATGACACAGTGTTTTATCTAAAACACATTTTATACTGAATAAAAGTAAATACAATGCTTGTAATATGACATGTTATATTTTCACATAATTAATCTGATGTATTCAAATTATAATCAGAAAAATATTGTATACAAACTTGTTACATTATTTTATTTATTTGTTACTTCTAACATGTATGATCTGTCAAAATGTACAAGCTAATTCATCTCCTTTCATATATCATTACGCAATGCTTTCCAACTTTACCCGATACGAGAAAAAAAAAAGTAAGAAGAAGGAGAGAGGAGAATAAAACCAGTTATTGAACGTCCCCGATTCTCCCGAAAAGTGGGGGGTGGTCAAGCTACTAATTCCTTTCTGCGAGGTGAATTATGCTGTGACAAAATTTTACGACTTCCCAAAGGTATGTATTTAAAACCATTTCATGCTTGTAATTACCGTATTAATTAGTATAATTTCTTGATATACTTTCTTCTTAACTCACTGTGCATGCCTGTATGTAATTTTAAACATAATCTATGCATAAACAGTGTATGTATTTGTATCGTATCTAATGTAAACCTTCTGCTTTTTTTTTTATTTTGCAGGGGAAAAATGGCGATTCTAGCATCTGAATTCTCCTGCCTCATACTGGAACTGAAGCGAGGGTGGCTTTTTATGCATTCAGGTTTAAATCTAAACCAAATTTCCTTTCAGGATTAAAAAAAAATGCCTATAATTTTCTTTAACAGATTACATTGTATATTTTTAGACCTTTCTAACAAACACAAATTTTGATTCATGATATTGTTTACTATTAAAATGTAAACAACACGGAAAAATGACTTCTACGGCCTCTCAAAAATGCAAAATATGCATTACGCTGATCTTAAAAATGCACCTTCATTTAATACTATTAAATAGTGTTGTCAGAGAATGCCATTGACGAAGAAGAGAACAATTTTTGTGTCTTTAATTATTATTTATTTAGCCAACAATTCTATTTTAAAAGATTGTTAAATTTTCATATTTATTTATTTACTGAATGAAATAAAAATTTATTTATTCGAAAATTAATTTATCATTAACATTCCGTATGTGAATTCTACTGTCTAAACTTTAATGATATGTTTAAAAAGTAAAAGATACTAAATTATTATTATTAATCAAACATTAATAATTATTATTTAATTATATAAAAAAATGTACTTAATACACTTGTATAATTAAAATAAAAAACAAAAGTAAATGATAATTACTACGTAACATCGTATGCATCCATCTATGAGTACCCGGCCGGACCAAAGAACTTCTGCCAGCAGAAAAAATCTTTGTATACTCACAAACAACCACATCCAATTTTTTTCATAGATCAAGTTTTTAAAATAATTACTGTACGTACTATAAAAAAAATTAAGTAAATAAATTTATTAAGCCATACTACATATTTTAATAAAATTAAGGCCAATATATATAAATATATTTATTTATTTATTTTGTTTTCTTATGTTAAATTGGCCAAATTATATAAAAAAAAATTTATGAACTCACACACTCAAATTTATCAGTACTATGTATATTTATATGTGTTAAATTTAGAATTGCATTTAATTCTAAGGGAAAGTAAAGAGAAAAAAAAAATGCTTAAATTCTAAAATAACATAAATTTATAAAATATTTCATTTAAAAAAAAAAAATCTAATTTCTAGCTGATTTCAGCAAGATGTCATTTAATATTTATATTAAATAATTTTGCTAATACATTTTATTAATTATTAAATTTGCATATTTTTATATATACAATAAAAATATAATAGTCTTACATAAAATTTTACACTACAATAATGTTATTAATTAATTTAACTTGAATTTAAGCCTACTTTAATTCTAATTGAATACCGTTAATAAAAGTAAATTAGCTTATCAAGTTAAATATAATATAAACTATGTTTGTCTAATGTTAATTTTGCTGAAAATTCCATAAATTTTAACTGTAAATGCTAATTGCTATACCTTTTGTTATTTATTTTGAAAACAACACGAACTTATATTTTTATTTATTATTTTTTTATTAAATATAGGAACTATTGTTACTGAGCTAGACACTCCATAAATGTGTAAAACCTAAAAATCAAAAGTTTTCCTAAATAAAACTCAAAATGCTGCTTTTTACAATATAATATTACTAATTTTATTGTTTCTGAGCATAACATCTAGTAATTATACCATACTTAATTTTTTCTTCGATTCCTTTTTCAGCCAAGAATCCTGAAATTTATGCCTAGGTGATGACTATATATTGATGTATCTGTGAATTGATAAATTTTCTACAAAAATTTTGTTGGTGTTGGTGCATACCCAGCCGTAGGCCAAAATTGCACCCTATACAGAAAGCCTTTGGTGAGAAAATTTTAATTTTACTTCAATTATTTATTTGTGTATTTTTTTTTTTTTTTTTTTTTTTTTTTTTTTTTTTTTTTACTATAATTTTTGTGTGCAATCATGTTGAAATAACTTGCCTTGTCCATTGTTATACATATATATGTTTTTTAAAAACCAATGTGCTACACCAAAATCCTTTTTTTTTAATTTTTTTTATAACACTTTTGTTCATAAAACTTATCCCTGCTGTCTAAATTCTAGACTTTAGCATATAAGTTGTACTTGAACTACCGGAATAAATCTTGGCACTTTTTGTATATTTTATTATATTTAGGCTTATAGCTGACCGCTATCCTAATATAGAGTGCACTAATAATTTATTCCTTGTCAACCATATATTTATATAAAATATATATATATATATGAGTATGCTATAAAGCTGTTCTAACTACCCTGAACCTATAGCTTACACCTACTCATTTTAAAGAGTAATTCTGAAATTCTGTCATCTAAATTGTAAGGCTATTAGCAAAGGCTACCCTTATAGAAGACAGAAAAAATTCTCTCTTTTTTTTTTTTTTTTTTTTTGAAAATTACTCCAACATTATTTACTATTAAATTAATTAAGTTTTAATGTTATTTGGCTTTGTTAAGATTTTATATTTTCTAATTCATATTCGAAAAAAAAAATATATATATATAACTTTTGCCTGGAGATAAATATTTCACTGCTCCAGTGAAGTTTTGTGAAGCACATTACATAATTTTATAAGTATGTTTTCGGGTGCGCCCTGCACATTTGCTCAATATTGTAACCCTGAGACAAATTGGCGTTCCCATGTTCCTATCCTTTCTTATTATTATTTTGAATTTTAAAAAGGCAAGTTATTAATTTTGTTTCAATTTTTTTTTTTACCTAAAAGAAAAAAATTTATTTTTAAATTTTGAAAATTTTTTTAATTTTGAATTTCGATTAATTATGTATTTTGATTTATTTTTAATACCAATTCATATCCCCTGGATAATATTGGGGAGGGGGGAAAGGGTAATGATCTTGTATAACCTCCCCGTATAAGTTTGTATATGGTGTATAACCATATAACGACATATTTTTATCATAATCTATTTGATACTTTAAATATGGGTCTACATTCTCAGAATATTTATTATTTTTTTTATAAGACGTTTTAGTCAGTTTGTCAACCTTTTGACTCGTATTTTTGTTCAATTTGAACCAACAATTTTCAGTTGAGTGTGATTTTCTTTGACAAATGTCACATTTAGTTTTGTAATTTTTATCACCCTTAATTTTTTTCTGAGACCCTTGTAAATTCGTAATTTCCGCCTCTGTATGACCTGTTGCATATTTCGGAGCGTACAGCTGATCCATATGTCGTTTGATCGGCTCTATTGATTTATCTGGAACATATTGTAATAAATAATTAAAGTTTCTAAACTTTTTAGTAACTTCGTAGGGTCCTTGAAATTTTGGCTCTAATGCGCCTGGTTTTCCAATACATTTTAAATATACTGTTTGACCCAAATTTAAATCCTTTACTTTTTCGTATGCCTCTTCATCTATATATTCTTGCATTATTTTCTCCTGGTTTGCAAGGGATTGAATTTTGATTTCCTTCATATGCTGTATTCTGCTTTTAACATAAGAGTGGGTATATATTTCCTCAGAAGGAATATGGGCTGTGAAGGGATTTTTTATTTCCCTTGCGAAAAATAGCAGTGAGGGACTATATCCCGTAGCGCGGTGTTTCGAGGAATTATACGCTAGTTTTAAAAAATCCAGTCTTATGTCCCATTCCGTAGTGCGTTTCGACATAGCTACAATTGATGTTTTTAATATTTTATTGGTAACTTCACAAAGTCCATTTCCTTGCGCACGGTATACACTCACAAATTTCCTTTGTATGTTTAAAGATTCCAAATATTCTTTCATAATTTCGCTTCTTAAATATTTTGCATTATCAAAGATAATTTCTTTACACAACCCATAATTTGCAAAATATTTATTTAGTACATTTAATATAGTCTGTGACTCTACGTTTCGTAGGGGAACAGCTTCCAGGAATCTCGATGTCGAATCAATTATAATTAAAATGTATCTGTTTTTCCTTAACGTGAGGTTTAAAGGTCCAATGACGTCAGCATGCAGGACTGTACCGACTTCGTGATCTTTCACCATTTTTTTAACAGGGACTTTTATTGTTGTGTGTTGTTTAGATGTGAGGCACTGCACACAATTTGCACAATATTGTTTAATGTCTTTGTACATTCCGTGCCAAAAAAGCCTTGTTTTCACATTATCATAAGTTTTTTGAAATCCGAAATGCGCTTTATGAGCTTCTTCTATGGCTGCAATTTTTAATGAATCCGGGGTAATTAAAAGCTCCTTTTTATCTGAACCAGGTTTCAAAATTAATAATTTATTTTGATTTAAAGCAAATCTCTTCGTGCTTCTATTATTTTTGTCTTTTTCGATTTTATTTATTATAATTTTTAATTTTTCGTCTGCATATTGCTCCGATTTAATATTTTCGTCTGTAAGTGCTATGTTACTTGCAAACAATTTATTTTGGAGTTCTCTGTCTGTTGTAAGATTATCTAAATTCCTGCTCAAATAGTCTGCTGGATTGTTAATTCCTTCGACGAATTCGAAGTCGAAATTAAAGTCTTGTAAATCTGCTACCCATCTGTTTATAATTTCCGATTTATCTTGTAAATGTAAATGCTGAGTTAGTGCTTTCGAATCAGTTAACACAGTAAATCTTCTACCTGAAAGCATATATTTAAAATGCATAATTGCTTCATGCACTGCTAATAACTCAAATTTAATACTCGGATAATTTTTTTCCGGTTCTCTAAGTTTTCTCCCGAAAAATTCAACAGGTAGCAAATGACCATCCTTTTCTTGAGCTAGAACACCTGAAATTGCAACTTTGCTCCCATCCGTGAATAAGAAAAATTCCTTGTTAAAATCGGGGGGTCTGAGCGATGGTTTTTGTACAATTTCTTCCTGAATTATCAGGAAAGCTTTTTCTGCTTCTGGACTCCACTTAAATTTAACTTTAACTTTAGTCAGCTCTATTAAAGGGTTAACTTTGTCGGAATAGTTGGGTATTAGCGTCCGAAAATAATTCGCTAAGCCCAATAAAGATCTGACCCCCTTTTTCGATTTTGGTCTGACTAAATTTTTTACTTTTTCAATATTCTTTTGAGATGGAGAATATCCCATTTGATTCACCCTAAATCCTAGGAATTCTATTTCTGCTTTGCAAATTTGCATTTTTGAAGGTTCGATTGTCATGTTGTGATTTATTAATACCTGTAGAACTTCTTCTAAGGTTTTCGTCATCTCTGCTATTGTGTTTGCAGATATCAACACATCATCAATGTAGTATGATACTTTGCTTTTGTCAAAATGTCCCAGAATTTTATCGATTACTTCTGCAAAAATTGCGCTAGAATTTCGTGTGCCAAAAGCTAAACGAAGTGGCATATGTTTTCCAAATTCCGTAATAAACGCTAATTTTTTGCAATCTTCTGGTTTTAAATTTATTTGGAAAAAAGCACTATGTAAGTCTAGCACCGTATAGTATTTTTTACCGCTTATTTTTTGTAATAAGTCTTTTACGTCCGGCATCGGATAAGTATAAGGTTGTAAAATTTGGTTTAATAGTCTTAGGTCCGTTGCCATTCTAAACTTGGGTTCTGCATTCGGGTTATTACTCGGATTTTTCTTCCTAACGAAAATAACTGGAAAAGCATACTCGGAGTCAGTCTTCTCTATAATTTTAGCCCGTAACAATTGTTCAATTTCCCTCTTCGCATACTGTCTTACTGCCTGAGGCAATTTATATGGCTTAGCTTGTACCGGGAATTCATGATTCAATTGAAAACTTGGTGCAACAAACGCTGATTGCCCCAATGTTTGATAACTTTTTGAAAATGCATGAACATTGCCCATTAAAATTTTTTGAAATTTTTGTTGTACTTACTCTGATAAATGGCTTAAATCGAAATCCGTCTCTTTAATTTCTGCTTCTCGCAATTTTCTTACATCTTCTATATTTAAATTATTTATTTCATAAAATGTCCCTTTCTCTATATTATCAGTTTAGTCATCTTGCTTGCACTCAAAGTTCGTTATAATTTCCCCCATTTTAGTTCCTTTCTGAATAATTAACTTTTCTAACAGTTTATTCTTTATTATAATATTTATGTCATTATTTTTTTGAACTTCGTGTAACGAAGTCTCGCATGAAAATTTACTATTTTCTTGAATGGGGTCAAAAATAATTATATCTGACATATTTATATCCTCTGGGCATTTTAATTTTACAATTTTCGATTCTTCAGGTTGGAGAAAAATTCTATTTTTAGTAATGGCAAACATACTTTTATTTGAATGTTCCCCTGAATTACATGGCGTAAAGTTATTCACTTCATAATTATTTACTTCACTTGCAACGTTTAATTTAATTTGTTGATTTTTAAATTTTAATGTTTTATTGCATAAATCCAAAATCATATGATTTTCTTTGAGATAATCGTACCCTAATAACATTTGGTACTGCCTATCAAAATCATCATTAGTGACATAAAATGTGCCTGTTGTGAATATACCTTTTAATCGAAAAGTTAATTTTACACATTGTTTAAAAAAAATCTTTGAATTTGTTAAAGTTTTAATTTGGGTCTGATTGCCCAAATATTTGATTTTGACGTTTGTATCTTTAATTTTTTTGAATAAAGAAGGTGATAAAAGGGACACAGCAGCTCCGGTATCCAGTAACGCTTGTATTTCGACGCCCTGTATACTTAGTGATATAATTGGCAGACTATCTTTGTCTGCATTTGTTATATTTGCGATTGTTTTATTTATTTTATCGATTTCCGTCTCTGAAAATCCCGAATCTTGATCCGATTTCGCTGTTTTCTTTGCCCATTTTTTTTTCTTTTTGCGCTTTTCAAATTGATACCCATTTTGATCATAATTCTCAGAAATATATCCAAAATCCCTATTTCCCGAATTCCAGTTAGGTTGTGAATAATCATACATCCCATAATGCGTCGGGTAATTAAAGGAATTGTAGTAATCATTATAATATCGTTCATAATCATTATAATGAAAATTGTTATTGAAATGGGGACCCTGATAATCATTGTGTTTAAAAGAGTTTCTTATTCTGCGGAATACTATCATCTCTAATTGCATGGTTTTTTTTCTTGGATTTTTTTAGTTTTTCAATCTCCCCTTTTAATTTCTCGATTAGCTCTTTGTTTTGCTTACTTGATTCTATAATGTTCTCATAAAGATCTTTGTTTTCTTTATTTATTGCGTTAATTTCCTCAAACTTTGATTCATTATACGCACTTTCCATAAGTTTTGCTAACTCGCATGCCTCCTTGAAGGACCTGGGCGCATTTTTACGCAAATCTAGTGCAATATCCTGTCTGAATTTAAAAAATTCGACATTTTAAAGATTTCGATAAAATTCTCTTCCTTATTATCCACATTTTCGCCTGCACTTTCGATATAAGATTTTACACCCTTTTTAAACTCCAAAATGAAATCCTCTATCGTTTGACTTGCGGCCTGTTTTAAATTTAGGAAATTGCTCTGAGCATTAAGGAAGCTTAGTTTTGTACCAAATAACTCCACCAAATTATTTTTAAATAAATTATAATTGGTCTCGTTATATGTTTCAATCTGTTTACTTAAAATATGTTTTGCGTCTCCAGTAATTTTAGCCTTTAACATTAATAATTTAGTTTCTTCCTGTATATCTGTCGAATTCAAAATATTATCAAATTCCTCTAAGAAAAATATAATGTTTTTGTTCTTTTTATTGTCAAATGGTGACACTAACTTAATACGTGTATCTATATCCAGCGTCTGAGTCATTTTTAACAAATATTAGTAATCAATGTATACTTTTTCAAAATATCAATTCAAAATAGATCCTATACCTCTTAAAAGAATATTTTGCATCTCATACTATTTTCTCTATATTACAACATATGTATGAAGATATTCTAAATTGCATAAATACATAAAAACAACAACACTAAAATTTAAAAAAATTTCTTAGGAGATGAAGTTGTTTTGTAGATTATTCTTTTACACACATAAATACCCCTAAAATATTTATAATACACGTATATATAAAAAACAACATAATTTCATTTAACAGAAAAATATCTGTCTTTTTCTACAGAAAAAACAATCTTATTTTTTTTTTTTTTTGTAAATATTGTACTACTACTTCGTAGTACGACTCATAAATTTTCTTTTGTATCAAGGTGATACAATTTCAAAAATCATGATCTATTGACATTTCAATCATTTTTATACCAGACATATTATCAAATTTTACTTATTATTCTTCTTATTATTATTATTTATACAGTATATAAAAAAAAATTATTTTTACAAATGTGTCATCTGTGATGTGAATGCCATTATTTTTCAATGGTAACTGAGATCCAACCCCAAGAGAAAAGAGAGAAAAAAAAACAAAATTGTAATTCCTAAATTTACCTATTATAAATCCCAGAATTATTTTTTCATTTCCTTTTTTTTTTTTTTTGCTAACATATATTATTCATTTTATTTATATAAAATTATTATATGTGTGTCATTATTGTTACAATAATAAAATTAATTTTAATAAAATTTTAATCAATTAAACTTACATACCTACAATATCTTTAAAATTGTGACATTAAAATAATACTTAAATTTATTTTCCTTTATTATTATTATTATTATTATTATTATTATTATTATTATTTCTAATGACCTCAGATGAACGTTCCTGAGTCATAGCACCATTTTACTATCTAATGACCTCAGATGATCGTTCCTGAGTCATAGCACCATTTTACTATCTAATGACCTCAGATGATCGTTCCTGAGTCATAGCACCATTTTACTATGAAGGGGGGGATGCTGGACAGATAATTACACCTGTTTATTTTCTATTAAATATATTCAAAATTGTTAATTGGTCCAAATCATCCAAGCAACCTCATAGCAAATTGGTATATAATTTTATATACCTTAGATAAATTCAAATAATATAAGTGATCGTATTTACCTAAATTCTAGTAGAAGAGCAACGCGAAGCATTAATAAAATTAAATTATAATTCGCGTCACAATGTAATTATTATATTTGAATAATTACGAATAAAATTAAGAGTTTGCGTTGTGAATTATTTAGACGAACTCTTCCACTTATGAATTAAACTAAAATTAAAACTATAAAAATAAATTGACACACTTTAAATATTATTAATTAAATAATTACAGAAACTTTTTAAAACTTGATTAAATATTTTATTTACATTGAATACAACTATATACAGAAAAACATAATATTAATTCAAAAAATAGAAAGCAATACTTTTGTTTGCTTCTCATTATTTCATGTATATTTAACGTTTTTAAAAAAAAAGACAATATTTTCATATACTTTAATTATTATAATTGTTTCTTTTTGCTAAAAGAATAACTCTCTTTCATTTTTAAAATTACCTTAATCTTATTTAATTATTGGTTTTGTCGGATCTCAGATTACTCTCTACCATAAAATATCAGAAAAGTATTTTTGTGATTTTTCATATGATCTAAAGTGGTAAAGGAAAAAGTTTAAAATAGTACCTTTTTTTAATATACGGGATGGTGGCCTTTATTCATCAAATTCCGAGTTGTTGCGTTGCTTAGGATCATGGCAATGTGTCATCAGGAACGCATCCTCAATTTGGCTTGATTAGGATCACTCCGATATGTACATCAGGAAGACATCCTCAATTTGGCTTGATTAGGCTCACTCCGATAGGTACCTCAGGAAGACATCCTCAATTAGGCTCGATCAGGCTCGATTAGGCTCGATTAGGCTCGATTAGGCTCGCTCCGATATGTCCATCTCGCCTGGGCTTTACTAGGGCTTACGGGACTCATTGCACGGGCTTTCAGGAGAGCTCCTGCGTCCTCTACATCTTTTTTCAGACTATCTTTTTTAAACCTTATTCTTCTTGCACACCCCTCCTGCAGTGGGTGGAACTATTTTTGTCTTGTCCACTGTTATTGGATGTGAGAAGATTTTTTATTATACTTCGATAGGCCTATTAGCTAACAGTCTGCAAATGGCCCCTTACATATACTTTAATATTATTATCTGCCTTAAAGTTTGGGTGGTCTGAAAAGCCATAAATTTATCCCAACACTTTTATTGAGGCCATAAATTGATTCCAACGTTTTTATGATTTTACGATTTCTAATTATACACCACTTTCCATTGGCTTGTCATAAAACGACACCATGGCGCCTGGCTATTGTTGTTGTCTGAGATCCGAACTCAATTCAACATTATACATTCATTTTACAATACAACAATTTTTTAAAAATATATATTTACTATTTAAAATCAACTTAATAATTTTTGTATAAACTTACACTCTTATTTTACTTAAATATATAAACATTATAATTTTACACTCATAATTATATTTTATAAAAAATATTTATACAAACAGAAATAACAAATTACGCAATTTTACTTTGATTTAACCAACATGGTGCGGGAACATATCATAGTTATATGTTGCCCAGCATCTATGTCTCAGAAAATTTCGAGCTGTTGAGGGTGGAAAAATATTTTTTCGAATACACCCTTAGAGCGGTTTAAGAAGCTTCCCTATTGGTGGAAATCCTGAAACGCGATATATAGTTTTGCAGAGGGAGAACCGTCTTCAAAAGGGAGTCGCTTGTTTGTTTCAAGCGTCAAAGCTTAGCGTTACCTACATGATAAAAACAATATTACAATTATAATTTGATTGATTTAAAAATGGCATAGAATAAGATAGATGGATTATGCCTACGAAAGCAGGAGGGTGGGGCAATTATCACAAAGAATTGGATAAATTTCGTTTTTGTTTCCCAGCTAAAACCAAGATGGCTACCGGCGATCCTAGGATTTTACTAATACTGAAAATTCTAAGGTAAAGTACGTTGTTTTACTTCATCTTTCTTGTAATTACTTCACCATTCCTTGTTGTATTTTCACATTGTATATATGATTTTTTGCGTTATTTAACGTTAATACTTTTAAACCGGAAACATGAACTTCTTAAATTACTTTTTTTTTTCTTTTTTTTTTTTTTAATGCATCTGTTCCATAATTTTTATAATCAATAAAATGCACTTAGATATGTAGTTTTCTCGTATTCAAATTGTGTAAAATTACGCTAATTGGTATTTACATTATTAAACATATATCATTTTGTGCTTATATTATTGATTATTAATATACTAATTTGCCCGTGACACTCAAAAATATTTTCGGAACACAACCCATGATTATAAAAATTATTAAATTATTATTAACTTATAATATATGTTCTATTTATGTTTCAGTAAGTACAAGTATTTAATAAATTGTGTTCATTTAGATAGTTGTACACGTCTACACTTTAAATATTATTATTTTAATTGTCGCAGTATTATGTAAATAGTACGAACTGTAAACGATAATTTAAAAAAAGTATCAGAAAATAATAGATTAGTAAAAAATATTATCAGTTTATTTTATGACACAACTAGCTTGACTTTTTTTTAAAATTATGATTTTGTGAATTTTTATTTTTGTGTTATACTTCGCTCTGTTCATATTCAAAAGTTTAACTAAACAAAAGTCTGCAGTTATGTAACACATGAATTGTATAGTCCATAATTATTTATCTGTGTCATGAGCAAAATATATTAATAAGATATAATAATATCAGAAATAATTAAAGAAATCGACATTCCCGGATTAAAACTAATAACGTTAAAATTATATATACAATGTGAAAATATTAAAAAGAAAAAAATCATAATGAGAAAGATAAAGTAAAAAAAGCGCACTTCAGGATATTGACAAGGTAGAAAATCTTGTCTTGTTATGGCGCGAACATATCTTTATTATTATTATTATTTTATTTATCTTTCGGAAATGAAAAACAAAATTTCTTCTGCATCTAGATTTAAATAAAACAAAATGGAGTTTTAAATGTAATACATTTTGCAAACTGGGGAGTTATATATGTTAAAAAACAAACAAAAAAAATCTGAAAATAAGAGGAAAATAATTTATTTTGCCTATTAAATTTGACAAAAAAATGGGTTTAAAAATGACTTGTCAATAATGAGTGCAGTCACTCGTTTTGCCTATTAATTTAGTCGAAAAAAAGAGCGAAAACAGCTTATCAAAAAGGAATGAAAAAAAAAAACACTCCGCAAGATGGATGAAATTCACTCCTATAGGATAAGTGCATTTTCAATACTGGAAAGGAGTGAAAATACACTCAGTCGGAGTTAAAATCGCTGAATTTTTTTAAGAGAGTACACTCCTGAATAATTCTCCAAATTAATTGGATCAATTTTGGTGCAAATAATATTCTTCAATTTCGGAAGTGGTTTTGGCTATACACCTCCTAAATTAAGAATATTATTTTGCATGAAAATTGATCCAATTAATTTGGAGAATTATTCAGGAGTATACGAAATACAGACAGATCAAAGATCCCTCTCCCCATCGCTAAGAAAGCTGAAATGATGCAAAGGCAAAAGAAATCACCCTTTTTAATAATATTTTTGTTTTGTTTAACCCATAATGCTTTTGGAACAAGATAAAGTAATGTACCTATAACTAATTCTAAACGGTATCGATGTATTAAGGCAGTTCTTAACTGCTCTGCTCAACAAGCGCAAAACGTTGTGACTCATTTACAAATTCATTTTTTAGCGGAAAGATACAAAATTGGAAAGCCTGGCCATGGAAGCGATTTAGAATTAAACTTTTTTTTCCATTTTTGGATCCATCAATTACCCATTGAGTTATAAGCGATTTCGATCATACGTGACAAACACGTTTTTTGCCCGGTCTTGAGTGATTTTTCTACTTTCGTGCGGAAATTCGGTTCAAAACGTTCACTTTGATACTATTTTCTGAAAGATCTATTGCGTTTGCAAAAAAAATGGAAAAAAAAACAGCTCGATGACATAGTTTCTGAACAACCACACCAGCTAATTTCATGCATTTTCGAACAAAAATAAATTAAAACTTATGTCAGAAAGTTGCTCTTTTGGATTTGACTCCATCCGCGCGAAGGAAGAAAAAGCACTCAAGAGCGGGCGAAAAACGTGTTTGTCATGTGATCCAAAACGCTTATAACTCAATAGGTAATTGATTAATCCACAAATGGGAAAAAAAAGTTCGATTCCCAATCGCTTCTAATGGCCAGGCTTTCCAATTTTATATCTTTCTGTTAAAAAATGAATTGGTGTGTAAAAACGTTTTGCGCTTGTTGAGCAGAGCAGTTAAGAACAGCCTTAAGTAGTCAGAGTGGCAAATGGCAAATATGTCAAGAGAAATGCACAAATTTGTAATAAGAGGAAGAATGAAATGAAGAAACAGAAAAAATCTGTAAATTGATATTTAAATCAGCTGTTCCCAACCTATGGGTCCAACCAGTGGCGTATCTAGACTTATCATTTCGGAGTGGGCTGAAATGTAAGTAACAGTTTTTAAGACGGAATCACAAGAAACGTGGAAAATTAAGTTTTAAACGGGTTTTTATCATAGCAAGTAACGCATCTATTACAGAGTCAAACCTGCTACGATGGAATCGTGTGCGATTGGGAAAAAAAATTGTTTTAGACAGGTTTTCGTCTTTACAAGTATAATTCCATGGTTATATACCACATTTTTTAAAAACGGAATGGTGAAAATTATCTACTAAAAGATATCTCGCTAAATAGTAAATAAAACCGAAGTAAACAGCTAATTTAAAATTATCTCATCACACTCTACCTCACCCCCACCTTCTTCAACACTTCCAATCTAATGCATTACCTTAAATCACAGATTTTCAACTGATAAATAGTAAGTGTAATCCTTTTATTAATGTGTTTTAAACTAATTAAAATTAATAATGCACTTATAATCACCACATATCACGTTTTATACAATAAAACGCATGTAAAGAGAACCTGAGTAATATAACGAAAACTTGGCTGAAATGGCTATTTCGTGACCTCTGCTAAAATGCACTTTCTAAGAGGAAAACCTGTAAAGCGGATTTTTTCTGGTTTCTTTTGAATTTCATCTTAGCAGGTTAGTAGACAGTAAATGAGAGTTCTACCACAGCAAGCAGGATTAAGGATTAGGCATCCTGCGTGCTGAATATCATACTACAGTATGATGTGGGAAAAAGGGACTCCTGCGTGTTGGTGTCTTAGACTAGGAGGGTAAAATTTTTGAGGGGGCTTAATTTTTGGGGGGCTTATTTTTTGAGGGGGCTTTTGGTTGAATATCATACTAGAGTACGATATAGGAAAGAGTGAATCCTGCGTGTTTTTGATGTCATGTTAGAGTAGGCGGGTAAAATTTTTGGGGGGGCTTATTTTTTGAGGGGGCTTATGGTTGAATATCATACTAGAGTACGATATAAGAAAGAGTGAATCCTACGTGTTCAGATGATGACTCCTGCGTGTTGAGATGGTATATTAGAGTAGAAAAGTCCCCCTCCCACCCCCCACCCCAATTTTTTTTTTTTTTTTTTTTTTTTTTTTTTTTTTTTTTTTTTTTAATAGTGTTGCTCTCTTTCGATGAGAAAAATTTTACGTGTTGTATCATATTTAATTTTTCGTTTGTTTTGGCATTGACAAAAATAGTAGGTTAGTTTTGATGAGATTAAACTGCACTTGTGTTATTAGATGATGGTGCTTTTTTTAATTTAATTTGTATTCTTATTGAAAGGTTTTTATGAACAACTCTGTTTTTTGGAAAAACTTTAGAGAATCTTCGAAAAAATGAGAAATGTTATGCTTTGCATCATTGAAAAAACAGTAAAAAAATTAGTAGTCTCATCTAGTTTTAAGTCATTTGATGAAGATCTGATTGCAGTGGAAAGGATTAAACACAGTTTAATTTTGCATCGTTCTGTATACGTTGAGTTTGTTATATTAGTAATGTTTTCCTTACGGGTTTCGAACCCCGAAACTCCCCATTATTCGAATTTCTGCAATGAGAATCTAGACGGAAACTTGAAAATTTTCATTTAGAACTGAAAATTGTTAATTATTATTATCCTCTTGCTGCAAGTTCATACATCTCTTTACCTATTCGCCTGGTTTCGAACCTACAATCTTCCCATTATTAGGTTATTTCTATAACCATTGGGCTGGGCGGGCCCCATTGTTTTTTCACTTGAATTTGCTTTCTTTCAGTTTTGTATCGACTTCTTTTTAAAAATCAGTGGGTTAATGATTTTACGTTTAGTAGAAATTTTAACAAAGTGTTGCCATTGAATTTAGAGAAATAAACATTCAATTTTTATATATTATGTACTTCGAGAAATTAATTCATTTTCTTAGATTTAATAATGCCTTCTTCAACTTCGGGAAAGTATAGTAATTTGAACGAAAAGATAATTTATAAACAGGATTTTAGGAAAGTAATGAAATTTTAAGGTAATGATATTTTTTTTTCAATCTGGATTTTCTCGTGCAGTTAATGAACTCTTTCATTTTCACTCACCCAGAATGTTTCTTTTTTCTTATACTGTAACACAATTTATGGATTTTAGTTTAAAAATATTCGCCTTTGGTTGGATTCGAACCATCAACCTATTCATTAACGGTGAATTGCGCTTACTAATTGCGCCACAAAGGCATTAAAAGGATATACAATTAAACCAAAACAAGTTTATTCCTAAGCTTTTATAAACTAACCAGTTCTTCAATTTTCAAAGATTTGTGGTCATATCTATTTGTGTGCTTGTTGTTTCGATCATACATAAACAGGATGTTACTGTTTCTAATCTGGATATAATGATAAAGCGTATTTCCGTACTATGTGAGAAACAAGATAATAGTTCTTTTATTCCATTTTATTAGGAAAACAAATTTTCTTAATTGGTCACTATTTTAATTAACTAACAATAAAGAAATGAACCAGATTTTTTTTTATAACACTCGCATTTCAGTAGGATTCACAAAAAAGTTAATCATTTAATGATAAAAACATGTTAATTCAAAAAGAAATGAATTTATAAAATGATTCATTTTGTACACTTGCTTATTAAATGAACACAACAGTTTATGTATTAAATAGTTATCGCGTGATCTTCTTTTTTTCTGATGCGCCACCTACATTGATTTAAGTGTAGTTGGTTTTCATTTCACGTCATTATTCCGTTTTCTACTGTTTTGAATACATGTGCTGTATTTTTCGTCCTCGCACAGTTAAAACAGTTTTTAAATGAATATGCATGTTATTAATGATACACAATCGCCTATTGTCATCAATTCGGATAAGGTGAATGAACAGGAGATAAAAGATGTGCCCGTTTCGATTAGTAAAAGTATTCCTTCTTCATCACAAATGTTTAAATTGCCTTATATTTGTGGAAAATGTAAAGCAGAATTTTACGAGAAACATGAGTTTTTAAAACATATGAACATTCATTTAGAAAAAAAACTTTTTATGTGCGACGTATGTGGAATGTTATTTTTTCGAAAGAGTTCTTTAATGGAACATATGATAATTCATCGCATGACATCTAACCATGTACCAATGTGAAACATGTGGTAAATCCTTTTCAAGAAAGAGTGTGTTAATCAGACACGCAAAGTTTCATTTAGAAAAAAAGCCTTTGAGTTGTGACAAGTGTAAGAAAACATTCGTTCAACAATGTGATTTACGAAAGCATTTGTTAATCCACATTAAAGACGGAAAATTTCATAAATGTGAACAATGCGAAGAAACGTTTTCGAGAAAGATGGACTTAAGGAATCATCTTAAAATTCACATCATTCCGAAGAAAAGTGAGCTTTCCAAACAATTCAAATGTGATGATTGTGACCAAGTTTTTTCTGATAAATCCGACTTAGTTGAACACAGAAAAATTCATCTTTCACTCACCCAACTTAAATTGGAACAGCGTAATGGATTGATTAAGCAATTAGAAGAATTAACACTTCAATTAAGAACTTTGCAAAATGAAATATCTTCTTCAAATATCGAATTTTCAATGATTTGAAATAGACATATGTTTTCATTATACATATGCAATCATTTTTGTAACTAACGAAAAATAAAAATTTTCTGTATTGGAAAAACGTGTATGTTTTCATTTTAACAAGATGTCTTAGTATTTTATTGCTCCCACTACAAATGATCTCGAATTTTTATTTTTTCTAAGTGAATGAAACTCTAATAATATTTTGGAAATACATTTTTTATTTTTAAGTTTTCTTCATTTAACTCACTCTATTAATTTGAAACCAATGCAAAATTAAAGTATATTTTAATAAAGTTAAAATAATAAAGTTCTAATAATAAAGTTTTAGTAATATTAATGAGTAGCATTACTAATAATTGTAAATAAATTTAATCATCTACTAATTAATTTAATCAACTATCAACATTTTTGAGAGGATATATTAAAGGAAGTATGTATCCACTCATTATTTTATTCAATTTCATATGAGTATGACTACATCGTAATAAAAACTATTTTAAACATTTAACTTCTATTACTTTTGTTTAGAGGGATTAGAAAATGAAGTTATTTAAATTATTGTTATCTTTATTACATATTTTTTAAAGTTTAATTAACAAATAATTAATTTAATTAATTTGAGTATAATTATCATTTTGGTATAATTATCATTTGATTATATTTATCCACTCATTATTTTAATCCATTTCATATAAGTTTAATTATCCACACACTATTTATTTTAATCAATTTCATGAGAAAAAATATAATGAACTTGCGTTTCATTTTCCATGTGTTGCCATTCACAAGTTTAAAAAATAAGTATCATAACGAAATATTCATGCTAGCATTAATCATGCTTTTCGGTTTAATCATCAATTTGAAAAATTTACTTGATACCGATTTTTAACTGAAACCGTCACTGATTTGAATTCATATAAATATAATTATTCACAATTTTAATCAATTTCATTTGAGTCTAATTAATTTAATTTGAGGTTGCCATTCTCAAGTTAGAAAAATATCTAACATGATGAAATATTCATACTAGCAATAGTCATGCTTTTCGACTCAGTCGGCGATTTGAAAATTTAGTCGCTCACGGTTTTTTAATTAATACGATTGTTTCTAACTGAAACCGTCACTGATTTGAACTTATGTTAATAATCGTTTCGAAATCATCTCAATCAGTTTACTGTTGACTTTTGATCAGACTATACCACATACTGTTTGCTATTTAAAATGGCTTGTGAATTAAATATGCTGAAAAATATCTCCCCTAGAAATGAATTGCATAGCAAAGTATCAACGTTTAGAATCATCTTTGGATACTAATGTGAAGGAATTAAATCTCCCAAGTTTAGAATTTTGTAATTCAAACGAGAACTGTTCAACATTACCCTCAAACAAGGATTTACATGCTGCAGAACCCAAGTTCGATATGGATTCGACGACCCCAATATTCACTCATAATGATGAAGACGCAACTTCTACTATGAGTTTTTTGGACACTATTTTTAATGACGTAGATTTTAAAAACTTGGAATCCTTCATTCCCCCAAGTACCTCAATTTCATCATCACAAGAACCAACAAATGCTGTTTTGAATACAATACAAGATCCCCTTATGAAAGACATTCCCAAAAGCAAACCACGCAATTTTAGCGTGATTGAAATCAAGTTGAGTGATTGTGTTTATTTAATTTTAAAACATCGCATCAAACGATTTTATGTGTATATCGGGGAGTTTAAACGCAATGTGATTAGAAATGAAGAAATGATGACGAAAAATAGACTTTTGATGGACATTAATACGTGGTATGAATTTCAATCGAAACTTTTTGCTTTTAATTTGAAATATAAATCCTCATCATTTATTGCTAATAATACTCTGTTGGTAATGAATCACAATAATAGCACTATGCGAATTAAAAACTTGATGAATTTTTCACATTTTGACTTAAACGATTGCCAATTATTAAATTTGAAGGATAAAGTTCATCATTTTAACAAGAAGCTTTTGCAACACATGTATACAAATTATCTACCACGTTTAATTAAGCAAAAATGTGCACTAGGTGACGTAACCATCGAAAATGAATCTGCTTTATTTTCAAAGCTCATCAAGTGTATTGAGAGTAATGTAGTGACTATTTTAAACCAAATTTATGAGTGCGTAGGATGTATTTTTGAACACGAAAGCATGAGTCTTCATACATGTTTCACATTTAATAATCGCGAAAAGTTTAATCAACTAGGGGACACGGTATTAATGTTAGTGAATTTCGATTATGTTGTTTCTATGTTTTTAAACGGAACTGGATGTGTTAGTAAAAACTTTTTATGTAACATCAATGTAGAAAATATACAATATGTATTGTTTAAATAATAAATTTTGTTGTTTTTGTTTGTTAAATGTATATGTTTATTCATTTAGTCTATCTTTTAATTATGACAATCTATATTGGAAAAAAAGAAATTAACAATTACCTAATCAAAATGTATATATACAAGTTTTTATTTTTTGAATTTAAAATGAATTCCAAGTTATTAATATTTTTAATAATGAAAATAAAAGTTTTCTACTTTTGCAATTTAATAAAATTATATTTACAAGTTAAAAAAAAAAAAATTTTTTTTGAAATAAATTTCAAATCTAGTGGAAATATATTTTTCAAGTTTTACAATTTTAGAATAAAGTTTTCACTTCAAGTTAAAAAATATATTTTGAAATAATTTTTTTCAATTCAAGTTAAATTTTAAATTTTACAATTTTAGAAATAAAAAAGATTTCAATTAATCAATTTTTTTTTTAATTAAACTATTCGTTGTAAAATTTTTTTATCCATGCTTTTATGTTTGCATATAGATAAGTAGTATGTTTTATGTAAGAACAATTATTTAATAGTTCAAAATTATTTACAAGTTAGAAAAATATACTATGTAAGAACAAATATTTTATTAGTTCAATTATATATTTACAAGTTAGAAAAAAAAAATTACTAGTTTTCAATTTAAAATAAGTTTTCTAAACATTACAAAATTATTTTATCAGTTTTAAAAAATTATAAAAAAGAAAAAAAAAGTTTCACAATTTAAGAAATAAAATTATAAAAGTTTTTAAAAATTTTCATTAGTTAAAATTTTTCGTTCATTGTATGAATTTTTTAAACATGCTTACATACTATACATAAATATGTAGTATGTTCACAATGTAATATATTGTATACTATGTAACATAGTATATACTATGTTTCATATAAGAACAAAGATTTTTCTAGCTGAAAATTATTTACAAGTGTAGAAAGTTTTCACGTAGTTTTATTAGTTTTTCAATTTAAAAAAAGTTTTCTAAAAAATATTTTATAAGTTTTACAAAAGAAAAAAAAATTCAATTAAGTTTTCTAAAAAAATATTTTATAAGTTTTACAAAAAAAAAAAAAAAAAAAAAAAAAAAAAGTTTTCTAAAAAATATTTTATAAGTTTTACAAAAAAAAAAAAAATTCAATTAAGTTTTCTAAAAAATATTTTATAAGTTTTACAAAAAATAAATCAATTCAGTTTTCTAAAAAATAATTTAAAAGTTTTGCAAAAAAAAAAAAAAATCAATTAAGTTTTCTAAAATATATATATACACATATATATTAGTTTTACAATTCAAAAAAGAATATATATATATATATATATGTGTGTGTGTGTGTGTGTGTGTGTTATTAGTTTTCAGTTGTATACAAGTTGGAAAATATGAGTTATTGATTTTAACATAGTATGTATTTATATATCTCATAATATAGATCACATAGTATATATCACATAATGTGTATGTATAATAAAGTAGATAGTTATATATCACATAATGTGTGTATATATGACTAATTGTATACTATGGTCGACTTAAGAATAATCATTTTTTTAGTCTAAAATTAATTATAAGTTATAAAATTATTTTTTTAATGAAACTTTTCTTTATCCTTATCTACCTTATTTCTTCAAACTCTAATTTTTACATCCACATTTTTAATACAAATTCATTTATATTCAAATATTAGAATAATGTCTACTTACAAATAGCATCGATTTAAAACGAAGCTTGGCATGTCTCGCTCCTACAGATGAAATGCTCACTGCAGATAACTGACCGGATGTTTATATCATCACGTGACTTCCTCTAACATCCGATAAACCGATAGCAAGTTTCCCATTTCCAACTCAGTCTTCAATTGTGTTGGTTCGTTAAGTTTTAATCTCTATATTCCTTCATATTACAAAAGAACTGCATATTTTCTTTACACGTTTGATATTGGAAAGATCTAATATAATTTTAAAACCTATCTTTTTATATCTGCAAACTTTCATTACCGAATAAAATCATCATCTTTTAGTATGTTTAGTTGAAAGATCTTTTATTTTTAATCAGATGATGTAATCAAAATTCTTATTAAGAAGTTTTACTTAACTGTCTATTATTTTATAGAAATAATTTTCTTATGAAAGCGAAAAAGAATATTTTATCATCTATATAATCTAAGGTTGATTATGTATTTATAATGTCTGTTTCATAACAATGGAAGCTATCAGTTCATCTAAAGAAAATAACTCAAAGCGGAAACTCGGTTAAGCGGGACTCGGATAATCGGGACTTTACTGTACTTTAAAGAAAAAAAAAAAAGTAGTCGACACTAATTTTGAAATTGCGTTCCGGTTTGTGGATTTTTCCATTTCGAGCCCTGAAAACAATCATAAAGTGACCTTGCAGAGAGAGAATAATGCAGTTAATTTTGTGAGTACATCTGCAAAATACCCCAATCCCAATGTACACAGTCATGTGATGCAAATTCTTTGTTAATTTCGTTTACAAAAGTAAAAGGACATTTTTTTTAAAAAAAATTCAAACAGTCTTTTTAGCATATTACCATGGAAACTTCAGGATTAAGAAGTTAACTTGTATGTGTTTGCTACTTTTGTCATCTCAAAGTAATGGAAATATACTGCTATTCAAAGGCCTTAATACCTTAAGGCTGTTCTTAACTGCTCTGTTCAACAAGCGCAACACGTTTTGACACATTTACAAATTCATTTTTTAACGAAAAGATATAAAGTTGGAAAGCCTGGCCATGGAAGCGATTTGGAATTGAACTGTTCTATCCATTTTTGGATCCATCCATTACCTGTTGAGTTATAAGCTTTTTCGATCACGTGACAAACACGCTTTTCGCCCGATCTTGAGTGCTTTTTCTCCGTTCAAAACGCGGTTCAAAACGCGGTTCAAAACGACCACTTTGACACTCTTTTCTGAAAGATATAATGCGTTTGCAAAAAAACGGAAAAAACAGCTCAATGACCTAGTTTCTGAACAACAACACCAGCTAGTTTAATGCATTTTTGAACAAAAATAAATTAAAACTTATGTCAGGAAGTTGCCCTTTTGGATTTGAGAACAGCCTTAAGGCTGTTCTTAACTGCTCCGCTGAACAAGCGCAAAACGTTCTGACATATTTACAAATTCATTTTTTAACGGAAAGATATAAAATTGAAAAGTCTGGCCATGGAAGCGTTTTGGAACTGAACAGTTCTTTCCATTTTTTGATCAATCAATTACCCATTGAGTTATAAGCGAAATCGATCACGTGACAAACCTGTTTTTCGCCCACTGTTGAGTGATTTTTCTATTTTCGCGCGGAAATTCGTTTCAATAGGTCCACTTTGACATTATTTTCTGAAAGATCTATTGCGTTTGCAAAAAAATGGGAAAAAAAGCTCGATGACATAGTCTCTAACGAATAACACCAGGTGGTTTCATGCATTTTCGAACAAAAATAAGTTAAAACTTATGTCTGGAAGTTGCCCTTTTGGATTTGAGAACAGCCTTAAGGCTGTTTTCAAATCAAAAGGCGTTACTTCCTGACATACTGTCGTTTTTGTTCGGAAACACATGAAATTGTTAGGCATTCTTATTCAGAAACTATGTGATCCAAAGACGTTTTTAGGTGCGTTCGTAATTATATAAATACGTAGCACCTATAGTCGTCGTTCAGTCCGTCCGTCCGTCCATCTGTCTGTCTGTCCGCATGTAACATAGCAAAAACTACCCAACCGAATGGTCTGAAATTTTTAAGGTATGATTGTTGCAAAATTTTGTCGAGCCATTTCAAATTTTATGAAAATCGGATGCATAGTTTAATTACAGGGACAGTCAAAAGTTTTTCTTTACATTACGGCCAATAGGAAAAATTATTGCAAATGCATTTTAATGATGTTACAGCCTTCCGAATGGTCTGAAATTTTAAATATATAATTGTTTCAAAATTTTGTCGAGCCATTTGAAATTTTAGGAAAATCGGATGTATAGTTTAATTACAGGGACAGTCAAAAGTTTTCCGTTACATTACGGGGAATGGGGAAAAAAATATTGCAAGTGCGTTTTAATGAAGTTACAGCCTTCCGAAGGGTCTGAAAATTTAAATATATAATTGTTGCAAAATTTTGTCGAGCCATTTCAAATTTTATGAAAATCGGATGTATAGTTTAATTACAGGGACAGTCAAAAGTTTTCCGTTACATTACGGGGAATGGGAAGAAAAATTATTGCAAGTGCATTTTAATGATGTTATAGACTATGCACTTATGAAGTTAAAAAATATATACATTCAGTACAATATGGGGTACAAAAAATAACTATAAAACTAGTTATAGTACGAACGCACCTCATTTGCCACGTTTGACGAGCAATTTCCGACTTGTTCATTTTTTTAAAGGTTAGAAGATCTTTCATAAAATACTGTCAAAGTGGGTGTTTTGGACCAATTTTCCGACGTGACACTGCGAGAAAATAGAAAAAACGGACTAAAATACGGAAATACTACTGGCAATCTAGACGCCAGTACTATTTCCGTATTTTAACGGAACTTTTTCCCGGTAAATAACAGGAAATTTTCCGATTTTTTGGAATTTAACGGAAATTTTTCTGTAGTTTACCGGGAAAAAGTTCCGTTAAAATACGGAAATAGTACTGGCGTCTAGATTGCCAGTAGTATTTCCGTATTTTAGTCCGTTTTATTTTACAGTGCGGTCGCCACGTGACCACAATTTGCTTGTAGGTGAGTAATTTGTTTATCAAAAAATGGAAAACGCATTTCATTTCCAAATCGCTTCAATAGTCAGGCCGACTAATTTTATGCCTTTATGTTGAAAAAAGGAATTTGGAAACGTATCAAAATTTTTCGGGCTGTTGAGCAGACCAGTTCGGTTATTTCTGAATAACAGCACTTAGCAATTTGATAAGTTTGCGAACAAAATTGTATTAAAAACTGTATGTAGACTGTATGTCAGAATGTAACCAGCCATTTTAGATTGTGTAAGTATTCCATAAGGCTGTTCTCAAATCCAAAAAGGTAACTTTATGACACTAAGTTTTAATTCCTTTTTGTTCGGAAATGCATGACACTAGCAGGGGTTGTTGTTCAGAAGAAATGTAATCGAACTGTGTTTACGTTTTTTTGCAAACGCCATAGATCTTTCAGAAAATAGTGTCAAAGTGGGCGTTTTGAACCGAATTTAACGCGCGAAAGAAGAATAACCACTAAGGGAAGGGTGAAAATCGTCTTTGTCAAGTGATCAAAATCGCTTATAACTCAATAGGTATAATTGATTTACCAAAAAAATGGAAAACACAGTTCGATTCCAAATAGCTTTCCTAGTCAGGCCTTCCAATTTTATATCTTTCCATTAAAAAATGACTATGTAAATGTGTCAAAACGTTTTGCGCTTGTTGAGCAGAGCAGTTGAGAACAGCCTTAACCCCATGAATGTTATAAATAATATCCAAACTCAGAAATTCTTAGTTGTACAGTGCCTGTGATACGCAATTTATATCAATTTTATTGAATCTGTTTTTTTTTTTTTTTTTTTTTGGAAACCGAACAGAACCGCAAAAGCAAATCTCTTCGACCATAATTTAAGGAATTCTAGTCTAAAGTATTCAGATAGAAACGTGCCCCAGATTAGGAGGTTATTCTCTGTGCTTGACCCGTATTTTATATTCAAGTCGAGATCCCCTTGAATCAAGATAGGGTATTACTTGAACCGGCCACTTGATCGATTGTGCTAAATGCGTACGGCTTTTCTCATGAAAGCATAGAAGGATAAACTGTCCTTTGAAAAAGTCAGAAGTAAGAAGAGAAAAAGATAAATTTGCGCCAGAGAAAAATAAAAAAAAAAAGAAAAGGAAATTCTTCGATGCGTAAAATGAATCTTTCTGGCACACTTGCAATTTCATTCTCTTTGAATTATGCATAAAGAAATTACGAAGAACCAAGTTTTTAAATGTTTTCTCACTTATCGAGTTTTTGTCTCCTTTCTTTTCATTAATTCTTTCTGGTTTTTTTTTCTTTTTCTTTTCTGTTTTTTTTCTTTTTTTCTTTTTTTTTTTTAGTTTATCTTATTAATATTGTGTATTTTCATTTGCAGTGGCTGTTCTAATGGCGATCTTTTAATTAATGCCAGACCACATTCACGCAATTCATCTTAAGGGTGTTCTTAGCTGCTCTGCTCAACAAGCGCAAAACGTTTTGACACATTTACAAATTCAATTTTTAACGGAAAATCATAAAATTGGAAAGCCTGGCATGGAAGCGATTTGGAATTGAACTGTTTTCTCCATTTTTTGATCAATCAATTACCTATTGACTTATAAGCCATTTTGATCACGTGACAAACACGTTTTTCTCCCGCTCTTGAGTGCTCTTTCTTCCTTCGAGCGGAAATTCGATTCAAAACGCCCACTTTGACACTATTTTCTGAAAGATCTATTGCGTTTGCAAAAAAATGGAAAAAACAGCTTAATTACATAGTTTCTGAACAACAACACCAAGCTAGTTTCATGCATTTTCGAACAAAAATAAATTAAAACATGTGTCAGAAAGTTGTCCTTTTGGATTTGAGAACACCCTTAAGGCTGTTATTAACTGCTCTGCTCAACAAGCGCAAAACATTTTGACACGTATACAAATTCATTTTTTTAACGGAGAGATATAAAATTGGAAAGCCTGGCCATGGAGGCGATTTAGAATTGAACTGTTTTTTCCATTTTTGGATCAATCAATTACTCATTGAGTTAGAAGCGATTTCGATCACATGACAAACACGTTTTTCGCCCGCACTTGAGTGATTATTCTTATCTTCGCGCGGAAAATCGGTTCAAAATGTCCACTTTGACACTATTTTCTGAAAGATCTATTGCGTTTTCAAAAAAGTGAAAAAACAACTCGATGACATAGTTTCTGAACAACAACACCAGCTAGTTTCATGCATTTTCGAACAAAAATAAATTAAAACTTATGTCAGAAAGTTGTCCTTTTGGATTTGAGAACACTTTTAAATCGCTGATGGTAGAAACATACTTCCAATTGCAAAAATTATACAAATCAAGTAGAGCTTTTAGATTTGGTTTTGTTTTATAAGAAACTGTAATTTATAATAAAATATGAAATTTTATTTTTTGTATAAAGTGTCTGCGTATAATAATTTATATTTATAAAAAATCCTCTGTTTAAGAATGACATTAAAAAAAAAAAAAAAAAACATTTTTTACAACCATAACTTACCGAATTATGACACTTTGGATTTTATGAAATTTCAATGTTTACCTTCACTAAAACTGATTCTTTCAGATTTTAGTGCCAGAAAACATTAAAAGACATCGCTTTGAAGCAATGGACAGAGTCTCTAAAAAAGCCAAGCCTATAGGGAACAGGAGGTAGTTGATCCGCTTCTGTTTCATGTGAAAATGCACACATAATATTTGTAGTTATTCTTATTGAAATACCAATAAATCGAATAGAATCTTTCCCTTTCCTAAAAGGCAAAGGATTTTTCAGAAATTGGCGTCGTACTTGGCGTAGTTCTCGAATCCAAATTGGAATTTTTTACTTTCTGACACATTTCTGAATTGAATTTTGTTCGCAAACTCATGAAAGCATGTGCAAAGAACTCATGTTCGCAGACTCATTTGGTGTATTCCAATCCAAACTGCTTATTTTCTGATTCATTTTTAAATTCATTTTTGCTCTCAAACGCATCAAACTGTGGGAAAATCCCTTATTTAGAAACTACATAATGTGCCGTGCTTCTCGATTTTTTGATAAATGCAGAAAATATTGTAAAAAATGCCGTCAAAGTGGGCGTTTTGAACCGACTTTTCCAAAGCGGGAGATCTGGGAATGAAAAAAATGGTCATTACTGAGAAAATAATTGTTTAAAACTCAAATTCTAATGAATTGAGCTAAAAAAGAAATCACACGGCCTCTTATGCGTCTTTTCAAAAATCACCTCAGCAAGTTTCATGTTTTTACTTTTAAAAATGAGTCTGAAAATGTCTCAGAAAATTTTGAGCTGTTGAGGGCGGAAAAATATTTTTTCGAATACACCCTTAAAAATGGTTTTTTCTTGGGAATTCTATACCTTTCAGTACAAAACCTTTTTCCTTATTGTCCTTGAGCTAACTGAAATACCCATTGCATTCATTTCACATCTAACAGCATCTGATGAAATTCTTCTATCTTTGAGGCATATTCTTTTCATCGTTCTAATCGTCAGAAGTATTTGTGCATTTTTTCCGGCCTGATCTTGTCTGATTTATCACTGATTTAGTTTCTTCATAACGTAAGCACAACTTTCGTACGCCAGATAAAGTGACTAATCCACCAAATTGTCTTGCAATTTCAGAATAAGAGAGACCATTTTCTCTCAATATGACAATTCTGCTTCTTTTTGTAGGTGTCCAATCAGTTCTTGTTGTTGATGACATTGTTTTAAATTATTTGCATTAAGAAAAATTAAAAAAAAAATTATTATATTTAGTTACACTAAGTATTTACCCTTCTGCAAAATTCATTCCAGCAAAATACAGCTTTTACAAATCAAAGTATACTACAGTTTAGTTGCTGACATTTGATTAGTTTTTAGAACAGTCATTGTAATTGGTTAGGAAGCATTTATTACAATACACTCCAGAATTCATGACTAATTGTGTTTGTATTTTAGACTAAAGTAAGCGTAACTTTTTTTTGTAATGCAGATATTTTAATTCTGTTTTTTTTTTTTTATTATTATTATTATTAAATTCTACATTAAATTTCCTTGAATTTGATTTATAAACATTTGTATTTAAATGAAAATTAATATATTCTATAAGCACTCAAATTTATAAAACATGAAAATTTCAAAAATGTCCACAATTTTGGCCACCACTCTATTACTAATAATCGATGCATTAAACGAATTTTATAATAATAAGTTATTTTAATGGTTTAAAATACCATCAAGGCATAAACGGTTAAAGCCAAAAACCCAAAATACAGCATGGTACAGTCGGAGAATTGTATGCATTTAAGCGGGGTATGCATTTAAGGGTGTATTCCGATCCAAACTGCTTATTTTCTGATTCATTTTAAAATTCATTTTTGCTCTCAGACGCATCAAACTGGGAAATTCTCTTATTTGGGAACTATATAATGTGCCGTGCTTCTTAATTTTTTGATAAATGCAGAAAATACTGTAAAAAACGCTGTCAAAGTGGGCGTTTTGAAACGAATTTTCCGAAGCGGGCGATCTGGGAATGAAAAAAATGGTCATACTGAGAAAATAATTGTTTAAAAATCAAATTCTAATTAATTGAGCTGAAAATGAAACCACACGGCATGTTAAACATGTCTTCAGAAATCACCCCAGCAAGTTTCATGTTTTTACTTTTAAAAATGATTTTGAAAATGTCTCAGAAAATTTTGAGCTGTTGAGGGTGGAAAAATATTTTTTTGAATACACCCTTAAGCGAGGACAGCAATTACTGTTATCAGTATACGTTATCATTTGATTATATACCACAGATATGATAAATATTAATGGACAATAATTATTTACCCAATAAATTAAAAACTATTGTATTAATAACTTTAATAAATAATTTATTATTACTCTATATATAACAATATATGTAATAAAGTATAAGGTATTATAACACTATTTACGGTACATGGTTTAATTTTTCATTATAATTTATGTGAAAATTGAAATGAAAGTTAAATAAAAAAAAAATTGCTTATAACCCCTTGAGGGGCAAGCAAAAATGCCTCTAAATATTGAATTCTCACCGTAATAATCGAAAAATTTTATTTTTAAATAAGGAAAAGCAATTTTTTAATGATTTTCCCCAAAAGTTAAAAATATAAAATTTAGTTAAAATTTTCTGGTGAGAATCTTGTTTAAATTAGGTGGGATATATTTTATCCCACCACCCCTCAAGGGGTTAAATCATACCTTTGAAAATAAAAGTTTCTGCATAAATACTTTTTATTTTACAATTATTTGCCAATTTATCTCTTTTTTTTTTTTTCGCCTACACAAAAAATCCTTTAGGAATTTTTTTTTCATATCTCGACATTACATTTCTCCACTTCCAGCGCTAAATATTAGTCTTTTATTTTCTTGACCGTCTCGATTCTATTTTCCCCCGATTCTAGACTTTTTCAAAAAGTACCCCCAGCATCCTGAGTCACTGTATGTACGGCAAGTTTTAAAAGAAAAACACAATTGTCCAAATTCAACACTCTCGTAAGTTTCCAGAATTAAGATAAGTCATCTTTGACGACGATTTCTGCTCTTCAAATGCAAATATAACAAACCATTGTTACAAAAAAAAAAAAAAAAAAAAAAAAAAAAGTTCTTCCCTATTTATCACTATAACAGGAATTCATTAAATCCGGATTACTACTAGAAGATTGGAGATATTTATGCAATTAACCGGGGATTGTTATGCGATAAAACGAGTATATTTAACATTACCCTTATGATAAACGTTTCTGTTCCACGGCATTTTATGCATATAAGCGGGGTATGCAATTATCCGTTACCCGATTAAGTGGGGCCGACTGTATAACATATATTTTTCGTTAACTGTTTATATCAAAATATGAAACAAATTCATATGGACGAGGATTTTTGAATTCTGAGGAAGATGTAAAATGTACAGGAAAACCAATCAGACAGTGCGCTTGCGCATTGTTCCCTTATGACCTGAATCGATACAAATTTCGATTTAGTCGCAGATATGCATAATGCATGTCCTTGAGTAACATTTAAAGATATTTTAAATTATAAATGTTCTGAAATCTTTATGCTATTCTAAAATCCTTTTTAATTTAAACTTGAAATTTGCCATGAATATTTTTTATTCTATATGTATAAAATAGTTACTTCTTTTAATTTAAGTTCAAAACAACTGAATTGTATTTTTTTAATTGTAATTATTATTATCATATAACTTATATTATTGTTATAAAAAAAATTCTGTAAACATACAAAAGAAAAGAGATACTCTCTAAATTTACAGTAGTTTTCTAGGTTCTAGGTTAAGGGTGTACTTAAATCTAAACTGCTTATTTTCTGACACATTTTTTAATTCATTTTTGCTCACGAACACATCCAGTTGGTAGGTTCTCTTACTCAGAAACTATATAACGTGCTGTATAGGTCTTATATATATATATAAAAGCAGAATATATTTCAAAAAATGCTGTCGAAGTGGAGATTTTGAAACGAATTTCCGAAACCGATAGTGCTGGAAATAAAAAAAAGGGTCGTACACTGTTGAAAAAAATTGTGAATTTACGGTATTTTACCGTGAATTGCTCCAGTAAATTTACTGAAAATGCCACTATTTTCCTGATAAACGATCGAATCCCGTAAATTTCATGTTTTACGGGCAAAACCTGTTTATCTAAAGGCAAAGTCCGTTTATCTAGCAAAGACCGTTTTTTTATGTGCCTCTGCCCGGAATCTCTGCTGCAGTAAAATTACTGCAGCAATTTTTTACAGTGTACTGAGAAAATAACTGTTTATAAACCAAGTTCTAATCCATTGAACGAAAAAATAAAAACACAGGACACTTATCAACTTCTTCAAAAATCACGTCAACAAGTTTCATGTTTTTTACTTTTAAAAATGAGTCTGAAAATGAGCTAGAAAATTTCGAGTTGTTGAGCGTGCAAAAATATTTTTTGAATACCGCCTTAATTTATCCTTTTCTCTAAAGCTTAGGGATTTTTTTAAATATCATTTTACACTCTAAAAAGAATTTCCGTGTTTTGTCGGTAGCATTTTCCGTATTTTTACATATTTTGTTTCTTATGCAGTGCAATAATAATAATAAATCCCGCAGCTTAAAGAAAATGAAAAGTTAGGATTATCTGCCAAAAATATGCTCAAATCCATACTTTTTGACTCATGCACGAAATCGCTTTCATCGGGAAAATAAAATGTCCGTAAAAATATGGAAATTATATTGGCCAATGAACGGTCGCCCCCCCCCCCCCGCCCCTCACCACCACCACCACCACCACTCAAGATCTGCAAATGTAATACATCGACGTGCTAAAATGAATGCGTGAATGTGTCAGAAAGCGTGACGTTGTTGAATTGGGGAAAATATTTTTTGATTTAAAATTTTAACAGAGGATCGATAGTAAAAACAACTATAATAAGGGTGCCTTTTCAAAAAAGAGAGAAGAGGCTATTATTACCTGTTTGTCAAGGTCTCCTCTTCTATACTTATCAAGATGGATTTTTTTTTTTTTTTTTCACTCGTTGAAGAACCACTTTAAAGAGAAAAGATTTCAAGTATGTGCTTTCAAAAGAATACAAGAACTTGGATAACCTCTCACGCTCTTTTTCTGCAAGACAGTCGGTATACAAAACAGCTGAGAGGAAAAGTTCTTCTTTAGAAAAGAAAAAAAAAAATCTTGTGTTTTTCATCAAACAACTTTACCGAAAGATAAACCTTTTCTTTTTTCTTTTTCTTTTTCTTTTTTTTTTTTTCATACCTTTTTGAACTTTTTTTTCTCTTTGAATTATGCATAAAGAAAATACGAAGTATACTAAGTTTTTAAAACTTTATTTTTATATTTAAATAAGTTAGAAATTGCACGTCAAATGTGGCGCGTTCGTACTATAACTAGTTTTATAAATATTTTTTGCACCGCGTATTGTACTGAATGTATATTTTAGTGCACTTCATAAGTGCATATCAGTTTCATTCTATTCGAAAAGCTGTAACATCATTAAAGTGCACTTGAACTAACTTTTCCTCATTGGCCATAATGCAATGCAACGGAAAACTTTTGACTGTCCCTGTCATTAAACTATACATCCGATTTTCATGAAATTTGAAATGACTCGACAAAATTTTGCAACAATTATATATTTAAAATTTCAGACCATTCGGAAGGCTGTAACATCATTAAAATGCACTTGCAATATTTTTTCCCGTGTGCCGTGATGTAACGGAAAACTTTTGACTGTCCCTGTCATTAAACTATACATCCGAATTTCATAAAACTTGAAATGACTCGACAAAATTTTGCAACAATTATATATTTAAAATTTCAGACCATTCGGAAGGCTGTAACATCATTAAAATGCACTTGCAATATTTTTCCCCGTGTGCCGTGATGTAACGGAAAACTTTTGACTGTCCCTGTCATTAAACTATACATCCGATTTTCATAAAATTTGAAATGACTCGACAAAATTTTGCAACAATTATATACCGTAGATACTCGTGTATAAGTCGATCCCCTAGTTCGTAAGCAAAAATTTGAAAAAGAAAAAAAATAATTTTGTGTATAAGGCGAATCACATTTCTGGTAGTTCGTTAAAAAATGATTTGTAATCAAGGATAATATATATATATATATATATATATATATATATATATATATATATATATATATTAATAAATTTTCATTAAATTCGTAAACTTTTTTTATTTTTTACGTTTCTAGTCGGACTTCTTTTTTTTTTTAATTCAACGTTTTAGAACTGTACAATGATGCAAAACCGAAGAAGCTTAAACTATTTTGAAACGTATTCACATCCATTTAATGAGTCTTAAAAAGAAAAAAATCTTTCAAATATCTATTCAAGCCTTTTTTACGAGGGTAAATAACTTCTTAGACTGCTAAAATATAGTACTTATTTGCATTGTAGGACTTTTAGGAGAGATATCTAGAAGCATTCTCGAGTTGAACTCTTTAAAAAGGGATTAAAATGTTGATAGGAATGCCCTGGTATTGAAGAGAATTCCGTCCTAAGAGAAAATGGATGCAGAACCGTGTATTCCGATCCAAACTGCTTATTTTCTGATTCATTTTAAAATTCATTTTTGCTCTCAAACGCATCAAACTTGGAAATTCTCTTATTTGGAAACTATATAATGTGCGGTGCTTCTTAATTGTTTAATAAATCCAGAAAATACTGTAAAAAACGCTGGCAAAGTGGGCGTTTTGAACCGAATTTTCCGAAGCGGGCGATCTGGGAATGAAAAAAATGGTCCTACTGAGAAAATAATTGTTTAAAAATCAAATTCTAATGAATTGAGCTGAAAATGAAATCACACGGCATGTTAAACATGTCTTCAGAAATCACCCCGGCAAGTTTCATGTTTTTACTTTTAAAAATGAGTCTGAAAATGTCTCAGAAAATTTCGAGCTGTTGAGGGTGGAAAAATATTTTTTCGAATACACCCTTAAGGCTGTTCTTAACTGCTCTGCTCAACAAATGCAAAACGTTTTGACACATTTACAAATTCATTTTTTAACCGAAAGATATATAATTGGAAAGCCTGGCCATGGAAGCGATTTGGAATTGAACTGTGTTTTCCATTTGTTTTATCAATAAATTACCTATTGAGTTATAAGCGATTTTGATCACGTGGCAAACACGTTTTTCTACCTTTTTTGAGTAATTATTCTACTTTCGTGCGGAAATTCGGTTCAAAACGCCTATTTTGAAACTATTTTCTGGAAAATCTATTGCGTTTGCAAAAAAAAAAAAAAAAAAAAAAAAAAAAAAACGAAACGGGAAAAACAGCTCGATTACATAGTTTCTGAACAATAACAACTGCTAGTTTCATGCATTTCCCAGCAAAAATAAATTAAAACTTATGTCATAAAGTTGCCCTTTTGGATTTGAGAACACCCTTAAGGAATTTAAAACTTCTTCATCGGTCAGGTAGTGAAATACATCACTATTTACACAGTCAAACCTTCTGTTTCTGTAATATTTCCACAAACAGAAACTTTTGTTATTGTACTTCTTAAAGCTAGGTCTTCTATGAATTTTCACAACTTTCATAATTTCTAGTAATTTATTCCAACATTTTAAAAAAGTAGAGCTTCTGACTGTTTCCCATGTTTTAGCTGATCAGAATTATTGTTGTGATGTCAGTCACTATATATAATTGTCTTAAATTCCGTAGGAAACATTGATTATTGAACTACATAGCTATTTTAATCAGACACTCATTTTTTTCTAAAAAAATAATCTATTTTTTAATCATTAAACATTCTTTCTTTTAGTATTTTCCTTTTAAATCTTAAGAAAAGGCAAAGAAATATATTGCAAGTTATTTAGCAACCGTTACATATGTTGTAAATGAAAGCATTGGATTGCCCTGGTGATATAGTATTCTTCAGATTACTTTACGCGATAATATTAATTTTGTAGCTCATAAATAACGTATTTCACGGGTCCGTTAGGCAGTAATCATAGATAATTTGTAATTTCCTTTTAAGAAAACCATTTTATAAATCAAAAAGAATTATTTAATTTGTCAGTTAATTACAGAATCGTTTTTCATACTCTCGATCTAAATGATTTAATGAAAATGTTTGTCAGGTTCTGATGAACATATGCTATTTAGAACTAATGTTATATATTATTTTCTTGCTTATCTATTGCCTGTGTAGTGGGAATTTTAAAGTAACATTCTTTTCGTATCTGGTATTTAATCCGAGCTAGTGAGTTAGATAGTATTAGTTGAATGAATGCAGTTTATCCATTGAATGGGTGTTACTCTTGTCATTCGAAGTGCATACCTGAAGATAAGTCAGACAAAAGGGTTGTCACTCACGATCTAGGGAGATAATGGATATCACGGAATGTGACATTGGTATGGAGAAGTCCTTGCGGGCAGAGAGGGATCCCCAGAGATGGCTCTCTGGTGGTGGTGTGTGTGTGTGTGGGGGGGGGTGATACCGGGGATAGAGGTCAGTTGATGTTTGGAGCTCAAGGTGTGAGTTGTTCCAGAGAGGAGGCTCTTGGATAGAGCGTGATTAGGCGGTGCGAATCTCTTAGAGTATAGAGCTACAGTCAAACCTCGTTAACATGAACACGCTTAACGTGAATTACTTTTAACATGAATTGTTTTCACAGCCTCCTATATAAAAACGAATACAAAGATTTGATACTGATAACATGAATTACTGTTAACATGAACGAAATTTTGATTCCCCTTGAGGTTCATGTTAACGAGGTTCGACTGTAATGTGTTGGGAGATTAATAGTGATCTCGGATAATTTTAATTTAACTAGCGTAGGGTGAGAGGATTATAGAGTAGTTTAACAGTACACAGAAGGTATTTATTGTATTTCATTTAATGTTAGACCGGATCACCTATATCCGAGTTCTTAATTGTAAATATCGTCTTGTTATCTGATGTGTAAATAAATTGTTAGTTAAGTTTAATTGAAAGAGTTGGTATTCTTTTCAACAATCCTCTCATAGCGTGACCGATAACGTAATCACATCAGTGGTGGCAGCACATAAAAAGTAAAGGATTTGTTCAAAGTTGTGTTGACTTAGAGGGAAACCCGACAATGTTATTACAGTCGAACTTCGATTTAACGAATTGGTTGGGACTCGCATATCCGTTCGTTAAATCGAAGCAATTCGTTAAATCGAATATAAATTTTTATAAAGAATATGGTATAAAAATATCAATGCTAAAATATCCTTAGATATACAGATATAAAAAAAAGAATGATTATTGTTTACTACTAGCTTAAAAAGTATAAGTTATACGTTAGGAGATCAACTTTAAAATTATCTAAATTGTTTAATGTTACTTGCTTTTAAAACTTAATACATAATACATACATTTCTAGTTGAAAAGGGGGAAAGACTGTCTTTTGAATACACCAGAAATGAGAAAACAATTTGTAACACTTGGATTAGGGTGTGAAAGATTCAAAATTTTATGTGCGAAAAATTCAAAGTTTTAGTTTTATGTGCGAATACGAATTTTTTTCAGCGACTGTTGTTCGTTAAATCAAAGCTAAAAATTCGTTAAATCAGAGTATTTTAGCACCCTTTTTGCTGGGACAGAAAAAATATTCGTTAAATCGAAGAATTCGTTAAATCAAAGTACGTTAAATCGAGGTTCGACTGTATATTGTTTGATGAAATAATAATAAATATGTCATCAGATTTATTTTACTGACGTTTTCATTTTTCGCGAAATTGTGTCTTATTTTTATATTTTTGGTGTAAGGCTGGCGTGTTTTATCTAATGTGCGCCAATTGAACAAAACTCGAATACACGTCTAGTGTCGTGGCAGAAGATACTACAAAACTTCATAATGTAAGAGGGACACCTTACCTCCCTGCTTTCTGAAGTATCAACCATCAAATAAAGTAAGTGTTGTAGTGCTTAACACTCACTGATCTAATGACAAAATGTCGATTCGAACCAGAATTTTTTTCCTAAACTTAATTAAATTGTAACTGGAGAAAACTCGGTTGAATAAATAAGTGAAATAGTTTTAGATGAAAATTGTGGTGTTAAAATGTTTTTATTAAGATTAGGTAAAATTTCCGGACGTTCTAGTGTTAAAGTTACTGTGATTTAATTATTGCTCTTGACTTTCTACGTTTTGCAGCTTTCATTCACCCACGGGATCCGAACTCAAAAAATTGGATTCTTGCGAACGTATAATGTACATGCCTGATTGCGTTTAGGACATCTAAAAATTTGAATATATAGTGGGTTTCTCCACTACCATAATTGCATCTTTAATTACTATAAATTTCAGATTATCAAAAAAAGTAACATCCAAATCAACATTCAAAATTGACCGGAGCATAAATAAGCGATAATATCTTTCAAATATTTCAATTCCAGACTGATCTAATGAGATCAGTAAGATATAATTCACGTTTGGAGATAGTTGGAAGTTTGCAAATTCACGTTTGGGGATAAAAATTGGGTAATAATGTCTCGCTTTTCAAAGTACCTCTGGATGTGATGGTGCGTTATCGAAAATGAGAAATGCTTTCAGAGGCAAACCTTGTGATTCGAGGTAGGGGAGCTGGAGGATGAATGGGACAAGGAATGGATGGGACATTCTCAATATTTCAGGCAATGAACTTTTTTTTTTTAGTTGCTTTCTATTCTCATATATGGCACTACCATAGTGTGCTTTAGAACCAAAAGCAAACAAGTAAAAATTGAATTTAAAAAATCAAAAAACCCGACTGCGTAAAAAGTGAACTAATTAATTATTTCTCATCAATGTGAAACTATTTTTATATTACTTACCTATTTTCTTTTATTTACTTGTATTGAGGATTTTTAAGTTGTGTTTAATTGTTAGTTCCTATCTATAAACACTGTTTTGATAATTCCTATAGATGTCTATGAAGGTTAAAGTTGCAGTATAGCTAGAGATCCTACCAACACAACTTCCAGGTTGTGTAATATTTAAACGGAGCTTCTGACTGTGAAACAGTCAATGAAACATCGTCTTCATTTTGAAAGGCCTATCCAACGATATGCCACTCAATAGGGTGCGTAATTTTTTTTTCCGTCTCTACCACCATTTTGTATTTTACGGTCGGCATTTCGAATTTATAAAAACAAAACTTAGCCTATAATCATCGGACGGTTAAGACGAATCGATAGAGACCTGATTCATTAAAATCCATCCAGCCGTTGGGATGTTTCGAGGGTATAAAAAAATCTACATACACAGATACGCGTCAAACACATAACCCTTCTTGGCAGTCGGGTAAAAAACATGGCTGTTTTCATTTTTTGCAAAGTTGCATTTTCTGAAACTCTGCATAAAAGTAACTTTTCTTTATATTTGAAGTTGTCAAATATTTTATACAATATAAACAAATGAAATATGTTGTAGTTATTTATTTGAAGGTTCAGTGTTGGTAATTAAAATGAGTGAACAATAACCAATGTGACAAAATAGTTTCTGAGACAAAATGGCGGACAATTGAATCTATGTATCATAGGGATGATTGGGACATTTCAAATGGGGGTGAATGGGACAGTTTCATTCATACCTAGAGATGTTAAAACATTTATTTATTAACTAAAAATATTATATAGGTTTATAAATTAATGATTTATGCTAATTATTAGTATTAAAGAGTTACTCGTATTATATAGGTTGTTTATTATTAAAAAATATATTGAATCCTAATTATTGTATTGCAATAAAGGTTAAATAGTTTATCAAAAAAATTTCTATTGAAACTTTATCAAAATAAATAAAAGTGTTAAAAGTAGTGGTATGTTTATTGATCAAATGGAGTAAATTATATTGAATTTGGAACTTGTGCTTAAATAAATCCCCACTCGTACTTCCCCTAACATAATTTCATTTGTGCATGATATCTAATATACATTTAATTAATATTAATTAATAAGTTGTGAATGAAAAATATTAGCTATGCCGAATTTCAAAGACACTTTTTACTTTCATTTCATATCTAAAATGTCTCGTAAGTGGTAAAAGGGAACAGATAGACAGTCGAAGTTTGCATTACAAGTTAAAATGGCAGTAAAAGAAGTTATTAGCAACGCTGAGATATAATAGCCATACTATAAGATCATATATTACAAATATAATTACATATAAGTTCATAATTATAAATTTTAATTAGGTAACATTGAATACAGGGAGAAAAATATTTGTATCCCATTCATCCCTATTCGTCTCCCATTCATCCCGGCTATAGGGATGATTGGGACAGAGAGTAACGTTTTTTTAATTTTATAATATTTTACTATATAATAATAATCTAGGCGAAATATTGTGCATAGATGTAGTCAAATATCTAATGTATAAAATGTTATATATTGATAATAAGTTTAAAAAAGTATTAAAATTAAATATTTTTGCAAAAATGTCCCATTCATCCCCCATCTCCCTTATAGTGTAAACTCTTGGGGCAAAATTCTTGCAAACTGATTATGAAACCAATCGCTAAACGATTCAGATGACATCCAGGCATTTTTATGATGTTTATAAAAAGCTGGTAAAGCATTTATATTGAGGTTTTGAACATACCCGTGGCTTTTTCGATTTTCCTATGCCTTAAGGCTGTTCTCAACTGCTCTGCTCAACAAGTGCAAAACGCTTTGACGCATTTACGAATTCATTATTTAACGGAAAGATAGAAAATTGGAAGGCTTGAGCATGGAAGCGATTTGGAATGGAACTGTGTTTTCTATTTTTTTTATCCATAAATAACCTATTGAGTTATAAGCGATTTTGATCACGTGACAAACACGTTTTTCACCCTTTTTTGAGTGTCTATTCTTCTTTCGCACGGAAATTCGATTCAAAACGTCTACTTTGACGCTATTTTTTTAAAAGATCTATTGCGTTTGAAAAAAAAAAAAAAAAAAAATGGAAAATACAGCTCGATGACATAGTTTCTGAGCAATAGCACCAGCTAGTTTCATGCATTTTCGAAAAAAAATAAATTAAAACTTATGTCAGAAAGTTACCCTTTTGGATTTGAGAATACCCTTAAGGGTGTATTCGAAAAAATATTTTTCCACCCTCAACAGCTCGAAATTTTCTGAGACATTTTCAGACTCATTTTTAAAAGTAAAAACATGAAACTTGCTGGGATGATTTCTGAAGACATGTTTAACATGCCGTGTGATTTCCTTTTCAGCTCAATTAATTAGAATTTGATTTTTAAACAATTATTTTCTCAGTATGACCATTTTTTTCATTCCCAGATCGCCCGCTTCGGAAAATTCGGTTCAAAATGCCAACTTTGATTGCGTTTTTTACAGTATTTTCTGCATTTATCAAAAAATGAAGAAGCACCGCACATTATATAGTTTCTAAATAAGAGAGTTTCCAAGTTTGATGCGTTTGAGAGCAAAAATGAATTTTAAAATGAATCAGAAAATAAGCAGTTTGGATCGGAATACACCCTTAAGGCTGTTCTCAACTGCCCTGCTCAACAAGCGCAAAACGTTTTCAAAATTTTACAAATTCATTTTTTAACGGAAAGATATAAAATTTGAAGGCCTGTCTATGGAAGCGATTTGGAATCGAACTGTGTTCTTCATTTTTTTTTTATCAATAAATTACCCATTGAGTTACAACCGATCTTGACCACGTGACAAAGACTTTTTCACCCTTCCTTGAGTGGTTATTCTTCTTTAGCGCGGAAATTCGATTCAAAACGCCCACTTTGACATTATTTTCTGAAAGTTGCATTGCGTTAGCAAAAAAGACGAAAAACACTGTTCGATTACATACAGGGTGATTATAATTAAAGTTTAACTTTCAAAATGCTGTGAAAAAAGGACCACTGGTCAGAATGACTCCAAATTTGAAATGAATATACTGGAAGAAGGTGGAAACGGTATGGCTTAAGAATAAAAATGTTCCAAAGTGTCTCAATAGATGGCGCTGTAAGCGGCATAACGAAAGTGGATTCGGCGTCAAGTGACAATTTTAATCGAAATACGGCGGTTTTGTCATGAGTTGCACAGTAAACCAACCGTATTGTTCAATGTGCATGAGTGTTTCGGTTGTTTTACGGAAAAAATGACTTCCATATCAGTCAACAGTTGTGGTACTGTTAGTGGAAAGTCCATCCACCACGTCAAGGTCGTACAACATTGGATAAGAAAAATCGGTTTTCAACTGTCCTTGAGCCAAAAACCTCATAAAAAGCGAATAATGATTCTGTTTTTAATTATTGCTAGACATGCGGCACACAGGTTCCACATGCTGTTCACCATTGTCCGCCACAAGTTGAAACCTATAATCGTTATCGGTTGTCCCATCGCATGTCTAGCAATAATTAAAAACAGAATCATTATTCGTTTTTTATGCTGTTTTTGGCCCAAGGACAATTAAAATCCGAATCATTAAGTGATTTTTATGCGTTTTTTAGCACAAGGACAATTAAAAACCGAATCATTATGTGCTTTTTATGCGGTTTTTGGCTAAAGGACAATTAAAAAAGGAATCATTATGTGCTTTTTATGCGTTTTTTGGCCCAAGGACAGTTAAAAACCGATTTTTCCCATCCAATGTGGTACGACCTTGACGTGGTGGATGAGCTTTCCACTAACAGTACCACAACTGTTGACTGATTCGGAAGTCATTTTTTCCGTAAAACAACCAAAACACTCATGCACATTGAACAGTACGGTTGGTTTATTGTGCAACTCATGACAAAACCGTCGTATTTCGATTAAGGGTGTTCTCAAATCTAAAAGGGCAACTTTCTGACATAAGTTTTAATTTATTTTTGTTCGAAAATGCATGAAACTAGCTGGTGTTGTTAATCAGAAACTATGCCATCAAGCTGTTTTTTCCATTTTTTTTTTTTTTTTAAACGCAATAGATCTTTCAGAAAATAGTGTCAAAGCAGACATTTTGAACCGAGTTTCCGCGCGAACGGAGAATGTAGTAATAACTAATAAGTAGTCGAGTGGGCGAAAAACGCGTTTGTCACGTGATCAAAAACGCTTATAACTCAATAGGTAATTGATGGATCAAAAAATGGAAAAAACAGTTCGATTCCAAATCGCTTCCATGGCCAGGCTTTCCAATTTTATATCTTTCCGTTAAAAAATGAATTTGTCAAAACGTTTTGCGCTTGTTGAGCAAAGTAGTTAAGGGTGTGATCCAATCCAAACTGCTTATTTTCTGATTCATTTTTAAATTCATTTTTGCTCTCAAACGCATCAAACTGGGAAATTCTCTTATTTAGAAACTACATAACGTGCCGTGCTTCTCGGTTTTTTGATAAATGCAGAAAATATCGTAAAAAAATCTGTCAAAGTAGGCGTTTTGAACCGAATTTTCCGAAGCGGGAGATCTGGGAATGAAAAAAATGGTCCTACTGAGAAAATAATTGTTTAAAAATCAAATTCTAATTAATGGAGCGAAAAATGAAATCACACGGCATCTTATACATCTCTTCAAAAATCATCTCAACAAGTATCATGCTTTTACTTTTAAAAATGAGTCTGAAAATGTCTCAGAAAATTTCGAGCTGTTGAGGGTGGGAAAATATTTTTGACGCAGAATTCATTTTCGTTATGCCGCTTACAGCGTCATCTATTGAGGCACTTTGGAACTTTTTTTTCTTATGCCATGCCGTTTCCCCCTTCTTCCAGTATATTCATTTCAAATTTTGAAGTCATCTGACCAGTGGTTCTTTTTTTACAGCATTTTGAAAGTTAAACTTTAATTATAATCACCCTGTAGTTTCTGAACAACATTCTAAAATTGGAAGGAGTGACAGGCATTTTCATTGTTTTTTAAGTGAATTTTATAAAAATACACTCCTTAAAGATTGGAATTTTTCACTCCCTAGAAAGGAGTGATATATTTCACTCCATTGTCGAGAGTGAAATATCTCACTCCGCTGACGAGAGTGAAAGCCAAGCATTATACACTTTAAAAAAATTTCCGCTCAACTTTGAACCAATATATGGAATTAAATAATGGAAAGCACCAAAATATGTCAATTCTTAATTTTAAAAAACTCCATTTCATATTTGAAACCTTGAAAATTATGCTGATTTGGTACTAAAATGCAAACCTTTTAAAGAGTGAACAGTCACTCCTCTGAAAGAGCAAGTATTCCCTCCTGATTAGAGTGAGTATTGTATGCATCGGTATTATTCACCAGCCAATCAGAACAGGAAGTATAGGACGATAAAAGAACTCTACGACGAAGATAAGAGAAAGAATCTCTTTTTCGAGCGCCATTTTAGGAGTAAAATATACGGATATTATTAAAGTGATTATTTGTGGAACGTAAAGGTAAGTCTTATTTAATTTTAATCTTTTATTCCTGTAGATTTTGTATGTTATGATTATGAGTTAAACAATTTTATATTACTGTATGGAAAAAGATTAATCTGGATTTGTTTTCCTGATTTCAGAAGCGATTGTCTGTTTGAAAATGTGTTGAGATAGCGATTTGGGCTCTTGGATTATATCAGTTTTTTAGTGTTTTCTGATAAACACTTAAAGTATTGATTATCATTTTGGAATTAAATGTGATATTTGAGTATTATGATATTACGAAAAGGTTTACAGATTCTATTTACTAGATCAATCTTTCCCTATAAAACATGCGAAATCTATTTAGTTCATATTAACGAAAAGGTTTACAGATTCTGTTTACTAGATCAATCTTTCCCTATAAAACATGCGAAATCTATTTAGTTCATATTAACAAAATGCAATATATACACTATACAGGAATAAAAAAAAAAATTAAATTAAATTTGGCTTATCATGTCGTTCCATAAATAAGAATTGAAGGTACTTGTACCCAATACGGACAGTGCTCTCAATATGGACACCCCTAATATCTTTAAAAGTAACAATTTTGATCGAGAGATGGCGCTACATGTCCGTGAAGAAAAGCAGTTGAAACGATAATTAAGTCTGAAAAATGCAAAAAAGTGCGCTGTTCTAAAGATGAAAATAAGGAATTTTACTTAGTGGCCACTGGCCGGTAAGTTGATTTTTTTTAGTAGCCAGTTACTGGCTAGTGAGAATAATTTCTTCAGTCGCCAGTAAGTACACTTATGTCACTGGATATTTAATTTAATAATATATAAGTTGAGAGTAAATAAATAATTTATGTAATAAATAAAAATATTTTAATTCATACTGTTTTGAATAAGTTTGAGATACTAATTTCCAATCTATTTTAAATTAAGTTAACAGAAAAGTTATATGTAACATGCTTATATAGCTAACTACATAAGTCCACTATACTTGGGTACTTAAAAAAAAAAAAAAAAAAAAAAAAAAAAAAAAAATGAAATTTACAGCAAATTTTCTGAAATGTAAAGTGGGGGGGGGGTCTCTCCTGGAATTAATTATGCATTTTTTACATGATACTTTAACAAAATTAGCGTTTTTCCGCGATCTTTTGGCGATGTTTGTATTCCTTCCACGACCCTTTGACAAAATGTGCGTTTTTTTCGCGATCTTTTGACAAAATTCGTGTTTTTTTCGCGATCTTTTTACAAAATTCGCACTTTTTTGTAATTTTTTGATGAAATTCGCGTTTGTTTTCGCGATTTTTTGATGAAATTCGCATTTTTTCGCGATCCACAGACGATATTTTGTGTTTCTTCCGCGATCCATTGACGATATTTTGCGTTTTTCCGCGTTTTATTGACGATATTCTACATTTTTCGCGATTCTTTGACGAAATTCGTTTTTTTAGCGATCTTTTGACGACATACAGGTTTTTCTACGATCCTTTGACGAAATACAGGTTTTTCTACGATCCTTTCACGAAATGTGCGGTTTTTTCACGATCTTTTAACAAAATTATCGTTTTTTCCGGAGTCTTTGACGAAATTCGAGTTTTTTTCGCGATCTATTGACGATATTTGCGTTTTTTTCGCGGTCTATTGACGATATTTACGTTTTCTTCACGATCTATTGATGATTTTTTTCCGCGATCCATTCACGATATTTGGGTTTTTTTTAGCTATCCTTCGACGAAATTTACGTTTTTTTCCCGTAATCTTTTGACGAAATGTGCGTTTTTACGCGATCTTTTGACGAAACTCTTCGTTTTTTCGCGATTCTTTGACAAAATTCGCATTTCTTTTTCGCGATCTATTGACGATATTTGCGTTTTTTCCGCGATCACTTGACAAAAGTTGGGTTTCTGAGCGATTTTTTGACGAAATTCGCTTTTCTTCGCGATCTTGACTATATTTGGGTATTTTCGCGATCTTTTGATAAAATTCGTGGGGGTTTTTTCCGCGATTCTTTGACGAAATCCCTTTTGGAAAATCCTGCATTTGGCCGGTACTTTCCATATCTTTAGTCGCCAGTTTTTCACGTTTAGTCGCCGAGTGGCGACTGGCGAGTGCTTATTTTCATCTTACGCTGTTCGTCAATTGGAAGGAAACTTGTTGTTTCGTGGTGTGCTGATCGTAATTACAGGTGAGTTTAAATTCTTATTAGATATGGTAAAATTGCTTTAAATATTGAAAAGTGGAGTGTTTTAGAAAGCTAATGAAACATATTTTCGATTACTATTGCATATATTGCTTAAAAATGTTTTCTTTGTTTATTTATTACAAGATTTAGTAAAACTATGCCCGATTCCCAATATGGACACCTTATGTCCACATTGGAAATACAGCAAATGACACTTCAGATTCACAAATTTGTAAAATATCTGTTTAATGTCATCTGAACAATCCTCCAAGAAACCTCCTCCGAGAAAAAAATCCTCCAAAAAGCCCTTGCAGAAAAATAAAAAAAAGCCTCCCCTCAGTAGGGTATCTGTTGGCGAAATCGCACGTATTAATTAGCGATATGACTTCCTCAACAAAGGAGAGCTGGTACTGCTTCTTATGCAGTACTGATGCTGTTGCAGACATGCGGCTAAGCATCACATGCGGCTAAGCATCACATGCGGCATATATGTCCATGAGGCAGGGTTGCCGGCTTTTAGCCAGGCCAAAAAAAGCCGGCCGGCTTTTTTTGGTTTTAGCCGCTTAAAAAAAGCCGGCTTTAATTGAAAAAAGCCGGCTTTTATTTTTCAAAAAAGTGGTTTATAGATAATTCATATAAAATTTGGATTAATTTATTTTTAATACACTTATAAATATTTTCTACTAAAAAATATAAGCTGCTATTAAATTTTGTCAAATAAGTCCTTATAACTGCTAGAATGCAACTGTGAAGGCACTGTGTCAGAAAAAAAAATACAGTAGAAGATCTTTATAACTATATAACGCAATTCTCCATATAATGCACAACTTTTCAGTTGTAAACAATGATTTTTGCAGTTAAAAAGCACCTGCATTTTCCCATTGTAAAATATTGCTATTCTCTATAGAGGACTACATTTGATATATTATTTCAACTTTATCTCCTAATTTAAGATCATTTTACTGAAAAAATGCTATTATTGCAATAAACATTTTTGAAAATGTCTTGGATGGTTGTGTAAGTTATATTTGAATCATGTTTATAAAGTAAATTTAACAATGTCTGACGTATATTATGCAAAAATTTATAATTTGGATAACTCTTGATAATAAGGAAGCAGTATAAAGCAGGGGTCGATGCAGATTTTTATTCTTGGGGCCCATTTTGTGAAAAGTAGAAGTTATTTTTTGTGAATTTTATTATATTTTTGTGAAAAATAACATTTTGTAACGAAAGTTGAAATCCAGTTACTAAAATTCGAACCAAGAATTTATGAACAAAAACATTCTTTAAATCCCTTTGCTAAAGTTTTTGTTTTTTGTGATGTGGTTTTATTTACAAATTACACATTTTAAAACAGTTTTTATGAAAAAGAATGTTACGTAGAGGGTCTATTTTATTAAAAGGAATTTTGTGAAGGGATCTGTTTTATTAAGTTTATTTTTGTGAAGGGGCCCATTTTATTAAATTTATTTTTGTGAAGGGGCCCATTTTATTAAATTTTTTTTTGTGAAGGGGCCCTAAATAGGCCCCAAATTTCCTCTAGATCGACCCCTGTAAAGGTATTCTAATGTATTTTGATATGTTTCAGACATATTTGGCCATGTTTATAAGGTGAATTTAATGATGTGATCCATATAATGCACAACCTTGTGTTTTTAGACTTGTGTTATAAAGATCTTCGGTTGTATATAAATATTCAGAAGAATACATTAAATTAGACTCTAAAGTATTGGTTTGGAATTCTTTATTATAGCTCTACACATACCACGCATTTTAAAGATTATATGAAAGAATAAGAAAATGTTACACATCAAAATAGAAACATTCTTACATACTGATATTTACTTTTAAAATTGATTAAAACTAAATAGCATATATGTATTTAATAACTGAAATTATCTTATATAATACTTGAGAACACCCAGAAATAAGCAACTGATATTCTAACTTATAAAAATGATATACATAAAAAGTTTTTCTGCTACTAAGCTGCTTTGTAACTTATTCCAGATATGTCCATACGGACAGATTAAATTTGTAGAATGAACAATGTTGAAAGAGAAATTAGGAAGGATATAACATTTGAGGAAATTTTAGCACATGTAAGTGCTTAAAATAAAGAGAACAATTTAAAAAAAATTCTCCAAATAAAACTTGTTGAATAAGAATTTTGAAAAGCTAGTTGCTATTTAAAATAGTGCATATTCATGTATAAAGTAATCCATATGTTATTCTTAATACTGTTTTAATAAGGAGAAATGATGTTTTTATTAAATGACTTTATGTGTGATTTTAAATAAATACTTATCAGAAATAAAATAAGACTTGTATATTAATATCCCTTAAAATTAGTTAATAAAACATATAACTAAGCAACCGTTGTCCTTTTTAATTATATAAAGCAGTAAAAATGAAAAAAAAAGTTTGTTAAGGTCAGTGTAAACCAGAGAAAGCAATTGGTATGACTTTTTATTCCAATATTAATGTCTTCATTATTGAAAAATTGGGTTATATTGATTTCTACCTCAATTGAATGTCTTTAAAACTAATTAAAAAACACATAAAAATGTGACATTTATAATTAAAATGCTTCACTGTATAAAAGCCAATTTTGGCCAAAAAAGGCCAATTTTGGCCAAAAAAAGCCGGTTAAAACCAATAAAAGCCACCGGCGTGGCTTTTTTTAATTTTAGCCGGCTTTTTTGCAACCCTGCCATGAGGACTGTGTGGGACTTACTGCCCATGATGAGTTTTTATTTGTCCAACCTGTGAGGACTGAGTAATAACAGATGTAAATTGTGCAGACAGATGCAATAAAGCTAAGCAAAACCAACTACATTATTTCATAATATTTTGTAGTAACTGACTTGCTTTGCATGGGTCATCGAAGAGCCACAAACGAAAATGACTCCCCCCCCCCTTCTAGAGTACACGTTCTGAAGATATTTACTGTGCCCCCCCTCCCCCGCAATACTTTAAGATATATTTCTTTTATATATCTTATTTTTGTGTTTAAAAATCGTTGTTTAAGATTTTAGCTTTTTATTACAATTCGCACAAAGTTTATTCTATGCTTATATTTCTTTTGTCAACTTCTCCTCTAAAATCCTCCATACACCCTGTGTATTAGGTCAATAAGGAGCCACCTGTCCCTAATATGCACATGCATGTCCCTAATAGGGACAGGTGGTTCCTTATATGGACACTTGTAAACATTTTTTGTTTTTATTATTAAAATTAAACCAGAATAATTTAGGGTGTCCATATTGGGTACAGGTACCTTATTAATATCCATTTTTCAGCAATAGCGGAAGAAAATTCGCAATCAGGAGTAAGTTCTGGGAGATATTTAAAAGAAAAATATACGAGTATAATGTGATATCGTACATTCATCACAAATTTTCGACGGGGGAAGCAACAGGCATTTCCGTGGAGGACAATAGTCTTTTGTGTAAAGGCATGCAGGGGAAATAGTTGGCATACTTCTGCCCTTGGGATCTGCTCAACAGAGTATTTCTATTTTTCTAAGAAATAGGGAGGACTGGACAATGTGTGGCAACTCGTCCCCAAAGTGAAAGAAAAAAAAGGTTCAGGCAGGAGCTGGTGAGGAGGCTGAACAGTAGACTGGAGATACTGATGAAGTCAGGTGGTTTTTTACCAACGGAAGAGATGCGAGTAAAAATCGTTTACTCAGGTTGGCTATGAGAAGTATAGAACTGTTAATAAAAAGTAAGAGTGTCTACCTATGAATGGTAAAGTTTGTTATTACATTTTTCAAATCTATTTTAGTTGTTCTAATAAAGGACTTTGGTAAGAAATATGTATTATTTTTCAACGATCATCTCACAAGAGCTTAGTGAACCAAAAAGCTCTGGCCCACTACATCACAGCTATAGTATTATAAATGGTGGCAGCTTACGGATTAATTAGGTCTAGCATAAATTAGACTGGACCCACGTGAACTTGATGTACAGAAGGAAACTGTGTTAGAAACAAGGACAGTCGGTGATGAAATCTTCACTGTTAAAAATATTTTTGTAAAACAACAGAAACTTTCTGGCAGCAAAAAGTTGCCAGAAACAATTTGTTTTCAGAAAATATCTGTTAACGAAAGAATGCGTTATCAGACGACAGAAATACGTAGTCATACAGGCACTTCGTGTTGACAATCGACGCCTTTCCCAACAGTCAAAATCTGTAGGTCGATTCCTGTTGGCGAGGGGGGGGGGGGGATCTATTTAACAGAAGAATCGCATATTATAGGTTAGGTACGCGGGAAATTTCTATTTACCGATCGATTTGTTTATATTAATAATAATAAATATTTATAGGAATTTCTCCTCCAAACTTTTATAAAATTAATTTAAATAGCTTATTCGCAATAAAATATTTAAACAGTTGAATTTATATAGATTTGTAAATTAAGTATATTAAAGACTGGAATAAGTGAAAGAAGGTATCTTAAACTCCCCCCCCCCCCATAATAATAAAAAAATATATATACGATATAAGGTAACTCCCCCCCCTCCCCCATAAAAATATTTCTTAATAAAATAAATATATGTATTGAATGTGATTTGTAATTAAAAGAACTTTAATATTTATTCATGCAATATTTTTGAAAATTGATTAGGTTAAATTAGTGACTTTGGTTAATTATGTAAATAATATCCTGCCAATTTTTATAATTTTTTCGAATAGAAAGCTTTCTATATATAAATGTGTAAAAGTTGACAGCTATGAGCAAAGATGAGAAATGAAAAAGAAGAGCCACTAAAATCTATATAAACATCTTCATAAAAAAAAAGTATTTCATTCCAGCTAAAGTGATAAAATGAGTTTTCATCCTTCTTAACAATTTACAATGTTTTTCCGTATAAAGTAAATGATCATCAACTAAATAAGAAAAAATATTACAATATAATTTAAATTAAAATGTTAAACAAAATTAAACTTGCTGATTCTATAAAATGAATGGTTAAAGCTTAAATAGGAGTTATTTTCAAAATAATTCACACAGTTGTAGCTCAAAATTTATTTCATTAAATAGAGTGAATAAAATTTACAAATTTTAACTTAACCACTACAAGTAACTCTAAGATTGTACTAAAAAAAAAAAAAAAAGCATTTCTTCAGAATCAACATATGGAACGATTAAACAAAAATATCAACCACTCCATTCTAAACAACATAGTAAATAGTAGGAAATGTGATAAATTTAAACAATAAAAATATATGAACAGCGTCAGATCTAATAAATATTATTCTGGTTAATGTTAAACGAAAATATCAGTTATCTATAACTATAATAATTAATGCAGCTACTCCGTGTTTATTATTAAAACTATCACTCCAAAACTAATCACGTATGTCAATTGATGACAAAATAAATTTAAAATCTCAATCAAAATTTCTGGAACTAATACATATGAAGTAAAATTAAACTCTTAGTCATAAAAAAGTTAAATATAATAAGTAATCATTCTACAGCTAAGTAAAAATTCAAGATTTGTAAACTAATCATAAACTTAAGATTATTTATTTAACTTAAAATAAACAACCGATCAAAAAATAATCTCCAGCTATTAACAGAATTAGATCAACTAAGTTACTAATGTGCATAAATAAATGAAGTATAAAATAATACTAATAATTTAAGTAAATCATACATTATGAAATAATAATAATAATAATAAATAGTATTGCTTAATTAAGATTTTTAGCAAATAGGAAGTATTTTTCATACATATTGTTACGTTTCGGAAAAACATTGTTACATATTTAAAAGAAGGATGAAAACATACCTTTTGCTATGTTTGTTTTCTAGTATTCCAACTGTAAATCCTAATCATTGAAGAAAGCGGTTCTGATGTCAAAGGTGTACGTCGCGGGTTCGAATTGTGAAAATGATTCTTAATTTTCTGTTAAAATTTCTTTATATATTATTCTTTTTCAATTAGATGAACTGCTTTATTAAACGAACTGCCATTTTCAACAGTACACAGACAAGACACTCAAATATTTCAAGCTAGAAGATACGTCTTAGCGTGGGGTGGGATAACCAATGCTTATTGGTCATTCTAAATGACCTTCTAGACGTCATAGGGGATGACCTCCCGTTTTTCTGTCATCCAACATATTATCCTGTCGCAGTGGAAACTGATGGCAAAGAAAACAGAATTTTTTGTTGTTTAACATGAAAATAAGCGATATGAGGATGGAATGACATAAGAAGACTGTTAACGTAATTTTTACTGTCGGAATTCGAAGATTTTTTTCTGTTGTTTTAAGATTTTTTTTTACAGTGTTGTGTTTGACGAGAAAGATTTTCAAGTGTATCCGGTGAGGAACTGTGAAATCTGGAGTGTCGAATATGTTAGCTGGTATGTAACAAGGACTAAGGATCCGACGATATAGAAAATTTCTTCAGTAAACGTCCAGTGCAGTGGATAGAAGACTATTCATCGATCGCCCTTAGGAATCCATGGAGACAGCTTGTGTGTAAATTTCCCGGCGGAAATCAAGTTAGATCCGGAGATACGACAGTACCTTAAAAAAAAAAAAAAAAAAAAAAAAAAAAAGTGCAGGAAAGCCTTGGAGCAGTGTAGAGAAATGTCTACATTTGAAGGTAAGCCCTTTTATGAAATTTTCCAGAGAGGTCTGTTGGGATTTAATATTGTATATGTCTGTTCTTGGTAATTTGTATATGTTTAATAGATAAAAAGTCTAGGGTAGCTATTAATTTGGGATCGAAATTTTTAGTTAGAATTTTTATATTAAACGGGTTTCTTAAGGCCTGTACGGTAATTCATTTGGTTTTGAAAATTTAATATTTATGTATTTCATAATTTACTTGGGGATAGTAAATTACGGTTGATTAATAAAAGAATATTAATCATTAAAATTAATCATAGTTGTGGATGTAACTTTTAGTTATAAACTTGGGGCATATGCAGCTTTTGTTTATTACAGCAATAAAGTTATTTGAAATTTTATGGGTATGCTGTAGGAAAAAGCGGGATTAATTGATTATATATAAATTGTACTTATATGGTACTGTGAGTATCAAAATAATTTTGAGTATTCACTCAGTTTTAAAGGATATAACAAGTGCATGAAGATTTTCGGTAGGAAAATTGTATTATTGTTTTATGCATTGAAATATATCTAAAGGATAAAATCCTATTCCTTATTTTTTTGGGTTTTTTTTTTTTTTTTTTTTGGTTTTTGGTGTTTTACAAATTGTATATATTTGTGTATTTTTGTGATTAGTATATTTTGGGGGAAAATCATGGAAGAATTTCTAGGGAAATATACTAAAAATATCTTGCTTTTGCTGGCAGAGGAATTTGAGACCAACGTGTTGGCAACTGATAAGAAAAAAACTATAATTCAGGCTATTTTAGAAGCATCGGATTATAATGAGAGTTTTGCTAAATCGAATTTGAATGTATTCTTAAAGAGGATGCAGAACATAAAGAAAACGAAGGACGTAAAAAAACAAGACAATCTGAGTTAGAAAAATTAAGAATTCAAAATTCTTCGGAAACTGTTAGTCTTTCGTCTAGTGATATGAATGTAGGTTCGCATAGGAATCCAAAAATTAATTTGAAAGAATTAGTTCCACGCTTTGATTCTAAATTAATTGACATCACTCTTTTCTTTATGATCTTTGAAAAACAGGCGGAAAAAGCTAAAATTTCGCAAGAGGATATGGTTAGCCAATTAATTCCCTTATTGCCATCAGATATCGCGGAAATTATAGTGAAACAACCAGCAGAATTAGCAACATGTAAAAAAAGTTTTATTAAATCGTTTTAGATTGGGAACAGGTGCTTTAAAACAGAAGTTTGAAAATCATCAAAGGAAACCTGGAGCGTTATGGGTAGACTTGGTATATGAATTAAGGGATTATTTGGATAATTGGTTGGAATCATTAGAAATAAAGGATTTTGAGTCTTTAAAAGAACTCATGCTCACTGAGCAAGTAAAAAAACGCGTTCCTTTTGAAGTAAAAGAAAAATTTGTGGATGAATGGGATGAAATGAAAGAGGCTTCGAAGCTTGCTGATAAATGTGACAAATATGAGAGTATTAGAAGCAGTTTCAGGAAATCAGAAAAAAAATCTTGGGAAAAAAACCTTATTCAGAGATGCAAAGAAGCAATTTAAATCCGAAAATTAAGGGTGAAGTAAAAGCTAAATCGGAGTTAGAGAATAAAACGGAAAATTTTAAAAATGATAAATTTAAAAACAAGACCAGGTTTTCGAGAAGAAAAGGCAGATTAGGTTTTTTTTTTTTTTTTTTTTTTTTTTGTAATCAACCAGGGCACATAAAACCAGATTGTGCGGAATGGTTAAAAAAGAAAAATCAGTTCAATACAGTTAATCATTTAGGTAATGATGTTGATTTAGGGGATTGTTTTAAACCTTATCTAAAAAAAAGCTCTAATAAATGGGGTTGAAAGACACTATTTGAGTGACACGGGAGCAGGGATTGATCTATGCGATAGAAATTGGGTTAAAACAAAGGATTTTACTGGAGATATAACTTGGGTGCGTCAACCTCTTGATAATGAATGTAAATGTTTACCATTAGCATGGGTGACTATAAAAGGGGATTTTGGTTGCATCACCATTAAGGCGGCGATTGAACCATCGGAGTCGGAGCAAGGTTACTATCTCTTAGGTAATAAAACTGCGGAGCTTATTGAGCAAAATAAAGGAAATGGTGTTCCTATAAATATGGTAGTTACCCGTAGTAGGACGGATTCTTAAAAAAAAAGAATGGAGCAACGGGATGCTGATAATGAAATGTCGTTTATCGAGCATGCAAAGTTAGAAGAGCAACCAGGTAGGGTAGATAAAATTGGGGATTGCTCACAGAACAAAGAAATGCAGGTAGTTCAAATGGATGAGAATAGACAGGATGAAAGTAAAATCGAAGATCTTATGTTATTACCAAAATGGGAGGTGAAAGATAATGTGGGATTGAATAAAATTACAGCGAAAGATTTCAGCTTAGCTCAGAAACAGTGCTTATCTTTAAAAACATTATGGGAAAAGGCGAATAATGTAGAAGAAAAGGAATTTAAAATAATGGAAAATAAATTAGTAAGAGTTTCACATTGAAATAGTGGGGATGAGAAATTACAATTATGTTTGCCATTAGAATTTAGAGAGAAAATAATGAAAATGTGTCATGAGGAAGTTGTGGGACATTTAGGTGCGACTAAAACTAAAGATAGGGTAATTAAATGCTATTTTTGGCCAAATTGTTACAAGGAAATTGAGGCATTTGTAAGAACTTGCGATCTGTGTCAAAAGGTTGGTAAAAATAGAGATAAAAAGAAAGCTCCCTTGAAGCTCGTGCCAATAATTTCAGAAGTTTTCTCCAGGATAAATATTGATGGTGTAGGCCCTTTGAATTTAAGCGAGAAAAATAATAGATACTTGATTACTTCAATTTGTGTTGCGTCAAAATATCCAGATGCGATTCCAGTAGAAGATTTAACTTCTCCGTCAGTGATTGAGGGGCTAATACAAATATTTTCTAGGACTGGTTATCCAAAAGAGGTACAATGTGATTTGGGTGGGTCATTTACAAGTGAGTTGGCATCGGAATTTTTTGATAGGTTTGGTATTAAAGTTGTACATAGTTCAGTTTGCCACCCAGAATCGAATAGCGTTGAACGGATGCATGGTAGTTTAAAAAAGGTTATAAAGACATTATGTTTGGAGGCAGGAAAAGATTGGGAAGCAGTCTTGCCAATGGCTTTATTTGCTTTGAGGACTGTAAGTCATGAAAGCACGGGATTTAGCCCTGCTGAGCTTGTACATGGTAAGAATGTACGAATGCAACATACTCTTGAATATGAAAATTGGATGGAAAAGGAAACGGTAAATCAGAATGTAGTGGACTATATTTTGAACTAAAGTAATAGATTGAAACATTGTCAAGAATTAGCGTGTAAAAGAATAAAAGAGTGTCAGGAGAAACGAAAACAATGGTATGATAAGAATGCGGTGTATAGAAAATTTAATGTTGGAGATAAAGTGTTAGTTCTGGCTACTTCGAAACCAAATAAAATGGCTGTTAATTGGATAGGACCGGGAACTATTACTAGTGTAATATCTCAAACTAATTATACTATCGATATTCCGGAAAAGAGAAATAAGTCTACTATTTATCATGTTAATTTAATTAAACCATATTATAGTAGACCTAAATTTGTAAATTTGTTGATTGATGAGGAGTGTGAGGAAATTGAGGATCAAACGGAAATTCCTTATCCCATTGCGGATCTTACTCAATTAGACTTTTGGGAATTAGTAAAAGAAAGTAATTTGGAAAAACGCGTTTCTACAGAGCAAATTGGAGATTTCAGGACAATGATTGAGCATCATATGAAAGTTTTTTCTACGGACCCTGGGAGTACCCCGTTAGTTAAAATGGACACTGTTTTAACGGATGATGTGCCGGTAAGATCAAAACCATATCGTATATCGCCGAGGCAATTAGAGATTATGCGTGAAGAGGTTCGGAGGGTTTTAGATTTGGGTGTGATTGAAGTCGGGCAATCAGATTATGCTTCGCCTATGATTTTGGTTGAGAGTGCGAGTAAAGACGCTCGCCCTTGTGTGGATTATAGGAAATTAAATGCAAAGACCAGAACTGAATTTTTCCCTTTGCCAAACACTGAAGAGGCCGTTGAGAAAGTGAGTGCAGCGCCTTTTATTACTGTTATGGATCTGACGAAAGGTTATTTTCAGATTCCCCTCACGGAAGAAGCTCAGAGATATGCGGCTTTTGTGACACCATTTGGGACTTTTTTACCTAAAGTCATGATGTTTGGACTTTTAAATTCAGTATATTATTTTTATAAATTGATTGCCATAGTTTTATATAGGTTAGAGTGATTTGCGGTTCCATATATCGATGATATAGCTATATTTTCTTTGACCTGGGAACAGCATTTAAAAGATGTGGAGGCGGATCTTAAGCGGTTAAAAGAAGCAAATCTAACGGTGAAACCATCCAAATACCAATTCGCGCAAGATCACGTAAAATTTCTGGGACACGAAGTTGGGTCAGGAAAAAGGTCTCCTAGTGAAGCTAAATTGCAGGCTATTAAAGATTTTCCAATTCCGATGACGAAAACACAGCTAAGAGCATATCTGGGAGTAGGGGAAGAAGGAGAGTTCAGCCCCAGCAGGTGGATTGTGGATTGTGTGGATGTGGGTGGAATCCACCTTGTGGGTGGAATCCACCTTGTGGATGGAGGAGGAGGGTGGAATCCACCTGTTGGGAGACTTATCCTATAGTAGGAGGGGGCTTAATTTTTGAGGGGGCTTAATTTTTTTTTTCGAATCGACTTAGAGTAGAGATGGAAATATCATACTATAACATAGGTCTTTTCGAGAGGAAGTATGAAGACACTAAATTTTTCGATGGGCTTAATTTTTGAGGGGGGCTTAATTTTTGAGGGGGCTTAATATTTTTTTTTTCGAATTGATTTAGTATTAGAATGGAAATATCATACTATAACATAGTGAGTTAGGTGTTTTCGAAAGGGACTTTGAGTAGCCTAAATTTTTTAGAGGGGCTTATTTTTTAGGGGGGCTTAATTTTTAAGGGTGATTTTTTTTTTCTGAATTGTCTTACAATTTGAATGAAGATAAAAATGTCTTATGTTTTCTGAAAAAAATTTTTGATGCTGCCATCTGTATGCGGTAGTGCGAATTTATTATTGAAAATAGTATTTTATTTTTGAAAAGTTTTGAGGAAGGTTTGAACCTGCAAAATAGTCTCTTGGCTCGATGATATGTTGAAGACTTAACTAATCGAGCCAAGAAACTATGTCTATATGTTTAGAATTTAGATATTTCAAAATAAAAAATTCTATTCCCCCTTCTGTATGCGGAAAGAGAGGTTGGTTTCTTAAGATAACTCATTAATACCTATTTTAACTGCTCACTCTGCGAATTCTTTTAATGTGTATGATTTTTATTTTTAGTTTAACTGATTTTATCGATTTTACGTACGATAGTTTGATTATTTTAGCAAGCTAAGGTTTCGAACCTGCGAACTCCCATTCAAATTTCATTTTTTGTAACTGATAAGCTATCCACTATTCAAACCGCGCCCCGACAATTACTGAATTACTTTTGAACACTATATATTTTAAAAAAATACCTACCTCTTCCTCTTTCTTATACTAGGGAAGTTAATACAATTTATGTTTAAATTGAAGAAATGATTAATTTTTTATATTTCTTTAATAAGCAACTCATTTTTTAGATCGATTAGAAGACTACCAAACGTTTTGAATTAAACATTGTTTTCACCAGTATTAATCCACCTAAGTTTAGAATTATACTTTTTCTTGTGAACCATATCATATTCATTGAATCGTCTGAAATACACTTCCTAAACCCTCTTATCAACGTTACTCACTATCTATCACAAACATCCGATTAGTCTAATCAGCTTTTTTCAACAGAAAATAGCTAATATGTAAATATTGATAACTATTGAAGAGATTATTCCACTTGTTTACAGATTTTAAATGAAAGTTTGAAATATTTGTCAGATTTTCTATTTATCAATTATTATAAATTGAATCAAATCATAGTTTGTTATTTCAATAGATAATTATTTGATGATTCTACACTAGTTCTAATGAATTTTAAAACTACTGTTTCACTTCAACTCATTCTTTTATACAGTTTAATAAATTTAGTTTGAATTAAACCATTGGTTTGTCATATATTTCACTGAAATAATAAAATTAATGTGTAAAACCTTAGAATGACGAATTCAAAAACGTAACGTGATGAATCATATACTTTTTAAACATTACATAAAAACCTTTGGATTGATTCACTTCCTGTGAGCTTCCTACACATACTTTTTTATGCCACGTGTTTTTCTGAAATTTTTGCACCAATCATATTACATGATTTGCACTATCGTAATAATTTTTTAACATGCGCCCCCTATGATTATATATAAAATTGAATGAAACGAGACTTTTTCATTAGTGTTTGCTATTTTTTGAGTGTGTGAAGACGCTTTTTTCACTTAAGATAATATGGCTAGTTTTCAAGATGGACATTCTACTATTTTAAGCTATGATGTATCACGTTTGAATAATCAATATTTTTCATCAAGATTAAATGATCAAGACATGGGATTAATAGTACAACCTAAAGTAGAACCCGTTTCAGATGATGAAGCGGAATCCTCCTCATCAGAACTAAAGAAACAGAAGCCACCTTTTTTGTGTACTGTTTGCAGCAAATCTTTTTCACGAAAAGGCAATTTAAAACAACATTTGATGGTTCATTCAGAAGAAAGACCATTTATATGTGACATCTGCCAAAAAGCATTCTCTAGAAAGGCTATTTTGAATCGTCATAAACTATCCCATTTAAAGATTCCTTCCCAACATAAATGTGAATCGTGCGGTGAAACGTTCTCAAGAAAGTATGACTTATTAAAACACATGAAGATCCACAAGTCCTCCAAAAAGGATAAATGTATTCAGCGTAGCGAAATATTCAATCCCAACTCCGATTTTTTATATCATTTGAAAACTTCACAGAGAGTTAGATGCAAAATTGATAATTCATCCTCTTTAAAAGATATGTTTTTTGAGAAGGTTAAGCATTTTAAAAGGCAAAATGCGTTAAACATATTTACTAAAACTGTAATCAACTCTAACGAGGAGAATGTTAGAGACTTTAACACATTTTTTAATAGTATTCATTCGGACGTTTTAAACGAATTAAACTACCAGATTCAAGTTAAACGATCGATGAAATGGTATGCAAGTGTACAAGTTGTTGTATATCATGTAACACAGGAGGGTGTATTAGAGATTGCCACACCCTATTTCCATTCAAAAACTATACTTGAATTAACGAAACAAAACTTATCTGAACATGTTGAGGATACCTTTGCAAAAATTATTAAGTCCTATGAGAAGTCCACCAGACGTGGTTTTAATTGGACATTAGATAAAATATTGAATTTAGAACTATCTACCTTTAAAATATAACATGATTTGAAATGTTTATACCTTTTTGAAATATGTGTACTCATGTTTTCACTATTGTAACTATTGAAAACGACGAATAAATAATGTGTAAATGAAAAAGCTGTTGTCTGTTTATTTTTGTTAGAACAACTTGTGATTTTTAATAACTCATGAAGTCGTAACGACTTTACTTACTATTTTTTTTTTCAATTTCTTATCAAATGAATAATGAGTTAACAATCTTTTATTAATTTCATATTGAAAGTCTGAAATTATCCATTGAAATAGTTATTTTGCAATATTTCTAATTTATCATAATTATTTTTAAAGTTTAATATATCACTCGTTGTTTGGATAAACAACTGTTATTGCTCAATAATAATAATAATATTATCATTTATTACCATGCAATTCTTTAAAAAAGCATAGAACCATTAACATAATATATCATTAACCACTTTTTAAAAACTGTTACCTTGTGTTGCCATTGAATTCTTCAAAGCAAAAAAGAATAAAACTAAAATCATTATCATTAAATATCATACACCACTTATATAAAAATTGTTACTTTGTGTTGCCATACAATTCTTCAAAAAAAGAATAAAACTAAAACTATTAACATTAAATATCATATACTGTAAATATAAAAATTGTTACCTTGTGTTGCCATACTATTCTTCAAAAAAGGATAAAACCATTGACATAATATATTATTCACCACTTAAATAAACTGTTTATATATATATATATATATATATTAGACTTAAACTAAAATTAATGACATTACTAATTCTTTTAAGTGTTTATCTGTAACCGACACTGATTTTTAACATATATTAAGAGATGTGCTGTTTCAAAACATTCAGTTTCCAACTGATTTTTGTTCTAACTTCATCTAATGTTACCTTTATTATTTGAAAATGGGTTCTGTAGTAAATATGTTAAAAAGATCTTCCGACAAAGTGACTTCTTCTTCAAAGTATCAACGTTTAGAAGAACCTAATGATCCCACTTCTGCGAGTGAATTAAATATACCAAGATTGGAAATTCCTAATTTATTAAACACTGACTGTGGGACAATATCACGTGATTTATCCACTACTGATTACTCACCGAATGTAAAATCTGAAATCGATATGAATTTTTTTATCCCTAACTTTGGTGATGATACTACATCTTCCGAGAATTCATGCCAAGAGTCAATTTCTGTCGAGGACTATTTGAATATATTTTTCAAAGACATGAATTTTGAATCCGCTTTAACCTCGACCCCAGCTAGTAACATAATTTCCCAAGACGAATCCTTTCAAGAACGTACTATTGACCAAGAGGTTTCTGATTCCCAACCAAGCAACCTTTCTAAAGCAAGTGATGAATTACAAAGCACAACCCCACCTACGAATGTCATTCCACAGTCTAAAACTAGCAAATCTAATCATCCTATTGTATTTCGAGAAGAACTCAGTGACTGTATTTTTTTAATTTTAAAGTTGCATAATAGACAATTTCATATTCATATTCGAGAGTTTAAGCGCAGTGGGCTTACTAGTGAAGAAATCCTAACGAAAAATGGAATTATTATGGATGTTAACAGCTGGTTCGAATTTTGCAAGAAAATATTTTCATTTAATCTGAGATATAAAAGTTCCTCATTTGTTTCTAATAACATGATATTAGTGTTAAATTTTAATAATGCTATCATGCGAATAAAAAATTTAAAGAATTATTCTCACATTGACTTAAACGAGTATCAATTGGTGAAATTAAAAGAAAAAATACATGATTTGAATAAGGAACTTCTTCAGCATATATATGTAAACCATATACAAAGCTTAATTAGGCAGAAATGTATCATTGGTCATATATCTACAGAAAATGAACTCATGTTGCAGTCTAAACTTATAACATGTATTGAGAATAATGTATTAACTATACTAAACCGCATTTTTGAATGTGATGGATGTATTTTTAATCAGAAATCCCAAAACCCTCATTCCTGTTATATATTATATAATCGACAAAAATTTGAAAAACTAGGAGAGATGTTATTAACACTTATAGATTTAGATTTTGTTATTTCCTCATTTTTAAACGGAGTGGATTGTGTTAGTGAAAACTTTTTATCAAACATTCATGTAGAAACAATTCAAAACGAATTGTTTAAAATAATAAAATAAAATGTATTACTATCCTTTTTAATACATGTGTGTTTATTTTTCCAAAGTGTACGTTTATTTTGTTATGTCTTTTAGAACTTTTAATAGAGTGTTAGACTTAAATTTGCATATGTATATAACTAAAGAAATCAACAATTCTTTAGTAATTAAAAAAAATTAACACAAGTTTAAAATATTAAACTAATAATCTTAATACTATAATTTCTACTTTCTAATATATATATATGAAACTTAATTATATAAAAAAGTTTTCAATAATAATAATAAGTTTAGAAAATTAAAAAGTTTAAAAAACAAAATTAAAAAACTCAATTAAAAATATTTCAAAAGTTAAAAAAATAAAGTTTTCAAAATTAAAAAATCTTTATAAAAAGTAATAATAATTAAAAAAAAATTAAAAAGTTTACAAAAGTTTAAAAAAAAAAACTTGGAAAAAAAAATCTCGAAAAAAAAAATTAAGTTATCAAAAAAAAAAAAAAAGAAAATTATAAAAACTTAATACATTAAGTTTTCAAAAGTGAGTTTACCTATTCATATATGTATACATGCATGTGACTTTCATTATGTTTCAGTTTAATACTTCTTTTTATCCTATAAAAGTGTTAGATTAATATATACTTATAAAAATATTTGTAAGTTAAATTAAAAAAAAGTAACTTATAAAAAAAAAAAAAAGTTTACAAAATTAAAAAAAAAAAACAAAATCTTTCTAAATAAAAAGTTTTCAAAATTTAAAAAAATACTTTGTAAATAAAAAAAAAAATATTAAAAAGTTTATAAAATTAAAAAGTTAAAAAAAAAACTTTGTAAAAATTTTCAAAATTAAGTTATCAAAATTTAAAAAAAAAAATTATAAAAACTTAATACATTAAGTTTTCAAAAGTGAGTTTACCTATTCGTATATGTATACATGCATGTGACTTTCATTATGTTTTAGTTTAATACTTCTTTTTATCCTATAAAAGTGTTAGATTAATATATACTTATAAAAATATTTGTAAGTTAAATTAAAAAAAAAGTAACTTATAAAAAAAAAGTTTTCAAAATTAAAAAAAAATACTTTGTAAATAAAAAAAAATATTAAAAAGTTTACAAAAAAAAAAAAAAACTTTTTTTATAAAAAATATTTTCAAAATTAAAAAAAAAATTGTAAGTAAAAAAAAAAAAAAAGTTTTCAAAATTTAAAAAAAAATAATTTGTAAATAAAAAAAATATATTAAAAAGTTTATAAAATTTAAAAGTTAAAAAAAAAAAAACTTTGTAAAAAGCTTTCAAAATTAAGTTATCAAAATTTAAAAAAAAAACTTAATAAATTATGTTATCAAAAGTCAGTTCACGTAACTGTATATGTATCTGACTTTCATAATTAAAAAAGTTATCAAAAAGTTGAATTTGATTGCAAATACAAGTATACAATCAATCATATATCAATCAGTCATAGCAATTAACCAATCAATGATATCAATCAATAAATCAAACCAATCAATCAATCATATTAATCAACCAAACAATAATATCAATCAATCATATCGATCAATAAATCAAACCAATCAATCATATTAATCAACCAAACAATAATATCAATCAGTCATATCGATCAATAAATCAAACCAATCAATCATATTAATCAACCAAACAATAATATCAATTAATCATATCGATCAATAAATCATATTAATCATATCAAGCTATCATATCAATCATATCAATCAATCAACCAATCATTCATATCACTCAACCAATCATTCATATTAATCAATGATTCATATTAATCATATCAATCGATTAATCAAGATACTGAATACAAGTATTCATACAAATAAATCACATCAATTGCAGTTCAAGTATTACAAGTTAGTATAATAACATTATAAGAAAGTTTTGAATTAATACAATCATTAACTATCAACATTTTGTAACAGCACTTTTACAAAAGCAATGTATGAATAAATATTTTAGTTACAAAAAATATTTAAAATGCTTTTGAAAGTTAATAAAATTATTTTCCAAAAATGTTAAAAACATTACAAGCTGCTAAAACCTACAATTTAACAAGAATGAGTTGTCCTATATTTCCTTTGTATTTGCATGTCCTATATTTCCTTTCTATTTGTATTTGAGTATATGTATACGGATTCCTCCTTTTAATTATGTTTTGTAGTATACACTTAAAATATATATAGTATATATAAAACATTAAATTAAAATATTCTTTAGTTATTAAAAAGTTTAAAAAATCAGCAATTTTTTTAATATTATAAGATATCAAAAATTATTTTGTAATTTATTAAAAGTGAATTTACCTATCGCTATATATGCGTTTCATAAGATAAATCTTCTTTATGTTAACATCCTACCCACATTTTATTTTATAGTTATACACATCGAAACGAAAAAACAAAAAATAAACAATCTATTATTAAATTCTTCAATTTAAAATTTTAATACATACATACTTAAACATTTATATAAAAATAATGAACTCACCATGTTTGAACTCAGAAAAGAGATGATGAGCTTATCACGTGGTAGATTGTGACGTAATCAATTAGATATCACGTGCCTTCCTCCTGACTTTTGATTGTCTTATCTACAATCAGATTGTATTATCAATCACGTGATCTAACTGATATGAGTCTATACCAAGACACTAGCCATTTTCACTTCAGTCATCGAATATGTAGGTCGTATATTTTTTTTGAAAGTCTTTTATTGTATGGAATCTTCAGCAACATGACATCAGATATTTGCAAATTAAATCCTATTAAAATCTTTCTCGCAATTGTGAACAAAGATTAATTTTCATATTGTTTAAGTATAATCATTGATTATTTAACTGGATAACAATATTTTTAGAAGTAACTTAAATTTCTTATAAAAACGGAAGTATTTATTGCATCATTCATAGAATTCAAGTTTGAATATTAACCAAGTTTTTTAAACTTTTATAAACTCTTTATACTAGAATATATACTAGTTTTTACTAAGTACTAGTATATACTAAATACTAGTATAAATTATAAAAGTTTAAAAAACTTGGTTAATATTCAAACTTGATTGTATACTTGTATTTGCAATCAAATTCAACTTTTTGATAACTTTTTTAATTATGAAAGTCAGATACATATACAGTTAGGTGAACTGACTTTTGATAACATAATTTATTAAGTTTTTTTTTTTAATTTTGATAACTTAATTTTGAAAACTTTTTACAAAGTTTTTTTTTTTAACTTTTAAATTTTATAAACTTTTTAATATATATTTTTTTTATTTACAAATTATTTTTTTTTAAATTTTGAAAACTTTTTTTTTTTTTTTAATTTTGAAAATATTTTTTATAAAAAAAGTTTTTTTTTTGTAAACTTTTTAATATTTTTTTTTTATTTATAAAGTATTTTTTTTTTTAATTTTGAAAACTTTTTTTTTATAAGTTACTTTTTTTTTAAATTTAACTTACAAATATTTTTATAAGTATATATTAATCTAACACTTTTATAGGATAAAAAGAAGTATTAAACTAAAACATAATGAAAGTCACATGCATGTATACATATACGAATAGGTAAACTCACTTTTGAAAACTTAATGTATTAAGTTTTTATAATTTTTTTTTTTTTAAATTTTGATAACTTAATTTTGAAAATTTTTACAAAGTTTTTTTTTTAACTTTTTAATTTTATAAACTTTTTAATATTTTTTTTTTATTTACAAAGTATTTTTTTTAAATTTTGAAAACTTTTTATTTAGAAAGATTTTGTTTTTTTTTTAATTTTGTAAACTTTTTTTTTTTTTATAAGTTACTTTTTTTTAATTTAACTTACAAATATTTTTATAAGTATATATTAATCTAACACTTTTATAGGATAAAAAGAAGTATTAAACTGAAACATAATGAAAGTCACATGCATGTATACATATATGAATAGGTAAACTCACTTTTGAAAACTTAATGTATTAAGTTTTTATAATTTTTTTTTTTTTTTAATTTTGATAACTTAATTTTTTTTTCAAGTTTTTTTTTTAAACTTTTGTAAACTTTTTAATTTTTTTTTTTAATTATTATTATTTTTTATAAAGATTTTTTAATTTTGAAAACTTTATTTTTTTAACTTTTGAAATATTTTTAATTGAGTTTTTTAATTTTGTTTTTTAAACTTTTTAATTTTCTAACCTTATTATTATTATTGAAAACTTTTTTATATAATTAAGTTTCATATATATATATTAGAAAGTAGAAATTATAGTATTAAGATTATTAGTTTAATATTTTAAACTTGTGTTAATTTTTTTTAATTACTAAAGAATTGTTGATTTCTTTAGTTATATACATATGCAAATTTAAGTCTAACACTCTATTAAAAGTTCTAAAAGACATAACAAAATAAACGTACACTTTGGAAAAATAAACACACACGTATTAAAAAGGATAGTAATACATTTTATTTTATTATTTTAAACAATTCGTTTTGAATTGTTTCTACATGAATGTTTGATAAAAAGTTTTCACTAACACAATCCACTCCGTTTAAAAATGAGGAAATAACAAAATCTAAATCTATAAGTGTTAATAACATCTCTCCTAGTTTTTCAAATTTTTGTCGATTATTTAATATATAACAGGAATGAGGGTTTTGGGATTTCTGATTAAAAATACATCCATCACATTCAAAAATGCGGTTTAGTATAGTTAATACATTATTCTCAATACATGTTATAAGTTTAGACTGCAACATGAGTTCATTTTCTGTAGATATATGACCAATGATACATTTCTGCCTAATTAAGCTTTGTATATGGTTTACATATATATGCTGAAGAAGTTCCTTATTCAAATCATGTATTTTTTCTTTTAATTTCACCAATTGATACTCGTTTAAGTCAATGTGAGAATAATTCTTTAAATTTTTTATTCGCATGATAGCATTATTAAAATTTAACACTAATATCATGTTATTAGAAACAAATGAGAAACTTTTATATCTCAGATTAAATGAAAATATTTTCTTGCAAAATTCGAACCAGCTGTTAACATCCATAATAATTCCATTTTTCGTTAGGATTTCTTCACTAGTAAGCCCACTGCGCTTAAACTCTCGAATATGAATATGAAATTGTCTATTATGCAACTTTAAAATTAAAAAAATACAGTCACTGAGTTCTTCTCGAAATACAATAGGATGATTGGATTTGCTAGTTTTAGACTGTGGAATGACATTCGTAGGTGGGGTTGTGCTTTGTAATTCATCACTTGCTTTAGAAAGGTTGCTTGGTTGGGAATCAGAAACCTCTTGGTCAATAGTACGTTCTTGAAAGGATTCGTCTTGGGAAATTATGTTACTAGCTGGGGTCGAGGTTAAAGCGGATTCAAAATTCATGTCTTTGAAAAATATATTCAAATAGTCCTCGACAGAAATTGACTCTTGGCATGAATTCTCGGAAGATGTAGTATCATCACCAAAGTTAGGGATAAAAAAATTCATATCGATTTCAGATTTTACATTCGGTGAGTAATCAGTAGTGGATAAATCACGTGATATTGTCCCACAGTCAGTGTTTAATAAATTAGGAATTTCCAATCTTGGTATATTTAATTCACCCGCAGAAGTGGGATCATTAGGTTCTTCTAAACGTTGATACTTTGAAGAAGAAGTCACTTTGTCGGAAGATCTTTTTTACATATTTACTACAGAACCCATTTTCAAATAATAAAGGTAACATTAGATGAAGTTAGAACAAAAATCAGTTGGAAACTGAATGTTTTGAAACAGCACATCCCTTATTATATGTTAAAAATCAGTGTCGGTTACAGATAAACACTTAAAAGAATTAGTAATGTCATTAATTTTAGTTTAAGTCTAATATATATATATATATATATATATAAACAGTTTATTTAAGTGGTGAATAATATATTATGTCAATGGTTTTATCCTTTTTTGAAGAATAGTATGGCAACACAAGGTAACAATTTTTATATTTACAGTATATGATATTTAATGTTAATAGTTTTAGTTTTATTCTTTTTTTGAAGAATTGTATGGCAACACAAAGTAACAATTTTTATATAAGTGGTGTATGATATTTAATGATAATGATTTTAGTTTTATTCTTTTTTGCTTTGAAGAATTCAATGGCAACACAAGGTAACAGTTTTTAAAAAGTGGTTAATGATATATTATGTTAATGGTTCTATGCTTTTTTAAAGAATTGCATGGTAATAAATGATAATATTATTATTATTATTGAGCAATAACAGTTGTTTATCCAAACAACGAGTGATATATTAAACTTTAAAAATAATTATGATAAATTAGAAATATTGCAAAATAACTATTTCAATGGATAATTTCAGACTTTCAATATGAAATTAATAAAAGATTGTTAACTCATTATTCATTTGATAAGAAATTGAAAAAAAAAAATAGTAAGTAAAGTCGTTACGACTTCATGAGTTATTAAAAATCACAAGTTGTTCTAACAAAAATAAATAGACAACAGCTTTTTCATTTACACATTATTTATTCGTCGTTTTCAATAGTTACAATAGTGAAAACATGAGTACACATATTTCAAAAAGGTATAAACATTTCAAATCATGTTATATTTTAAAGGTAGATAGTTCTAAATTCAATATTTTATCTAATGTCCAATTAAAACCACGTCTGGTGGACTTCTCATAGGACTTAATAATTTTTGCAAAGGTATCCTCAACATGTTCAGATAAGTTTTGTTTCGTTAATTCAAGTATAGTTTTTGAATGGAAATAGGGTGTGTCAATCTCTAATACACCCTCCTGTGTTACATGATATACAACAACTTGTACACTTGCATACCATTTCATCGATCGTTTAACTTGAATCTGGTAGTTTAATTCGTTTAAAACGTCCGAATGAATACTATTAAAAAATGTGTTAAAGTCTCTAACATTCTCCTCGTTAGAGTTGATTACAGTTTTAGTAAATATGTTTAACGCATTTTGCCTTTTAAAATGCTTAACCTTCTCAAAAAACATATCTTTTAAAGAGGATGAATTATCAATTTTGCATCTAACTCTCTGTGAAGTTTTCAAATGATATAAAAAATCGGAGTTGGGATTGAATATTTCGCTACGCTGAATACATTTATCCTTTTTGGAGGACTTGTGGATCTTCATGTGTTTTAATAAGTCATACTTTCTTGAGAACGTTTCACCGCACGATTCACATTTATGTTGGGAAGGAATCTTTAAATGGGATAGTTTATGACGATTCAAAATAGCCTTTCTAGAGAATGCTTTTTGGCAGATGTCACATATAAATGGTCTTTCTTCTGAATGAACCATCAAATGTTGCTTTAAATTGCCTTTTCGTGAAAAAGATTTGCTGCAAACAGTACACAAAAAAGGTGGCTTCTGTTTCTTTAGTTCTGATGAGGAGGATTCCGCTTCATCATCTGAAACGGGTTCTACTTTAGGTTGTACTATTAATCCCATGTCTTGATCATTTAATCTTGATGAAAAATATTGATTATTCAAACGTGATACATCATAGCTTAAAATAGTAGAATGTCCATCTTGAAAACTAGCCATATTATCTTAAGTGAAAAAAGCGTCTTCACACACTCAAAAAATAGCAAACACTAATGAAAAAGTCTCGTTTCATTCAATTTTATATATAATCATAGGGGGCGCATGTTAAAAAATTATTACGATAGTGCAAATCATGTAATATGATTGGTGCAAAAATTTCAGAAAAACACGTGGCATAAAAAAGTATGTGTAGGAAGCTCACAGGAAGTGAATCAATCCAAAGGTTTTTATGTAATGTTTAAAAAGTATATGATTCATCACGTTACGTTTTTGAATTCGTCATTCTAAGGTTTTACACATTAATTTTATTATTTCAGTGAAATATATGACAAACCAATGGTTTAATTCAAACTAAATTTATTAAACTGTATAAAAGAATGAGTTGAAGTGAAACAGTAGTTTTAAAATTCATTAGAACTAGTGTAGAATCATCAAATAATTATCTATTGAAATAACAAACTATGATTTGATTCAATTTATAATAATTGATAAATAGAAAATCTGACAAATATTTCAAACTTTCATTTAAAATCTGTAAACAAGTGGAATAATCTCTTCAATAGTTATCAATATTTACATATTAGCTATTTTCTGTTGAAAAAAGCTGATTAGACTAATCGGATGTTTGTGATAGATAGTGAGTAACGTTGATAAGAGGGTTTAGGAAGTGTATTTCAGACGATTCAATGAATATGATATGGTTCACAAGAAAAAGTATAATTCTAAACTTAGGTGGATTAATACTGGTGAAAACAATGTTTAATTCAAAACGTTTGGTAGTCTTCTAATCGATCTAAAAAATGAGTTGCTTATTAAAGAAATATAAAAAATTAATCATTTCTTCAATTTAAACATAAATTGTATTAACTTCCCTAGTATAAGAAAGAGGAAGAGGTAGGTATTTTTTTAAAATATATAGTGTTCAAAAGTAATTCAGTAATTGTCGGGGCGCGGTTTGAATAGTGGATAGCTTATCAGTTACAAAAAATGAAATTTGAATGGGAGTTCGCAGGTTCGAAACCTTAGCTTGCTAAAATAATCAAACTATCGTACGTAAAATCGATAAAATCAGTTAAACTAAAAATAAAAATCATACACATTAAAAGAATTCGCAGAGTGAGCAGTTAAAATAGGTATTAATGAGTTATCTTAAGAAACCAACCTCTCTTTGCGCATACAGAAGGGGGAATAGAATTTTTTATTTTGAAATATCTAAATTCTAAACATATAGACATAGTTTCTTGGCTCGATTAGTTAAGTCTTCAACATATCATCGAGCCAAGAGACTATTTTGCAGGTTCAAACCTTCCTCAAAACTTTTCAAAAAAAAAAAATACTATTTTCAATAATAAATTCGCACTACCGCATACAGATGGCAGCATCAAAAATTTTTTTCAGAAAACATAAGACATTTTTATCGTCATTCAAATTCTAAGACAATTCAGAAAAAAAAAAATCACCCTTAAAAATTAAGCCCCCCTAAAAAATAAGCCCCTCTAAAAAATTTAGGCTTCTCAAAGTCCCTTTCGAAAACACCTAACTCACTATGTTATAGTATGATATTTCCATTCTAATACTAAATCAATTCGAAAAAAAAAATATTAAGCCCCCTCAAAAATTAAGCCCCCCTCAAAAATTAAGCCCATCGAAAAATTTAGTGTCTTCATACTTCCTCTCGAAAAGACCTATGTTATAGTATGATATTTCCATCTCTACTCTAAGTCGATTCGAAAAAAAAAAAATTAAGCCCCCTCAAAAATTAAGCCCCCTCCAACATTTAACCCCTCCTACTATAGGATAAGTCTCCCAACAGGTGGATTCCACCCTCCTCCTCCATCCACAAGGTGGATTCCACCCACAAGGTGGATTCCACCCACATCCACACAATCCACAATCCACCTGCTGGGGCTGAACTCTCCTTCTTCCCCTACTTCTGGGAATGGTAGGATATTACGCGAAGTACATAAAGAATTATGCTGCCATAGCAGTGCCGTTAACAAATGCTTTAAAAGGGAAAATAAAAAAAGAAAAAATCATATGGGACGAGAAGTGTAATAATGCATTTGAAGAATTAAAGTTAAAATTAATGAAAAGTCCTGTGTTATATGCGCCTGATTTTAAGCAGAAGTTCATTGTGCAAACAGATGCGAGTTTGTATGGGGCAGGAATTGTTTTATCTCAAATTATTGCAGGTGAAGAGCATCCAATTTTGTATCTTAGCAAAAAATTTTCTCCTGCGGAGCAAAATTATAGCACGACAGAAAGAGAATTAGCGGCTATAGTATATGGATTAAAAAAGTTAAATTATTATTTGGATGGGCAAAAATTTGAAATACAAACGGATCATAATCCATTAGTGTACTTAAAGAAAATGGTTGGTACAAACTCTCGTTTGACACGTTGGGCTCTATTTTTGCAGCCATTAAATTTTGAAATTACACATAAGCCAGGAAAATTACATGGAAATGCAGATGGTCTAAGTAGGAAGATTTAGAATCAGAGTTGGATTTTCTGTTTGGAACTTAGTGTTCAAAATTTTAATACTTGTAATTAGGACGTTTTATTAAGATATTGTGCTGTATGTAAAAATTTAGTTACCTAGATTGTGTTATAGTGTTTTTTTTTTCTTTTTTGAGTTAGTATTATATTCAAATGTTTTAAATTTAAATTAATTGTTCTAGCATCAAAAATGTAAATTCTTTTTATTCTTTTGATTAACTATGTGTAAGGAAAATTCTGAAAATTTCATATTTTTGGTATGTCCTTTGAAACTGAGAGTGGGTATTCTTGAATTTAAGTAGAACTTTCATAATTGGGTCAAAAGTCTAAATGATATTTTATTGCTGATTTAATGGTGTGCTTGACCTCTTGGGAAATCTATTAAAATGGCTTATTACGTGAATTCATGCCAAATATTTCCTGTGGAAATCTCTTTTGGGGGGAGGTGTTGTGATATCGTACCTTCACCACAAATTTTCGACGGGGAAAGCAACAGGCATTTCCGTGGAGGACAATAGTCTTTTGTGTAAAGGCATGCAGGGGAAATACCAGGCATACTTCTGCCCTTGGGATCTGCTCAACAGGGTATTTCCACTTTTCCAAGAAATAGGGAGGACTGGACAATGTGTGGGAACTCGTCCCTAAAGTGAAAGTAAAAAGAGGCTCAGGCAGAAGCTAGTGTGGAGGCTGATAGTAGACTGGGAGACACTGATGAAGTGAGGTTGTTTTTTACCAACGGAAGAGATGCGAGTAAAAATCGTTTACTCAGGTTGGCTATGAGAAGTATAGAACTGTTAATAAAAAGTGAGAGTGTCTACCTATGAATGGTAAAGTTTGTTATTACATTTTTCAAATCTATTTTAGTTGTTCTAATAAAGGACTTTGGTAAGAAATATGTATTATTTTTCAACGATCATCTCACAAGAGCTTAGTGAACCAAAAAGCTCTGGCCCACTACATCACAATAACATATTCCAGAGAATATAAAAATTTAGACTCCGTGTTTATATTTAATAAAACAACGACAAAGCAAAACACATAAAAAAAAATTCTTATGCATTCTTAATATTTCGATCAAGCTAAGAACTTATTTAAAAAAAAAAAAATGTGAGTTGATAAGCATATTTTTTAAATGGGAAAATTAATATTTTAGAACTATAGGACTCTGCAAAATAGCGATACTTTAGTGAAAAATACGGTAAAATGATAAGATTTTATATTTAAAACAAAAATTAAAATGAAATTACACATTGTTAATCACATAACATCCACCTATTATACAGTTATTAATAAAACATTAAGAAGATACTAAAATACAGCAAACAATAACGCTTGATTAGATTTAAATTCATTAGCAATGAATACTGAGATCTAAATTTAAAATTTGAATTCCACATGAAAAAAAGAACATAATTAACATTCATCACACGAATTATTAAAATACTAAATACAAATTAATGGGCATCTGAAAAGAAAGAAATAATATTAAATGATTAAGATTTCGGTTAATTACTTGCCTTTATGGGCATTTTTAAACTATCAAATCTTTATAGAACATGTAATGAACGCAAACACAGGGATAAAATTGAAATAAAATATTTTAGTTTATTTCTGTCAGTAATCTAATTTAACTCATATTTAACTTTAATTGAATTTTTCTTTAAAAATTCAATACAAACTATGAATTAAATAAATATTGTCAATAAACTATTTTATTCCAATCTTTACCACGTTTGTATCTATTTTCATTGCATGCTCTAAAATACATAATTCTTTTAAAATGCTCATAAAAACAACATAAAAAAGAATTCACTCCATACAAATTGAACATTCACTCGTATGAAAGAGTGACTATTCACTCCTACCGGCGGTGAAAAAGCGCACTCCTTTTGCAAAAGTGGATAGTCACTCCTCCCAGAGTGATTATTCACCCATGTTTAGAGTGAATATTCACTTCGCAGGAGTGAACATTCACTCTTTCAGAGAGTTTACAATTTCACTTTTGCTCAGAGTGAATAGTCACTCTAAAGAGGATGGGCAAATTTTGACTCTGCTATAGAGTGAGTATCCACTCCTGAGTGAATATTCACTCTTTTTTATTTAGAGTGCGGAAATCGCTAATTATCTCATCCCATAACGATTTTTCCATTTGCGTATAGCCTACCTTCACTTGCTGCAAAATCTTTGAATTGTTCTCCTCATTTCATAGCTGCTGACTTTTCTTTAAAATAAATCCAGAAATTGGAATTCCTTTTTCCCGTTGTTGCGTAAACCACCAGAACAGCGCCTCGTTTATTGTTTCGTAGACACCAATTTTTACCCGACTGCCAAGAAGGGTTATGTGTTTCACGCGTATCTGGGTATGTGAGTAGGGGAAGAAGGACAGTTCAGCCCCATAAGGTGGATTGTGGATTGGGAGGATTGAGGAGGAGGGAGTAATCCACCTTGTGGATAGAGGAGGAGGGTGGAATCCACCTGTGGGAGGTTTCTTAGAGTAGGAGGGGTTAAATGTTGGAGGGGGCTTAATTTTTGAGGGGGCTTAATTTTTCAGAGGGGCTTATTTTTTTTTGTTCGAATCGACTTAGAGTAGAGATGGAAATATCATACTATAACATAGGTCTTTTCGAGAGGAAGTATGAAGACACTAAATTTTTCGATGGGCTTAATTTTTGAGGGGGGCTTAATTTTTGAGGGGGCTTAATATTTTTTTTTTCGAATTGATTTAGTATTAGAATGGAAATATCATACTATAACATAGTGAGTTAGGTGTTTTCGAAAGGGAGTTTGAGGGGTCTAAATTTTTCGATGGGCTTATTTTTAGGGGGGGCTTAATTTTTAAGGGTGATTTTTTTTTTTTTTTTTTTTTTTTTTTTTTTCTGAATTGTCTTAGAATTTGAATGAAGATAAAAATGTCTCATATTTTTTTGAAAAAAATTTTTGATGCTGCCATCTGTATGCGGTAGTGCGAATTTATTATTGAAAATAGTATTTTATTTTTGAAAAGTTTTGAGGAAGGTTTGAACCTGCAAAATAGTCTCTTGGCTCGATGATATGTTGAAGACTTAACTAATCGAGCCAAGAAACTATGTCTATATGTTTAGATTTTAGATGTTTCAAAACAAAAAAAAATGTATTCCCCCTTCTGTATGCGCAAAGAGAGGTTGGTTTCTTAAGATAACTCATTAATACCTATTTTAACTGCTCACTCTGCGAATTCTTTTAATGTGTATGATTTTTATTTTTAGTTTAACTGATTTTATCGATTTTGTGAATGAGAGTTTAATTATTTTACGCACAAATGTATGATTATTTTAGCAAGCTTAGGTTTCGAACCTGCGAACTCCCATTCAAATTTCATTTTTTGTAACTGATAAGCTATCCACTATCCAGACCGCGTCCCGACAATTACTGAATTACTTTTGATCACTCTATATTTTTAAAAATACCCACCTCTCCCTCTTTCTTATACTAGGAAAGTTAATACAATTTATGTTTAAATAGTAGAAATGATTAATTTTTTATATTTCTTTAATAAGCAACTCATTTTTTAGATCGATTAGAAGGCTACCAAACGTTTTGAATTAAACATTGTTTTCACCAGTATTAATCCACCTAAGTTTAGAATTGTACTTTTTCTTGTGAACCATATCCTATTCATTTAATCGTCTGAAATACACTTCCTAAACCCTCTTATCAACGTTACTCACTATCTATCACAAACATCCGATAAGTCTAATCAGCTTTTTTCAACAGAAAATAGCTAATATGTAAATAATGATTTTAGAAGAGATTATTTCATTTGTTTACAGATTTTAAATGAAAGTTTGAAATATTTCTCAGATTTTCTATTTATCAATTATTATAAATTGAAACAACTCATAGTTTGTTATTGCAATAGATAATTATTTGATGATTCTACACTAGTTCTAATGAATTTTAAAACTACTACTTCAATTCAACTCATTCTTTTATACAGTTTAATAAATTTAGTTTGAATTAAACCATTGGTTTGTCATATATTTCACTGAAATAATAAAATTAATGTGTAAAACCTTAGAATGACGAATTCAAAAACGTAACGTGATGAATCATATACTTTTTAAACATTACATAAATACATTTGGATTGATTCACTTCCTGTGAACTTTCTACACATACTTTTTTATGCCACGTGTTTTTCTGAAATTTTTGCACCAATCATATTACATGATTTGCACTATCGTAATAATTTTTTAACATGCGCCCCCCTATGATTATATATAAAATTGAATGAAACGAGACTTTTTTCATTAGTGTTTGCTATTTTTTGAGTGTGTGAAGACGCTTTTTTCACTTAAGATAATATGGCTAGTTTTCAAGATGGACATTCTACTATGTTAAGCGATGATGTATCACGTTTGAATAATCAATATTTTTCATCAAGATTAAATGATCAAGGCATGGGATTAATAGTACAACCTAAAGTAGAACCCGTTTCAGATAATGAAGCGGAATTCTCCTCATCAGAACTGAAGAAACAGAAACCACCTTTTTTGTGTACTGTTTGCAGCAAATCTTTTTCACGAAAAGGCAATTTAAAACAACATTTGATGATTCATTCAGAAGAAAGACCATTTTTATGTGACATCTGCCAAAAAGCATTCTCTAGAAAGGCTATTTTGAATCGTCATAAACTATCCCATTTAAAGATTCCTTCCCAACATAAATGTGAATCGTGCGGTGAAGCGTACTCAAGAAAGTATGACTTATTAAAACACATGAAGATCCACAAGTCCTCCAAAAAGGATAAATGTATTCAGCGTAGCGAAATATTCAATCCCAACTCCGATTTTTTATATCATTTGAAAAATTCACAGAGAGTTAGATGCAAAATTGATAATTCATCCTCTTTAAAAGATATGTTTTTTGAGAAGGTTAAGCATTTTAAAAGGCAAAATGCGTTAAACATATTTACTAAAACTGTAATCAACTCTAACGAGGAGAATGTTACAGACTTTAACACATTTTTTAATAGTATTCCTTCGGACGTTTTAAACGAATTAAACTACCAGATTCAAGTTAAACGATCGATGAAATGGTATGCAAGTGTACAAGTTGTTGTATATCATGTAACACAGGAGGGTGTATTAGAGATTGCCCCACCCTATTTCCATTCAAAAACTATACTTGAATTAACGAAACAAAACTTATCTGAACATGTTGAGGATACCTTTGCAAAAATTATTAAGTCCTATGAGAAGTCCACCAGACGTGGTTTTAATTGGACATTAAATAAAATATTGAATTTAGAACTATCTACCTTTAAAATATAACATGATTTGAAATGTTTATACCTTTTTGAAATATGTGTACTCATGTTTTCACTATTGTAACTATTGAAAACGACGAATAAATAATGTGTAAATGAAAAAGCTGTTGTCTGTTTATTTTTGTTAGAACAACTTGTGATTTTTAATAACTCATGAAGTCGTAACGACTTTACTTACTATTTTTTTTTTTCAATTTCTTATCAAATGAATAATGAGTTAACTATCTTTTATTAATTTCATATTGAAAGTCTGAAATTATCCACTGAAATAGTTATTTTGCAATATTTCTAATTTATCATAATTATTTTTAAAGTTTAATATATCACTCGTTGTTTGTATAAACAACTGTTATTCCTCAATAATAATAATATTATCATTTATTACCATACAATTCTTTAAAAAAAGCATAGAACCATTAACATAATATCATTAACCACTTTTTAAAAAACTGTTACCTTGTGTTGCCATTGAATTCTTCAAAACAAAAAAGAATAAAACTAAAATCATTATCATTAAATATCATACACCACTTATATAAAAATTGTTACTTTGTGTTGCCATACAATTCTTCAAAAAAAGAATAAAACTAAAACTATTAACATTAAATATCATATACTGTAAATATAAAAATTGTTACCTTGTGTTACCATACTATTCTTCAAAAAAGGATAAAACCATTCACATAATATATTATTCACCACTTAAATAAACTGTTTACATATATATTGTTTTAGACTTAAACTAAAATTAATGACATTACAAATTCTTTTAAGTGTTTATCTGTAACCGACACTGATTTTTAACGTATATTAAGGGATGTGCTGTTTCTAAACATTCAGTTTCCAACTGATTTTTGTTCTAACTTCATCTAATGTTACCTTTATTTTTTGAAAATGGGTTCTGTAGTAAATATGTTAAAAAGATCTTCCGACAAAGTGGCTTCTTCTTCAAAGTATCAACGTTTAGAAGAACCTAATGATCCCACTTCTGCGAGTGAATTAAATATACCAAGATTGGAAATTCCTAATTTATTAAACACTGACTGTGGGACAATATCACGTGATTTATCCACTACTGATTACTCAACGAATGTGAAATCTGAAATCGATATGAATTTTTTTATCCCTAACTTTGGTGATGATACTACATCTTCCGAGAATCCATGCCAAGAGTCAATTTCTGTCGAGGACTATTTGAATATATTTTTCAAAGACATGAATTTTGAATCCGCTTTAACCTCGACCCCAGCTAGTAACATAATTTCCCAAGACGAATCCTTTCAAGAACGTACTATTGACCAAGAGGTTTCTGATTCCCAACCAAGCAACCTTTCTAAAGCAAGTGATGAATTACAAAGCACAACCCCACCTACGAATGTCATTCCACAGTCTAAAACTAGCAAATCCAATCATCCTATTGTATTTCGAGAAGAACTCAGTGACTGTATCTTTTTAATTTTAAAGTTGCATAATAGACAATTTCATATTCATATTCGAGAGTTTAAGCGCAGTGGGCTTACTAGTGAAGAAATTCTAACGAAAAATGGAATTATTATGGATGTTAACAGCTGGTTCGAATTTTGCAAGAAAATATTTTCATTTAAGGGTGTATTTCGATCCAAACTGCTTGTTTTCTGATTCATTTTAAAATTCGTTTTTGCTCTCAAACGCATCAAACTGGGAAATTCTCTTATTTAGAAACTACATAATGTGCCGTGTTTCTCGATTTTTTGATAAATGCAGAAAATACTGTATTAAACGCTGTCAAAGTTGGCGTTTTGAACCGAATTTTCCGAAGCGGGCTATCTGGGAATGAAAAAAATGGTCATACTGAGAAAATAATTGTTTAAAAATCAAATTCTAATTAATTGAGCTGAAAATGAAATCACACGGCATGTTAAACATGTCTTCAGAAATCACCCCAGCAAGTTTCATGTTTTTACTTTTAAAAATGAGTCTGAAAATGTCTCAGAAAATTTCGAGCTGTTGAGGGTGGAAAAATATTTTTTCGAATACACCCTTAATCTGAGATATAAAAGCTCCTCATTTGTTTCTAATAATATGATATTAGTGTTAAATTTTAATAATGCTATCATGCGAATAAAAAATTTAAAGAATTATTCTCACATTGACTTAAACGAGTATCAATTGGTGAAATTAAAAGAAAAAATACATGATTTGAATAAGGAACTTCTTCAGCATATATATGTAAACCATATACCAAGCTTAATTAGGCAGAAATGTATCATTGGTCATATATCTACAGAAAATGAACTCATGTTGCAGTCTAAACTTATAACATGTATTGAGAATAATGTATTAACTATACTAAACCGCATTTTTGAATGTGATGGATGTATTTTTAATCAGAAATCCCAAAACCCTCATTCCTGTTATATATTAAATAATCGACAAAAATTTGAAAAACTAGGAGAGATGTTATTAACACTTATAGATTTAGATTTTGTTATTTCCTCATTTTTAAACGGAGTGGATTGTGTTAGTGAAAACTTTTTATCAAACATTCATGTAGAAACAATTCAAAACGAATTGTTTAAAACAATAAAATAAAATGTATTGCTATCCTTTTTAATACGTGTGTGTTTATTTTTCCAAAGTGTATGTTTATTTTGTTATGTCTTTTAGAACTTTTAATAGAGTGTTAGACTTAAATTTAGATATGTATATAACTAAAGAAATCAACAATTCTTTAGTAATTAAAAAAAATTAACACAAGTTTAAAATATTAAACTAATAATCTTAATACTATAATTTCTACTTTCTAATATATATATATGAAACTTAATTATATAAAAAAGTTTTCAATAATAATAATAAGTTTAGAAAATTAAAAAGTTTAAAAAACAAAATTAAAAAACTCAATTAAAAATATTTCAAAAGCTAAAAAAATAATGTTTTCAAAATTAAAAAATCTTTATAAAAAAATAATAATAATTTAAAAAAAAAATTAAAAAGTTTACAAAAGTTTAAAAAAAAAAAACTTTGTAAAAAATTTTCAAAATTAAGTTATCAAAATTAAAAAAAAAATTATAAAAACTTAATACATTAAGTTTTCAAAAGTGAGTTTACCTATTCGTATATGTATACATGCATGTGACTTTCATTATGTTTTAGTTTAATACTTCTTTTTATCCTATAAAAGTGCTAGATTAATATATACTTATAAAAATATTTGTAAGTTAAATTTAAAAAAAAGTAACTTATAAAAAAAAAAAGTTTACAAAATTAAAAAAACAAAATCTTTCTAAATAAAAAAAAGTTTCCAAAATTAAAAAAAAAAAAACTTTTTAAATAAAAAATTTGTTCAAAATTTAAAAAAAAAATTGTAACTAAAAAAAAGTTTTCAAAATTAAAAAAAAATACTTTGTAAATAAAAAAAAATATTAAAAAGTTTATAAAATTAAAAAGTTAAAAAAAAAACTTTCTAAAAAGTTTTCAAAATTAAGTTATCAAAATTTAAAAAAAAAAACTTAATAAATTATGTTATCAAAAGTCAGTTCACCTAACTGTATATGTATCTGACTTTCATAATTAAAAAAGTTATCAAAAAGTTGAATTAGATTGCAAATACAAGTATACAATCAATCATATATCAATCAGTCATAGCAATTAATCGATCAATCAATTAACCAATCAATTAATCAATAAATCAAACCAATCAATCATTCATATTAATGAACCAAACAATAATATCAATCAGTCATATCGATCAATAAATCAAACCAATCAATCAATCATATTAATCAACCAAACAATAATATTAATCAGTCATATCGATCAATCAATCATATTAACCAACCAAACAATAATATCAATCTATCAACCAATCATTCATATCAGTCAATCATATCAATCAACCAATCATTCATATCAATCAATGATTCATATTAATCATATCAATCGATCAATCAAGATACCGAATACAAGTATTCATACAAAAAAATCACATCAATTGCAGTTCAAGTATTACAAGTTAGCATAATAACATTATAAGAAAGTTTTGAATTAATACAATGATTAACTACCAACATTTTGTAACAGCACTTTTACAAAAGCAATGTATGAATAGATATTTTAGTTAAAAAAATATTTAAAATGCTTTTGAAAGTTAACAAAATTATTTTCCAAAAATATTAAAAACATTACAAGCTGCTAAAACCTACAATTTAACAAGAATGAGTTGTCCTATATTTCCTTTGTATTTGCATGTCCTATATTTCCTTTCTATTTGCATTTGAGTATATGTATACGGATTCCTCCTTTTAATTATGTTCTGTAGTATACACTTAAAATATATATATAAAACATTAAATTAAAATATTCTTTAGTTATTAAATTTTTTTTTTTAAATTAGTATTTTTTTTAAAATATTATAAGATAACAAAAATTATTTTGTAATTTATTAAAAGTGAATTTACCTATCTCTATATATGCGTTTAATAAGATAAATCTTCTTTATGTTAACATCCTACCCACATTTTATTCTATAGTTATACACATCGAAACGAAAAAAAAAAATAAACAATCTATCATTAAATTCTTCAATTTAAAATTTTAATACATACATACTTAAACATTTATATAAAAAATAATGAACTTACCATGTTGGAACTCAGAAAAGAGATGATGAGCTTATCACGTGGTAGATTGTGACGTAATCAATTAGATAGCACGTGCCTTCCTCGTGCCTTTTGATTGTCTTATCTACAATCAGATTGTATTATCAATCACGTGATCTAACTGATATGAGTCTATACCAAGACACTAGCCATTTTCACTTCAGTCATCGAATATGTAGGTCGTATATTTTTTTGAAAGTCTTTTATTTTGTGGAATCTTCAGCAACATGATATCAGATATTTGCAAATAAAATCCTATTAAAATCTTTCTCGCAATTGTGAACAAAGATTAATTTTCATATTGTTTAAGTATAATCATTGATTATTTAACTGGATAACAATATTTTTAGAAGTAACTTAAATTTCTTATAAAAACGGAAGTATTTATTGCATCATTCATAGAATTCAAGTTTGAATATTAACCAAGTTTTTTAAACTTTTATAATTTATACTAGTAATTAGTATATACTAGTACTTAGTAAAAACTAGTATATTTTCTAGTATAAAGAGTTTATAAAAGTTTAAAAAACTTGGTTAATATTCAAACTTGAATTCTATGAATGATGCAATAAATACTTCCGTTTTTATAAGAAATTTAAGTTACTTCTAAAAATATTGTTATCCAGTTAAATAATCAATAATTATACTTAAACAATATGAAAATTAATCTTTGTTCACAATTGCGAGAAAGATTTTAATAGGATTTTATTTGCAAATATCTGATATCATGTTGCTGAAGATTCCACAAAATAAAAGACTTTCAAAAAAATATACGACCTACATATTCGATGACTGAAGTGAAAATGGCTAGTGTCTTGGTATAGACTCATATCAGTTAGATCACGTGATTGATAATACAATCTGATTGTAGATAAGACAATCAAAAGGCACGAGGAAGGCACGTGCTATCTAATTGATTACGTCACAATCTACCACGTGATAAGCTCATCATCTCTTTTCTGAGTTCCAACATGGTAAGTTCATTATTTTTTATATAAATGTTTAAGTATGTATGTATTAAAATTTTAAATTGAAGAATTTAATGATAGATTGTTTATTTTTTTTTTCGTTTCGATGTGTATAACTATAGAATAAAATGTGGGTAGGATGTTAACATAAAGAAGATTTATCTTATTAAACGCATATATAGAGATAGGTAAATTCACTTTTAATAAATTACAAAATAATTTTTGTTATCTTATAATATTTTAAAAAAAATACTAATTTAAAAAAAAATTTTAATAACTAAAGAATATTTTAATTTAATGTTTTATATATATATTTTAAGTGTATACTACAGAACATAATTAAAAGGAGGAATCCGTATACATATACTCAAATGCAAATAGAAAGGAAATATAGGACATGCAAATACAAAGGAAATATAGGACAACTCATTCTTGTTAAATTGTAGGTTTTAGCAGCTTGTAATGTTTTTAATATTTTTGGAAAATAATTTTGTTAACTTTCAAAAGCATTTTAAATATTTTTTTAACTAAAATATCTATTCATACATTGCTTTTGTAAAAGTGCTGTTACAAAATGTTGGTAGTTAATCATTGTATTAATTCAAAACTTTCTTATAATGTTATTATGCTAACTTGTAATACTTGAACTGCAATTGATGTGATTTTTTTGTATGAATACTTGTATTCGGTATCTTGATTGATCGATTGATATGATTAATATGAATCATTGATTGATATGAATGATTGGTTGATTGATATGATTGACTGATATGACTGATTGGTTGATTGATTGATATTATTGTTTGGTTGGTTAATATGATTGATTGATCGATATGACTGATTAATACTATTGTTTGGTTGATTAATATGATTGATTGATTGGTTTGATTTATTGATCGATATGACTGATTGATATTATTGTTTGGTTCATTAATATGAATGATTGATTGGTTTGATTTATTGATTAATTGATTGGTTAATTGATTGATCGATTAATTGCTATGACTGATTGATATATGATTGATTGTATACTTGTATTTGCAATCTAATTCAACTTTTTGATAACTTTTTTAATTATGAAAGTCAGATACATATACAGTTAGGTGAACTGACTTTTGATAACATAATTTATTAAGTTTTTTTTTTTAAATTTTGATAACTTAATTTTGAAAACTTTTTAGAAAGTTTTTTTTTTAACTTTTTTAATTTTATAAACTTTTTAATATTTTTTTTTATTTACAAAGTATTTTTTTTAAATTTTGAAAACTTTTTTTTTAGTTACAATTTTTTTTTTTTTTAAATTTTGAACAAATTTTTTATTTAAAAAGTTTTTTTTTTTAAATTTTGGAAACTTTTTTTTATTTAGAAAGATTTTGTTTTTTTAATTTTGTAAACTTTTTTTTTTTATAAGTTACTTTTTTTTAAATTTAACTTACAAATATTTTTATAAGTATATATTAATCTAGCACTTTTATAGGATAAAAAGAAGTATTAAACTAAAACATAATGAAAGTCACACTCATGTATACATATACGAATAGGTAAACTCACTTTTGAAAACTTAATGTATTAATTTTTTATAATTTTTTTTTTAATTTTGATAACTTAATTTTGAAAATTTTTTACAAAGTTTTTTTTTTAAACTTTTGTAAACTTTTTAATTTTTTTTTTTAAAATTATTATTACTTTTTTTATAAAGATTTTTTAATTTTGAAAACATTATTTTTTTAGCTTTTGAAATATTTTTAATTGAGTTTTTTAATTTTGTTTTTTAAACTTTTTAATTTTCTAAACTTATTATTATTATTGAAAACTTTTTTATATAATTAAGTTTCATATATATATATTAGAAAGTAGAAATTATAGTATTAAGATTATTAGTTTAATATTTTAAACTTGTGTTAATTTTTTTTAATTACTAAAGAATTGTTGATTTCTTTAGTTATATACATATCTAAATTTAAGTCTAACACTCTATTAAAAGTTCTAAAAGACATAACAAAATAAACATACACTTTGGAAAAATAAACACACACGTATTAAAAAGGATAGCAATACATTTTATTTTATTGTTTTAAACAATTCGTTTTGAATTGTTTCTACATGAATGTTTGATAAAAAGTTTTCACTAACACAATCCACTCCGTTTAAAAATGAGGAAATAACAAAATCTAAATCTATAAGTGTTAATAACATCTCTCCTAGTTTTTCAAATTTTTGTCGATTATTTAATATATAACAGGAATGAGGGTTTTGGGATTTCTGATTAAAAATACATCCATCACATTCAAAAATGCGGTTTAGTATAGTTAATACATTATTCTCAATACATGTTATAAGTTTAGACTGCAACATGAGTTCATTTTCTGTAGATATATGACCAATGATACATTTCTGCCTAATTAAGCTTGGTATATGTTTTACATATATATGCTGAAGAAGTTCCTTATTCAAATCATGTATTTTTTCTTTTAATTTCACCAATTGATACTCGTTCATATTCGTCAACCGAAAGAAAAGGAAAGTAGCTTTTAAGTGAGATTATGCAGTTCGTGAATGGAGCTTATAATTTCATTTGTAATTTTTGTTTTTGATTGCGATTCAGTGACACCCAGAAACCAGACAAAATTTCCTTTTGATATTTCAGATTTCCACAGTGTTTATTTTTCTTCAAATTACTTCAGTTTTGATGTTGATGTGATGATATTCTCGGAAGGACCTAGAAGACTTCACTGCAAATCTTTTACGCCTTTCAGAACAGCTTTTAGAACACTTATTTTGTCAACTTTTTAGAACACTTTGAAGCGCATCTTTTGGAACAGTTTTTAGAATACTTTTGAGAACACTCATTTGTTTTTAGCACACTTTCTAGAGCTTTCTAGAGCACTTTTTGAACACTTTTGGGAACGCATTATTTCACACGTGTGCCCAAATTAATCTGTTCTCAAATATGTTCCAAAGTTTAGAATTAACAAATATCCAGAGTAGAACACTTTCGGTACATTTTCGGAACACTTTCTTTATAGCGGAGCATATTCGGAAAACATTTCAGTACATAAGGTAACTAACTATGTAACACTCTTTTTGAATCAAAGTGTTTCAAGTGTGTGATGTTTCAAGTGTCTCAATGAGTGTTGGGAATTTGTAGTGTTAAATTTAGAGAGCTCAGCTTTTCAAAGAAATCCTAAGAGAAACTGAACCTGAAGAGAAAATTCAAAAGACATTTTTTTCGACCTCCAAGAACAAAATCACCTCTGCTTTCAGGGGTATAAGTCGTTTCAAAACCTTTTTCTTCGAACGCCAACGCACTTCGGTGTGATTTAAAAGAGTTTTGTATAGTAGTCAGAAACCATTGCGTCGCACAGCTGAGAGATCCAAACTTCTTATTTTCTCAATTATTTTTAATTCATTTTTGTACTGAAACGCATCCAATTGGCAGATTCTCTTATTCAGAAACTATATAATGTGCCGTGCTTGTCGATTTTTTGATAAAGGCAGACTATATTGCAAAAAATGCTATCAGAGTGAGCGTTTTGAACCGAATTTCCCGAAGCGATTAGTGCTGGGAAACGAACAAAAGGGTCGTATGCTGCGAAAATAATTGTTTATAAATCAAGTTCTAATTAAAGGTGTACTCAAAAAAATTATTTTCCCACGCTCAACACCTCAAAATTTTCAGACTCATTTTTAAAGATGAAAACATGAAACTTGTTGACATGATTTTTGAAATGTAAAAGCGGCCGCGTGTTTTCATTTTTCGCTCAATTTATTAGAACCTCATTTATAAACAATTATTTCCTTAGTATGACCCCTTTTTCTGACAGAGTGAAACTTTATTTTATTAGTATTGATATTACATATTATTCTATGATATATACAATTTAAAAAAAAAAAAACTTTATTAGTCTATAAGTATTGCAGTATTACGTTGGTCCCCACAAACAGCTTTGCCAGGGCTCCGCATGACGCGACGCCGGTCCTGCATGATAAAGCGGAAAATTGTTTAAAACAGTGCAATTTTCGGGCTAGCAATTTCAAGTTCCACAGGTTTTACTGTATTTCTACATTTCAGACTCTTTAAGGGTGGATACTCAAATCCAAACTGCTTATTTTCTGACTGATTTTTAAATTCACTTTTGCTCTCAAACGCATCCAACTGGCAGGTTCCCTTATTCAGAAACTATATAATGTGCCGTATGGGTTGATTTTTTCATAAAGGCAAAATAAATTTCAAAAAATGCTGACAAAGTGGACTTTTTGAACCGAATTTCCCGAAGCGAGGGAGATGGGAACGAAAAAAAGGGTCATACTGAGAAAATAATTGTTTATAAATCAAGTTTTAATTAATTGAGTGAAAGATAGAAACATACGGCCGCTTATACGTTTTGACACATTTACAAACTCATTTTTTAACGGAAAGATATAAATTGGAAGGCCTGATTAAGGGTGTATTCGAAAAAATATTTTTCCACCCTCAACAGCTCGAAATTTTCTGATACATTTTCAGACTCATTTTTAAAAGTAAAAACATGAAACTTGCTGGGGTGATTTCTGAAGACATGTTTAACATGCCATGTGATTTCATTTTCAGCTGAATTAAATAGAATTTGATTTTTAAACAATTATTTTCTCAGTATGACCCTTTTTTTCATCCCCAGATCGCCCGTTTCGGAAAATTCGGTTTAAAACGCCAACTTTGACAGCGTTTTTTACAGTATTCTCTGTATTTATCAAAAAATTAAGAAGCACGGCACATTATATAGTTTCTAAATAAGAGAATTTCCTAGTTTGATGCGTTTGAGAGCAAAAATGAATTTTAAAATGAATCAGAAAATGAGCAGTTTGGATCGGAATACACCCTTAAAGAAGCGATTTGGAATCGAACTGTGTTTTCCATTTTTTGATCAATCAATTACCTATTGAGTTATAAGCGATTTTGATCGTGTGACAAACACGTTTTTACTCTTTTTTGAGTGGTTATTCTTCTTTGGCGCGGAAATTCGGTTCAAAACGCCCGCTTTGACACTATTTTTTGAAAGATCTATTGCGTTTGCAAAAAAAAAAAAAAAAAAAAAAAAAAAAAAAAACCCGGAATAAACGAAAAAAAAAAATACGATCGCATTGAAGTAATGTCATTCAATTATACCTGCTACTGCAAAATCCTGTCGAAAATTAGAAAAGTTTTCTCTAGAAGTTCCGTTTCGTCTTTAAGGTTGTTTTCAACTGCTCTGCTCAGCATGCGCAAAACATTTTCACACATTTACAAATTCACTTTTTAACAGAAAGATATGAAATTGGAAAGCGATGGAAGCGATTTGCAATCGAACTGTGTTTTCCATTTTTGGATCAATCCATTACCTATTGAGTTATAAGCGATTTTGATCACGTGACACGGCATTTTTCTCCCCTTACTGACTGGATTTTCTTCTTTCGTTCGGAAGTTCAGTTCAAAATGCCAACTTTGACACTATTTTCTGAAAGATCTATTGCGTTTACAAGAAAACGAAAAAAAAAAAAAAAAAACAGTTCGATGGCATAGTTTCTGAATAACAACACCTTCTAGTGCCATGCGTTTCCGAACAAAAATGAATTAAAACTTATGTCAGAAAGTTGACCCTTTGGATTTGAGAACGGCCTTAACAATGCATAGCTGCGAACTATATCTTTTTTGTGTTAACACTATTTCCTAATCGTAATCCTTACCATATTTAATCGCAGAATTCTGCAATTAATTAACATTAAAATTAAGCAAAGATTGCTATTCATAGAATGAGTGATAACTAAAGAGTGGAATAGTTGACAGCTAAGTATATGTTGATAGATATATTTAAAATTTTTATTTTTCTAAAGGAAAATAAAAGTTTTAAATTTTGCAAATAATGTATGAAGTATAAATATGCAGATTGGACTGACAAGGGTGAGGGGGAACGGTACGGTTGTTGTACCGGTACCGCAGAATATCAGGGCTCCGGTACTTTTTTTGTTAGAAATTAAGCCCTGCCCCTACTTTAATGATATATAAATATAGACAGAAGTAGGGGGCTGTGTCATAAAACATTTAATGACAAAGTTTTAAACATTTTAAGTGCAATCATTAATATAGAAAGATTACGCAGTCTAGAGGGGGCTCAAGAAGTTGGTAAGGGGTCTCAGCCCGACATGCACCCCGTCTGGTTACGACCCTCACTAATCAAACCTGACCTCACAAATCTTCATCCCTGTGGAATAACTATCGATTTTAATGATCAAGGGGTGACACTGTATCAAAAACCTCCGACATTTGACAGGTTTCGTCGGAAAAAGAAAAAGGAAATTCGGAAAACGCGAATACAAGCAAACAAACAAACTGGAGAGGCCGGTCATTGTATGGTTCAGCAAACCCATCCCTTTTTTTCTTGACCACCTCGGATGAACTCGAAATTTAGGAAAGGTAGCAGAACTTATTTGGGCTTTTCTTTTGTTGTTTCCGGAAGCTTGCTCGGCTGGGTCAATCCACGTTGGCCGGCAATTGGTTCGTTCCTCTCCCGGCTGCTGACGAATGGGCGAGCGGCAGAAGAAGGGTCAACGACCGTTACCGCTCAAATCGGATTTTTCTCTTTTTTGCTTTTTGCGCTCCTGCCCCTCTCCCTCTGTGGTATGCAAAAGGGTTGGATGAACACGAGGTAGACTAATAGTATGGCATGCCAAGTTTCTTTTTTCTTCCCTTTTTTTTTTTTTTTTTTTTTTTTTTTTTTTTTTTTAGTTTGCTTTACATTTTATGTGTTGAAGACTTTTAATTTTTTTTTTTTATTTTATACGAAAGATAAATGATCAAAAGCAAAATGAATATAAAAACAAAGCACTATGCTTTGTAAAATCCTTTCAAAATATGCTTGATGTTTCTTCTGATAAAAATTCGTGTACATGCTCTGATTTTCGCATGGACATGTAGGGCCTGTGCACTTTTGGACATTTCGTTTATCACAAAAAGGGACAAACTTTTCCATAATATAATTTAATGTGTAGTGGCGAACCTACGGTACGCGTGCCAAAAGTGACACTCTTCAAAATATTTTCGGCATGGCATTGATTGAGGTTCTTATTCAAACTATGGTACAATCGTACCCGTTTAAACGAATGTTGACGGTTCCAGAAAAAAATATTCGATTAAGCGGGTATTTGGTTAAACGGGGATTCATAACTGTATGCGTAATAAAAAGGTAAACTAACCATCTACGGTATATTTAATTAACATCATAATAAATCGTTAATAGAATAACATAAACTAAAATAAATACAAATGCTAATATAAAGTAAATACTTATTAATTTAATGTCAGTACATACTTTTATATGGTTTACATCACAATGCAGCTCGTTTGAATTTGGTCAAAACTTTGCTATTTCTAATTTATGTTACTTATACTGCCTTTAAAAAATCGTTTAAAGTGGTTTGTTTAAGTGGAATTTTAAAGGAGTAAATATCGAGTTATTTTTCGAATGTGTGCAAAATTTCACAACTACCATCCCGAGTCTCGAAGTGACCGTGCATTGCCATCAAAGCCTGGTTAACAGCAAGAAGTGATGGTGGGGAGATCAAGGTGGGAAAATCATTTGACCTGTCCATTATACACTCGCCGGCCGAAATCATTACAGGAAGAACTGAAAATTTGTTTTCAGCGTAAAGGAACTGGAAAGGACAAAAGGAGGAAGGAAATTCCAGCAGAAACGTGCTTTCCGTGCCTATTTTCAAACATCGGTCACACAGCTGTTATTCGATTAAGCGGACGTTCATAAAAGGTATTTGGTATAAGCGGGAAAAATTACATAGTACCAATAGGATTAAATTCGGTTCTGAAAAATTGTATTCGAATAAGCGGGATATTCGATTATCCGTGACCCGATTAAGAGGGGGAGGACTGTATGACACTCAGGGACCGATTTACAAATTTGGGAGCCCCGGGCATAGATACTTACGGGGGCCCCTTGCACCAATACTTACAGAGGGATTGAGTAGAAAAAACAAATTGAAAAAAGGTACTTACTAACATAACCGTTATTGACATTAATAATTACTTTAAAATATCCATTAAAAAATTAAATATGATAATCATTAATTTACTTTTAAACAATTATTCCACAATTATGAAATTTAAATGAGTAGACGTTTTATAATCAATTGTGGTATGCTGATTATCTCTTCCTATACAAGTCTATATATCTGGAATGATAAACTATGCAACAACTAACTATAAATTCTCGGCAACATCAAGCTACAATTATTTGAAATATTAGGGGGCCCTACTGCCTGCAAGCTACGCTCACCAGTCCCCAAATAATCTGACGAGAACATGATTAAATAAGAATTAAAAATACAATGCATTTTTAAAGTGATACAGATAAAAGAAAATATTCACGGTAATATGGGGGCCATTCACAAATGATGTCACGCTTGAAGGGGTGGAGGGGGGTTCGTGAAATTGTGACAGTTTGTGACAAGAGGGCGAGAGGGGGTAAGAAGAAATGTGACATCACACATTTTGGTTAAAATAAAAGCATTAAAAATCAGCAGATTAAATTTTGAAGTTAATTTGAAATTAAAGTATTTTTTATTGATAAAGTAAAGATAAGATTTAAAGCCAAACATATTAAATTCCGTTTCAAATTCCAAAATACTACTACTTTCAACTGCTCTTTCATATTAATATTTTATTACTATTGTATATTAATTGTGTTTTTTGTTGTAAACATTAGTCTTATTTCATGCAAAATAAGTGCACGAATCATTTTTATTGTTATGCTCACAAATGTCATTAAAACACATAGTTAAAGTTAAAAATTTTTCTTTGAAATATAATCTACAACGTAGTGCTTTGTTTCTGAACTGCGAGTATATGTTTAAGCAATATAGCGTGACATGTGACAAGGGGGGGGGGGGGGGGTAGAGTGAAGTGTGACTCTTTGGGACAAAGGGGGGGGGGGGGGTAAAAAATATTGAAAAAAAGTGTGACATCATTTATGGACCGACCCAAAGTAGTAATTATAAATGAATGTTTCAGACAAAACATACAACATTATAAAAATACAAAATTAACACAATAGAATGTAGAATGAAAAGTAAAATTCCATTAGTTATTAAAACTACATTATATTTTGGACAATAATTGAAAATCCTTCAGCGGCATTTGGGGCCCCAGAAAATCGGGGGCCCTGGGCCCGTGCCCCAAATGCCCTGCCGTAAATCAGGCACTGATGACTCTGCTCAACAGATTATATGAACTTAAAACTGAATTTAATTTGTTAGAAAGTGAATAAACTGAAATACAACTTAATGAATACTAAATCAATTTAATACAATGTAAATTATAACACTGTATGGTAGACATATTTTCTTTTCTGATTCCGAAAAAAATTGATTCTTTATTTATTTGATCCATTAAGGCTGTTCTCAAATCCAAAAGGGCAACTTCCAGACATAAGTTTTAACTTATTTTTGTTCGAAAATGCATGAAACTAGTTGGTGTTAGTGTTTAGAGACTATGTCATCGAGCTGTTTTTTCCCCTTTTTTTTGCAAACGCAGTAGATCTTTCAGAAAATAATGCCAAAGTGGAAATATTAAACCGAATTTCCGCGCGAAACTAGAAAAATCACCCAATAGTGGGCGAAAAACGGGTTTGTCACGTGATCGATTTCGCTTATAACTCAATGAGTAATTGATTGATCAAAAAATGGAAAAAACAGTTCAGTTCCAAATCGCTTCCATGGCCAGACTTTCCAATTTTATATCTTTCCGTTAAAAAATGAATTTGTAAATATGTCAGAACGTTTTGCGCTTGTTCAGCGGAGCAGTTAAGAACAGCCTTAAATAATTTAGTCTTGCCACGTCATGGTCACGTAAAATATTTTTTGGAAAAAAAAAATTGGCACGCGGATGGGAAAAGGTTCGCATTGCTGATATAGTGTGTCCGGTTAGTTCATTCGTATATATCAAAAATTCCTTTAAGGGGGCTCAAAGCTTGAAAACTTTCAAAAAATCGATTTTTTTTTTAAAAATATCTATTTTGATTATTTAATTAATTCAGAACACAGTGCAAAAAACCGCTTAAAAATATTTGCATTTTTAAAGGAGTTATAAGCATTTACGTAACAATCATTTTCAAAGTCGTGCCCATTTAAGAAAATTTACAGCCTTAAAGTTGTTCTCAAATCCAAAAGGGCAACTTTCTGACATAAGTTTTAATTTATTTTTGTTTGAAAATACATCAAACAAGCTGGTGTTGTTTGTTATTCAGAAACTATGTCGTCGAGCTGTTTTTTCCATTTTTTTTTTTTTTTTTCAAACTCAAAACATCTGTCAGAAAATAGTGTCAAAGTGGACGTTTTGAACCGAATTTCCGCGCAAAGGTAAGAATAATCACTCAAGTGCGGGTGAAAAACGTGTTTGTCACATGATCGAAATTGCTTATAACTCAATGGGTAATTGATTGATTAAAAAATGGAAAAAACTGTCCTATTCCAAATCGCTTCCATAGTCAGGCTTTCCAATTTTATATCTTTCCGTTAAAAAATGAATTTGTAAATGTGTCAAAACGTTTTGCGCTTGTTGAGCAGAGCACTCTGCTCAACAGGCCCAAAACGTTTTGACATATTTACAAATTCATTTTTTAACGGAAAGATATAAAATTGGAAACCCTGGCCATGGAAGCGGTTTGGAATAGAACTGTATTTTCCTTTTTTTGATCAATCAATTACCCATTGAGTTATAAGCGATTTTGATCACGTGACGCAGACGTTTTTTACCCTTTTTTTGAGTGATTACTTTTCTTTCGCGCGGAAATTCGGTTCAAAACACCCACTTTGACACTATTTTCTGAAAGATCTATTGCGTTTGCAAAAAAAACAGTGCGATGACATAGTTTCCGAACAACAACACCTGCAAGTATAATGCATTTCCGAACGAAAATAAATTAAAACTTATGCCATAAAGTTGTCTTTTTGGATTTGAGAACCACCAAATGCGATTCATTTTGTGCTGTTTTTGTTTTTTAGAAAATCTCCGAGGAAGATCTGCGAAAAAGACCTGCGTGAGAAAAAAATGGAAGATGATCTTCTAATGATAACTGGAGAAAACGATTATGTATTCCCGAAAGTGTAACTTTGCCTCTTCAAGTTAAAATATCGTTATGATTAATCACAAAAGTTGTATATTTTAGCTGATTTTATCATTTACTACATACGTATAATCTTAAGGTCTAGGAGGAAAACTAATATATCTGTTGAAAATAAAATCGCGTACGTAACCAAAACCAAGAATCTGTATAAACAATGCATAAATAAATAGAACTAACAAGGAAGTCATTTTTTAGATGGCGTCAGTCATTTGCGCTAGGGAAAGCAAAATAGATTTAAGGCTGTTCTGAACTGCTCTGCTGAACAAGCGCAAAACGTTTTGACACATATTTACAAATTTATTTTTTAACGGAAATATATAGAATTGGAAGGCCTGATTATAGGGAAGCGATTTGAAATCGAACTGTGTTTTCCATTTTTCATCAATCAATTACCTATCGAGTTATAAGCGATTTTGATCACGTGACAAAGACGTTTTTCGTCCTTCCTTGGGGTGGTTATTCTTCTACGCTCACTTTGACCCTATTTTCTGAAAGATCTATTGCGTTTGCAAAAAAAACGGAAAAAGCAGTTCAATTATTTAGTTTCTGAACAGCACCTGTTAGTTTCATGCATTTCCGAACAAAAATAAATTAAAACTTACGTCATGAAGTTGTCCTCTTGGGTTTGAGAACAGCCTTAAGGGTGTTCTCAAATCCAAAGGGGCAACTTTATGACACAAAATTTTAATTAATTTTTGTTCGAAAATGCATGGAATTGGCAGGTTTTGTTCAGAAAATACTGTCAAAGTTTGGCGTTTTCAACCGAATTTCCGGTAGAAAGGAGAAATACTAGTCAGCGAAGGGAAAAAAACCCGGTTATCACTTGACCCAAACTCGCTTATAACTCGATAAATAATTTATTTATCAAAAATTGGAAAGCGTCTTTCGATTCCAAATCGCTTCCATAGCTGCCAATTTTGTACCTTTACGTTTAAAAATGAGTTAGTAAATGGGCTTGTTGGGCAGTGGACTTAAGAACCACCTTAAGGCTGTTCTCAACTGCTCTGCTCAATAAGCGCTAAACGGTTTGACACATTTACAAATTCATTTTTTAACGGAAAGATATCAAATTGGAAGACTTGACCATGGAAGCGATTTGAAATCGAACTGTGTTTTCCAGTTTTTGATCCGTCAATTACCTATTGTGTTATAAGCGATTTTGATCACGTGACGAACACGTTTTTCGCCCTTTCTTGAGTGCTTATTCTACTTTCGCGCGGAAATTCGGTTCGAAACGCCCACGTTGACACTATTTTCTGAAAGATCTATTGCGTTTGCAAAAAAAACCGGAAAAAACAGCTCGTTTAAATGGTTTCTGAACAACAAGACCTTCTAGTTTCCTGCATTTCCGTACAAAAATAAATTAAAACGTATGTCATAAAGTTGCCCTTTTGGATTTGAGAACATCCTTAAGATTTTTGTAGATTCTGACACTGTATGGGATGGTGGAAGAACATCTAATAACTCCTGAAAGAAGATAACTTTTCGGAAATTTCAGTTACGAAATTCATATATAGGTTGTGTCAAAATTTTGCATTTGAAAAATGAAATAAAGAAAATTTAAAGGTGTCGGAAATAGTTCAAAATGTGTTTCGACTTTTCGTTTTGTGAAATATGCGGCAGGTGGCGACACTTCACGGACAAACTTCAAACAATTCTTATAGACTGCACAATTACCCACAATAATCCAGTCTTCATTTGCGTCAGCTGCCTGTGACAATGCAACTGCTTAATATTCCTATAGATGGCAGCACCACAAATAAACTTTGAAAGACTATGAAAGCAGAACTGTTTTGCTGGACTTTGATAGACTCCATTTCAGCAGTGATCAGCAGATTTCCATTGTGAAATGAGTGTTCGATCAAGAGCCCTTGCTTCTACAAAAGAAACCCTTTCACGTCAGTCTAGGGCGTATCTCTTGAGTGACAAGGACATATGTTTCTGTCTGTCACTTCATGCATTCGCTTTTCGGGAAGCTAACTTTGGCTCTCAAGAATGCAACACATATTTAATCAAGATAAGCTAAACTTGTATATATTAACCAAGTACATATTAACCTATTAATCAAGAAATGTAGAGTGCATTAATAATTGTATTTTATTAAAGATAATAATCTCGTTTAAAGTCAAAAGCCTGGATCACTGTGATTACATACACACACTCACTAACGCTTCAATAAAATACCTTTTTCAGAGTTAAAATAGGATAAAGTGGATACAGAAACTTCCGTGATACTCTGAAGATCCAGCGCTCTCACCTATACAGGTAAGAAGAATTATTTTCTCTTACAAACATTCTGCATTTCAAATTAACTTTCAATTAAAATAATTTAGAAAAATATTAAATGAAACAACAGCCTTTATTGTAATATGAATTCACGCCTTTGAAAACTTATAAAAGTGATAGAATTTTACCGTTTGCTGCATTCCACATGGGAAAATAGTAACTTTTCAGTCACACAAAATTTCAAATGTACTTATCAAGTTTGCCAACAGATGGCGCTGATAAGTTGGAAAATTTAAAGAAAAACTGTATGATAATGTTGCGAGGAATTCTTCAAAAACTAATTAACAACATTTTTAATTAATGCACCATTTGCACCAAAAACATGACGGAGTCTGGGAACAAAATTCGGCAAAAACCCGTAGTAACGTTACAGAGGAAATGGATTCAAATGCAACGGAGATTTACCGTCCCTCCTCAGTCAGATCTTTCACATTCCCAACCTCCAACTATCACTATACCTAATTTTTAATGAATGCTCAGACTTATATGTTTCTGAGCCACTTTATATGTCAGATTAGGTCATTTCGTATGCGTATGATTAAGGCTGTTCTCAAATCCAAAAGGGCAACCTTATGACATAAATTTAAACTAATTTTTGGTCGGAAATGCATGAAACTAGCAGGTGTTATCTTTCAGAAACTATGTAATTGAGTTTTTTTTTTTTCGTTTTTTTATTTTTTTTATTTCATTTATTTATTTATTTATTTATTTTGCAAACGCAATAGGTCGTTAAGAAAATAGTGTCAAAGTTGACGTTTTGAACCGAAGTTCCCGAAGAAAACAGAAAAACCAGTCAGCGAAGGGATAAAAACTTCTTTGTCAAGTGATCAAAATCGCTTCTAACTCAATAGGTAATTTTTTAATCAAAAAGGGGAAAACACTGTTCGATTTCAAATCGCTTCCCTAGTCAGGCTTTCCAATTTTATCACTGTAACAAAAACCGAACTAAAATACGGCAACACTACTGGCAATCGAGACGCCAGTACTATTTTCGTATTTTAAGGGTGTATTCGAAAAAATATTTTTCCGCCCTCAACAGCTCAAAATTTTCTGAGACATTTTCAGACTCATTTTTAAAAGTAAAAACATGAAACGTGCTGAGGTGATTTTTGAAAAGACGCATAAGAGACCGTGTGATTTCTTTTTTAGCTCAATTCATTAGAATTTGAGTTTTAAACAATTATTTTCTCAGTATGACCCTTTTTTTCATTCCAAGATCTCCCGCTTTGGAAAAGTCGGTTCAAAACGTCCACTTTGACGGCATTTTTGACAATATTTTCTGCATTTATCAAAAAATCGAGAAGCACGGCACATCATGTAGTTTCTAAATAAGGGATTTTACCAGTTTGATGCGTTTGAGAGCAAAAATGAATTTAAAAATGAATCAGAAAATAAGCAGTTTGGATTGGAATACACCCCCGTAAATGCCAAAAAAAGGAAATTTTTCTGTAATTTACCAGTACTGGCGTCTCGATTGCCAGTAGTATTTCCGTATTTTAGTCCGTTTTTTACAGTGATATCTTTTTGTTAAAAAAAGGAATTTGTAGATGTGTCAAAGCGTTTTGCGCTTGTTGAGTAGAGCAGTTGAGAACAGCCTTAACACGTTGAATGGCAAGTCTATTTTTCTTTCCGTTTGGGCCACGAAATAAGATTCCCGTTACACAATCTATAAGTGTCAGTCACCGATGACTGACGCGGCCTAAACGGTGAGTTAAATTCAGTGTCAGTCCCAGTGACTGACGTGGCATTCAATGTGTTAACTAAAAACACTGCCTTGAATCGCTTCGGAAATTTTGCATTGTCATTGTAATAATTATAGTTGACCTCTAGAATACAATTCGCCGGCAAAGTAAACACTGTGAATAATAGAACGAAATAATGATTAAGACATATTAAGACAGATGGGGCTGCGGTGGTACCTTATCAAATAACGAAGGTCACATTCTTGTTGAAAAGACTGGATAAAGCTATAGAAAAGTTTCCGAAATGCAATTCGTATTATTTCGCGAATCAAATAAACCTGTTTCGAAACATAAATTTTACCTAGTAAGTGCCAAAGTAGATATAGAATGGGCATTCTAATTTTAAGTTTGTTTTTTTTTTTACTAATGATAATTAATTTTAATTGGGGGACTTTAACTTTTTTCAGGGTAATTTTTGAAGATTGAAATTTTTAGAGATTCATTTTTTTTCTCACCGTACTACAGTACTTAGGGATAATTTTACATTTGAAAAATACATTAACGATAATTAATTAAGAAATTTTAATTGGGGGACTTAAACTTTTTTGGAGTAATTTTTTGAAATTTTTGGGACATTGATTTTTTTTTTTTTTCGTCGTACAAGGGGTTATTTTAAGTTTGATATTTTTTCATTAATGATAATTAATTAAGAATTTTTAATTGGGAGACTTTAATTTTTGGGAATAATTTCTGAGATAGATTTTCTTTTCGAGGAAATTTATTTTTTTAGCACACTTGAGTTTTCGGTGTTTTTACTGGCAACGATTTTTAATTTGGGAACTTTCAAATATTTTTTTCGCGATTTTCCTTTAGCAATCGAATTTTAAACATTCATTAAACATTTTAATTGGGAGACTTTATCTTTTAACGCGAATTTTTAGATAAAAATGGAATTTTCAACATAAATTGGATGAGAGGACTTTACGCGATTCAATTTAGTGACGTATGCGCTTGACTATTGAGTATTAATTAAAATTTTGAATGAGGTCACATGTGAATTTTGTTATTTAGTGTTAGAATTTTTGTCTGCAAATTTTTAAATAGTACTGCCCCACCAGTGGCTGAGAGGTTCTGCTCACGAAGCTAATAGACGGGAAGTGCTGGGTCCGATCCCAATCGCGCCCGTCGGCCTAATCGTTCGGAGTTTTCTTCGAACCATGGATTTGCATGCGTAAATTCGGGTTAGGTTACCTTAGAAAGACCCTCACGAAGGGCACTCCCCCCCCTTTTTTTCCTAGTGTAGATAATCAATCGCGCTCGTCGGCCTAATCGTTCGGAGTTTTGTTTGAGCTATAGATTTGCATGTGTAAATTTGGGTTAGGTTCCCTTAGAAAGACCCACACGAAGGGCACTCCCCCTCGGGCCTAGTGTAGATAATCGGCCGTCAAAATAAACCCACCTTTTTAATAGTACTATAGTAAACTTTAGAATTTTTTTTTTTCTGAATCCGTGTTAGATGAGTGAATATTTTTTCGCGGTTTTAGACAAAAATAGAAATTGGTAAGATATTTTTAAGGATATCGGTTTTTGGCTTGTTATGCAATTTTTTGGCATGTATCGCTTAATCCATTTGAAAATTTATTTTGAAAAAAACATGAAATGCCATTCATAAAGATATTAGGAAATTTCTCCCCTACCCCTAAATGAATTTATATTTGTGAAATATAGGGTTACCTATTTAATGGTGTGTTTGAATTATTAATGTCCCTAAAATGTATCCATTCTTTAGTATAGAATTTTAAATAATATAGATATATTTTAAAACTAGAAAATCGATTTTTTGAATACATACTTTTTAAACTTTTATACCTTTTAAACGTTTTTATCAAAATACTTTGAATTTTTAATAAGATATTGGAAAAAAAAAACGCACTTTTTGCAAATTTTCGCTAATAATTGTGCTTTTTAGATTAAAACTATACCTTTGTTTACCTTAGTTTTAGAATACTTTAGTTTAACACTATTTGATGTTTCATAAAATTACCAAAAAGAAAACAAACTTACTTTACTACAAATAACTTACACAGAGATTTTAAAAAAGCTTGTTTATGCAAGGCAAGCTACACTATACTGAATTTGTTTTATCTTGTGGAAAGTGAGAAGTGATTCACTTTATTTAGATAAGGATTTTCCCCAAATACAGTGGGTTAAACGATATTAGATTTTTATTACGATTGACTAATGGGGGTTACAAAGTAAGATAAGCTAATGAGAGTTAGAAATTAATGTGTAGCGTAATTGGATCTTTTTTCTTAAAGGGATTAAAATTAAAAACACTATCAATGATTAACTCATATGATTTCAACATTCATTTAACATTACGTCACACAAAACGAATTTAATTAATAAATGTATAATTAGGATTTTGAAATAATTAATTTAATATTACGTCACTCAAAACAAATTAAATGAATAAATGCATAATTTAGATTGCGTCACAATTTTTCAATGATTTTATTAATTTAGAATTTATATCAAATTGGGGGTCATTTTATCTTATGGATTTATTTTAAATATAATTGGAATATTTTTGAATACTATATTAGCAATTTAATGCATGTGTTACATTTTTTTTTTTTTTTTTTGGATTTAACTATTATAAAATTAGACCTTTTAAAACGGATACTTTTTTAATTGATTCATTAACCGTGAGAATACTTCAAACACGTCATTGATGAGTCATCACACATAAGTAAATTTTCACTCGTAAACATGAAAGTTTTAATAAATATATTGAGGTATATGAAAAGTGACACTCATTTCGTGCAGTGGACTTTGAACTTTTAGTCTAGTTCTAATTTCGATCTAGTTCAAATTTTGCTAAGTTAACACGTTACGAAATATAGGGGAGCTTAATACTATGCATTAATATAACTATGATTTTTACTTAATTTTTTACTAGGATAAAATTTTTATCATCGGATAAACACATCTTTCAGAGATTTAAAATAAATATTTGTAAATATATATATAATTTAATATCATTAAATATTTAGTATTTTCACACATAATTAACACATGTTAATTAAGTACAATTAAATTTAAAAGAAATCATAATTTTCATTAAATTAAAAAGAAATTGTACATTTAACTTTTAATCTAGCAAATATTAAAACATGAAAGAAATGATTGCGCTTTTAGAGCATGTGACTTTAATCATAAAAATTTTAAATAAAGGTTTATCATTTTCATTTGAAAGTGATAAGTATTTTAATATTTGCTAGATTAAAAGTTAAATGTACAATTTCTTTTTAATTTAATGAAAAGTATGATTTCTTTTAAATTTAATTGTACTTAATTAACATGTGTTAATTATGTGTGAAGATACTAAATATTTAATGATATTAAATTATATATATATTTACAAATATTTATTTTAAATCTCTTAAAGATGTGTTTTTCCGATGATAAAAATTTTATCCTAGTAAAAAATTAAGCAAAAATCATAGTTATATTAATGCATAGTATTAAGCTCCCCTATATTTCGTAACGTCTTAACTTAGCAAAATTTGAACTAGATCGAAATTAGAACTAGACTAAAAGTTCAAAGTCCACTGCACGACATGAGTGTCACTTTTCAAAAACCTCAATATATTTATTAAAACTTTCATGTTTACGAGTGAAAATTTACTTATGTGTGATGACTCATCAATAACGTGTTTGAAGTATTCTCACGGTTAATGAATCAATTAAAAAAGTATCCGTTTTAAAAGGTCTAATTTTATAATAGTTAAATCCAAAAAAAAAAAAAAAAAAATGTAACACATGCATTAAATTGCTAATATAGTATTCAAAAATATTCCAATTTTATTTAAAATAAATCCATAAGATAAAATGACCCCCAATTTGATATAAATTCTAAATTAATAAAATCATTGAAAAATTGTGACGCAATCTAAATTATGCATTTATTCATTTAATTTGTTTTGTGTGACGTAATATTAAATTAATTATTTCAAAATCCTAATTATACATTTATTAATTAAATTCGTTTTGTGTGACGTAATGTTAAATGAATGTTGAAATCATATGAGTTAATCATTGATAGTGTTTTTAATTTTAATCCCTTTAAGAAAAAAGATCCAATTACGCTACACATTAATTTCTAACTCTCATTAGCTTATCTTACTTTGTAACCCCCATTAGTCAATCGTAATAAAAATCTAATATCGTTTAACCCACTGTATTTGGGAAAAATCCTTATCTAAATAAAGTGAATCACTTCTCACTTTCCACAAGATAACACAAATTCAGTATAGTGTAGCTTGCCTTGCATAAACAAGCTTTTTTAAAATCTCTGTGTAAGTTATTTGTAGTAAAGTAAGTTTGTTTTCTTTTTGGTAATTTTATGAAACATCAAATAGTGTTAAACTAAAGTATTCTAAAACTAAGGTAAACAAAGGTATAGTTTTATTCTAAAAAGCACAATTATTAGCGAAAATTTGCAAAAAGTGCGTTTTTTTTCCCAATATCTTATTAAAAATTCAAAGTATTTTGATAAAAACGTTTAAAAGGTATAAAAGTTTAAAAAGTATGTATTCAAAAAATCGATTTTCTAGTTTTTAAAATATATCTATATTATTTAAAATTCTATACTAAAAAATGGATACATTTTAGGGACATTAATAATTCAAACACACCATTAAATAGGTAACCCTATATTTCACAAACATAAATTTATTTAGGGGTAGGGGAGAAATTTCCTAATATCTTTATGAATGGCATTTCGTGTTTTTTTCAAAATAAATTTTCAAATGGATTAAGCAATACATGCCAAAAAATTGCATAACAAGCCAAAAACCGATATCCTTAAAAATATCTTACCAATTTCTATTTTTGTCTAAAACCGCGAAAAAATATTCACTCATCTAACACGGATTCAGAAAAAAAAAATTCTAAAGTTTACTAGTACTATTAAAAAGGTGGGTTTATTTTGACGGCCGATTATCTACACTAGGCCCGAGGGGGGAGTGCCCTTCGTGTGGGTCTTTCAAAGGGAACCTAACCCAAATTTACGAATGCAAATCTATAGCTCAAACAAAACTCCGAACGATTAGGCCGACGGGCGCGATTGGGATCGAACCCAGCACTTCCCGTCTATTAGCTTCGTGAGCAGAACCTCTCAGCCACTGGTGGGGCAGTACTATTTAAAAATTTGCAGACAAAAATTCTAACACTAAATAACAAAATTCACATGTGACCTCATTCAAAATTTTAATTAATACTCAATATTAGAGCGCATACGTCACTAAATTGAATCGCATAAAGTCCCCTCATCCAATTTATGTTTAAAATTCCATTTTTATCTAAAAATTTGCGTTAAAAAATAAAGTCTCCCAATTAAAATGTTTAATGAATGTTTAAAATTCGATTGCTAAAGGAAAATCGCAAAAAAATATTTGAAAGTTCCCAAATTAAAAATCGTTGCCAGAAACACCGAAAACTCAAGTGTGCTAAAAAAATAAATGTCCTCGAAAAGAAAAAAAAATCTATCTCAAAAATTACTCCCAAAAATTAAAGTCTCCCAATTAAAAATTCTTAATTAATTTTTTAAAAGTACAAATAACCCCTCGTACTGGAGTACGACGAAAAGAATAATCAATTTCCCCGAAAAATTCTATCTTCAAAAATACTCCCAAAAAAGTTAAAGTCCCCCAATTAAAATTTCTTAATTAATTATCATTAATGAAAAAATATCAAACTTAAAATAACCCCTCGTATGACGAAAAAAAATCAATGTCCCAAAAATTTCAACAAATTACTCCAAAAAAGTTTAAGTCCCTCAATTAAAATTTCTTAATTAATTATCGTTAATGTATTTTTCAAATGAAAAATTATCCCTAAGTACTGTAGTACGGTGAGAAAAAAAAAATGAATCTCTAAAAATTTCAATCTTCAAAAATTACCCTGAAAAAAGTTAAAGTCCCCCAATTAAAATTTCTTAATTAATTATCATTAGTAAAAAAAATCAAACTTAAAATTACCCCTCATACTGTAGTACGGTAAGAAAAAAAATCAATCTCACAAAAATTCAATCTTCAAAAAATACTCCGAAAAAGTTAAAATCCCCCAATTAAAATTTCTTAATTACCAGGGTTGGCAAGGTTTTGGACACAATGGTAAAAACCACGGTAAAATCCATGGTTTAAACCGTACTGTCCAAAACCCTTCTGTCTAAAACTGTCTTAAACTGTTCAAAACTATATTTTGTAGTAAAATTGTATTTATCAGAACAGTGCTAAAAGTTTAAAAAATTGGCAAAAAAGATTACAATACCAAAATACTAATTTAGTATTAATAACCTAATTACCCTACGTTATACTACCTAACAATTTAGTAGTAACAACCTAATTGCCCTACGTAACAAAGTAATTACATTAAAAAGATATTAAATTTAATTATGTATCATAATTTTAATGTTATTCATTTAAATAATAGTAGTTAATAGAAGTGTAACGCGCGCCACCCGTTTTAAAAACTCTACCGGCAGTCACGTGACCGTTTTCCGTGAGCTTTGCCGAATGAGAAATGCTGTGGGTTGGAGAGTGTTCTGTTACAGCGTTGACTGTAGTTGTGTTCTGTTTGAGATGTGCTAAAAAATGTAAAAAGTTATATCCGTGTTATTATATATGTGTTATGTGCCGTGCTATTTGTGATGTGCCGTCTTACCAAGATTAAATAAAAATATTTAAAAGTTATACCCCGAGAAATTATTATCTTGAAATTATGTGAAATTTCTGTGTGATTTGAAACTGAGCTAGCCTGACAATTGGCTACCCAACTCGGGCCACGAATTCGAAGAAAAATGTTCACATCCAAATTTTTCAAAAGTGTTCGCAATATTATTTCATCATTCTTCAAGTCAAGTGATATAGTAATATATTTTTATTCAAGAAGTGTGGTTTTCAACTAGCAGAGAAAAAAAAATGGCACGACCGGTCGTTGCGTATAAAAATATGTTCCTATAATTCTACAGAATAATTCGTCGTCGTAAGCTTGTGAGGTATGTTCGCCATGGTCTATAGATTAATTTTTGTTTCATTACCTTTGCCATTTTCATGCATCAGCTTTACACGATGTGATATGTGTTGTTATTTTCGGAAGCTATTCTGCAAATTGTTTTGTTTACGACAAAGAAAAATGCTGCGATATGAGTGTTTTTTAAAAAACCTTTCACTTCATTTGTTCTTAGAACGGTGCCTACAGTGTTTGTGCCTATAGTGGTTTATTCTACAAGATTTGTTTGTTCTACAAAATATTTTTACCAAGTAAGCGTTTTAAATAGAATGGATCCATAATATTTTTATTAAAAAAAGAATGCATTCTTCAGATTCTTGACTTCATAACATTATTGATATTCTAAAAATTCTAAATATTTTTGACATTATTAAATTTTAATTCATTCTATTATTTTCCTGTCATGTTTGTATTGCATATTTCTTCTTCCCCCCTTCCTCACCCATTATTCTGAAAATTTTACTTTGATTCTGTTCATGTATGTTTAATTTTTACTTTGCTTTAAGTAAAATATTTTGATTCATAAAAAAAAAAAAAGAGTGAGTGCGAGAGAAAGCGAAAGAAATATTCATTTACGTTTTCGTTGATTTTTTTTTTCTTTTCTTTTTAAAAGAGGAAAATAAACTGTTGTCAGTCAAATTAGAAGTTGTTAAGATGATTCATAATTTTATCGCAATTCTCATAAAGATATGTGCTTATTTTTATTATTTTTTTTATTGGTTTCGTAAGAGAAATGATTACTATTTTTATTTAAGTGTTTGTTATTATTTAAATGCTAAACGTAAGTATTTAATTTTGAGTTGCTGATTTACTGATGAAAAAGCCTTGAATGTGATTCATTTCCAAAACGGAATGAGTAAGTTTTTGTATTTATTATTTGTTTATAAAAGAAACTTTATTTTCTTTTAAAGTGATATTGAATGAAACCGATATTAAGTAGCGTTAGTAATATAATAATAATATTGGTTGAAATTTTAATTATTCAATTATGTGTTTTATATTATTTAGAATATTGTTTGAAAGTGTTAACTATTCAGTAAATGGCTTTATATTGGTTAAAATATTGTTTTGATTAAATGTCGCGTTATGACAATCCAGTTTATTTATACCTGCAGGGATTTAAAGTTTGTTTTGTTTTGTAGTCAAGAGTTTTGCTAATGTTAAACCTTACTGTTTTGCTTTATTAAAGTCTTGTTTATATGAGTTGTAACGGCAAAGCTCACACGTTTGGGGAATAATTTAAACGCATTTTCGGCATTTGTGGGGTACTCGTTTTGGTATTTTGCTAAAGTTTAAAATGTCTGAACTTAATAAAGCTCGCAAAGAGGATTTATATCAGGTTGCGTTAGAAATGAATTTAGATGTGCAACCCTCTATGACAGTTGTCACATTGCGTGAAAAAATTAAATCCCCCCCCTTGTACGAAGTTGATTTTGTAAATTCATTAGTCAGAAACCAAATTTCGACTCGCGAGGAAGAACAACGCAGGCGGGACTTAGAGGAAAAACAAAAAGCAGCTGAGTTAGAACAGCGCAAATTAGAATTAGAAGAAAAGCATAGAGCGGAAGAGTTAGAGTTAAAAAAGCTTGAGATGAATTTTGAGCTTGAGAAGCTCAAGTTACAGGCTCAGAGCCAAAGTACTTCCAGTGGAGTGGTAGGTGGTAATGCAGCAGGGGTAATGTCTCACCCGGAGAGTAAGATAGATATCCAAAAGCTGTTGCCTACATTCAGGCCAGAAACTGATGATGTAACCTTGTTTTTGGTGCTCCTGGAACGTCAATTAAAGCTCTCGAAGGTACCAGAGCATATGTGGGTTTCGTATTTACTCAGTGTTGTACCGTCTTCTATCTCTACGCTTATCGCTCGTGAATCAGAAGAAAACGCTTCAAAATTTTCACATGTTAAAGATTTACTTCTAAAAAGGTTTAAAATTAGTGCCGAAAAGTTTAGACAGCTGTTCTTTACGCATCGCAAGTCCAAGGAAATAACTTGGCGAGATTATTATTTCGAACTTCGAGCTTATTTTGAAAACTGGCTTAAAGAATTAACTGTAACGTCTTTTGAAGCTCTTCAGGATCTTATCATAAGCTGATCAAATGAAAAGGCGCGTGCCTGTTGAATGCAAACAACATATGTTAGATGATTGGGAAAATTTAAATTCGCCAGTCGACCTTGCCGAAAAATTAGATGCGTATGATATTATAAGATCTACGTTTCCTAAAAGAGATCCGGTTGTACCCCAAGAGAAAAAAGAGTTTTCTCGTCGAGAAAATAATTGGAAACAGAGTAAGCCTCCAAAAGAAGACAGATCTTCCCCTAAGTTTGCTAATCGACGCATAGAATCCGATATTGTTTGCTATGGTTGTGGTAAATTGGGATTTATAAAGAAGAAATGTCCAGATTGTTCCCCTACGGTTAAAAAACAAACTGTTCAAGCACATCGTCTTGAGCTATATAGTTTAAATACATCAGCAGTTTCAGCTCCAAATGTGCCTATCACGATCTGCAATAAGAAGGTGCTAGTCTGTGCAGATACGGGAGCGAATCGTTCTATTGCGGGAGAACGTATGTATCAATTATTTTTAAAAACTGGTGTTGCATTGAACCCTCATCATAGGCGTAACCAGGGGGGGTGCCCTGGGTGCCCGGGCACCCCCCCCCCCCCAGGGCTCGAAATGGAAAGATCCACGAACCGGAACGCAATTTCAAAATTATTGTCGACTATTTTTTTTTTTTTTGAAAGTACAGTTAAGTCCCTTATCCGAGTCCGCTTAACCGAGTTATTTTCTTCTGATGGACTGATGGCTTCCGTTATTATGAAACAGCCATTATAAATGAAATTTTAGGTGAAGATGAAAGAGCAACCGTAAAAAGTTAGAATTCTGATTTTCTGGTCAGAATAGAAAAAAAAAGGCCCATTTTTCTCCCATTCTGACCAGAAAATCAGAGTTCTAACTTTTTACGGCTGCTCTTTCATCTTCACCTAACATTTCATTTATAATGGCTGTTTTATAATAATGGAAGCCATCAGTCCATCAGAAGAAAATGATTCAATTCCAAAGGTATATGTTCGATTAAAAAAACTATTTAATACTTTGAGCAGAAAGAAGAGGCTACACCTGCAATTTTCATGACACTAATACAATCATATAGCTGTCAATGTGTACGGTTTTGTTATCTCTGAAATTGAATACAAATGTTTGCCCTATTAAATCGTTGACAATTATTAGAAATCGGCGATTGAATGAGGCAAAATTTACTGGTAAGTTTTAGAGGTAAGACAAAAATCTTAGAAATTGACAGCTATGCAGTCGCGTAATACTGCAACAAAATTTAAATTCACCAAGCAAAAAACTATCAAGAGCCTTTTCAAATAAACAATTTCATTCCCCGTATTTTCTTGAAAGTAACGGAAATGTACATCAAAGAAATGTTACTTGTACTCTAAAAATGAATGAATTAAGTTAAAATTTATATTTCATATCCTTAGTGGGTGACGATTTGTGTCAATCTGGTTTATGCAAGTTTTTTGCTTATCCGAGGTTGAGCTTGGTCCCTTATTAACTCAGATAATCGGGACTTTACTGTATAGCAAATTTATACTTAACCTTAAAAAAATGCATTCAAGATTCTAAATAATTAGAAAAAAAAAAAGTTACCTTAGAGCATAGTAAAGGCTACATGTATGAAACTGTAATAATGTTTTTGTTATTATTCCACGAACCGGAACAAGATTTTCCATACTTTCACGACCCGGAACAATATTTGGGCACAATTTCACGAACCGGAACAATATTTGGGCACAATTTCACGAACCGGAACATCGTTTCGGTTTGCTCCGGTACATTTCGAGCCCTGCCCCCCCCCCCCCCCGTTTCCGCAGACTCGAGCACAATTACTTAAAAAATTGAAATCTACAAAAGAAAAAGGAAGAAACGAAAGCAGAGTTCAATTAGTTTAGTTCAGAAAACTAAACGGTTAAGTTTTGAAATGTGATAAAAAAAGAAACCCACATTCTTTTTTTCTTTCTTTTTTTTTTTTTTTTTTTTTTTTAAGAAAAATGTGTTGTTTATCTTTTTTAAAACTAGAATATTTGCAAGAATCTGTATTAGTCACAGTAATTCTAAAAGGTGGCTTTATAATCCCACTTTGACGTCCTTTGTCTGTGGGAGATGTTTTTAACGCCGTTCTTTCTATTGCATGTTTCTGCAATTTCATGAGAAATTAACGCAAGTTCTTCACAAGGATAGAAACTATTTGTCTCTTTGTTTTGGTAGTTTAAAGTCAAGAAAGAAACAAAAATAAAATTGAAAGGGGTTGCAAATGTGAAACGATAATTCCAAATTTCCATTAGCCGAGGTAAAAGGGGGGGGGGGGGACACATACCCTGCCTCCTTTGTAAATGAAAAATAATAGCACAGAAAATTCAAATTAATCTGTAGGTTGGTTGGTTGGTTGAATTTAGTGTTTCGTGGCCATTTTTTGACATTCTTGAAAGGAATATGATAATATAGTAATTTTTTTCCTCTGAAAATTTGTATATGATTTTTAGAGTTTTTCTCGTTTCGCGGCATTCTTTTGAAAGTAGGAAAAGGAACCCCGTTTCAACCTTTTAGCCCAGTGCAGTAAATTTTGACAAATTCGCGATTTTATTCTGTGATCATTTCATGATATTTACAATTTTCCCCCAAAATCGTGTGAGGAAATTCACATCTTTCTACCCGATTTTTTGTCGAAATCTGCACTTTTCACCACTTACCTTTGACAAAATTCGTGTTTTTAACCGCTATCCTTTGACGAAATTCGCATTTTTTAAACCGCAATATTTTGACGAAATTGGCATTTCTTTAGCACGCGATCATTCGATGAAATTGGCGTTTTCTTTCCACGATCTTTTGATGAAATTCGCTTTTTCTTTCCGTAATCTTTTGACGAAATTCGCGCTATCTGTCTGCGATCCGCTGACGAAATTATCGTTTTTATTGCGATCATTTCACGAAATTTATTCTCTGTTGCGACCGATTGACGAAACTGATATTTTTACAGGGAGATCATTTGTCGAAATTCGGAATAGTATTGCGCGACCGTTCAGAAAAATTCTCGATATCTTTCCGTACCAATCAGGGCCGTAACCAGCTAGTAATGCCAGGGGGGGGGGGGGGGGGGGGCTCTGAAAAATTTTTGTGGGGCTGGGCTAACATCTTTTAACAATCCATATGTCTTACGCAATCTAAATACAACTAAACCTGTTAAAACGGATCTCCCTATAAGCAGTGTTTATTTGCTTTTTTTCTAAAACCTCATACGAAAGCCATATAAATGTCAACTGACCTTTCTTTTCCAACTGTTCTGCGGTCGACAAAAGAAAGCGGAGTCTCAACAATGGAAAGAGGTGGAGATGGATTTTGTCGGACTGATTTCGGGATCGTACTACATATTACGAAAGTAATAAAACATGAAAAGCACTGCCTGACCGCTTAAAAGCTTCCGCTGCCTACAAATGGCGATGTCTTTGTCGCGGTTAAGTAGTATTTTTCATGTTTTATTACCTTTGTGGGATCTGAATCGGACTCGAAATCTTTCCGACGAATGCGTCTCTGCCTCTATCCATTGCTAAGACTCCTTTTTTTGGTGATGATCACAGAATGGTTGGAAAAGAAAGGCCAGTTGACATTTTTATTGCTTATGTAGAATAAGGAGCACTTTTTCTTTTAGCACTGACCTTAAAAGAATTTATCTGTAATGTAACCTGGTTATAACGGGATATCTGCGTAACGAAATTCTTAAACTGAAAAAAATGTGTAATCCTGCGAAAGAAGTACAAAACAATTAGGGGTGTGTGCCTACTAAGACGAAAACCCATCTAAAATAGAATTTTTTCTCATTCCGTTGGATTTTGTCTTAGCAGGGTTTTACTGTATTTAAAATGTAAAAGGTAAATTGAAATCGACATTTCATAAAAAAGTAACTTCAATCAGATTTTAATACAGGAAAATCATGCATTCTAGGCTGGTTAGCATGTATTTTCAAATTCTCATAGCCTATTACTGTTTTCACTTTATTGAGAATATTTTAGAAAATGTAATTAAAAATATTTCTGATTACATTCACAATTTATGTAAGTAAAAAATATTAATTGGCGTTAAAACAAGTTTTCCTGACAACAACTGACTAGTTTAACAAATGTACAATGAAGAAAATCATGCATTGAATACTGATTTCGGTTGCACTTTACAATTTATTACATTAGTGCCTGCTATTGATCTCGCTTAATTCAGCCCATTCATAAATAATGTAAAAACAGACAGCAAATGCAATTTCGATTATTCAATATTTCTCTGAAGTATAAATAGTAGTTTTCTAAAAAGATTTAAAAAAGAAAAAAAACCCTCTTATTGGCAGATTTATATTTACCCACCAGAGTGAACAAGATAAATAAATGCTTTTTAATTTAAAGATTCTTTTCATGATAGATAATCCATAATTAATATACATCAGGGTGATTCTTGACCTCAGGGTTAAACTAGGGGGAAGCCAGGGGGCATATACCCGGTCACCCGAATAGAAGGGGGAACCAAAAAATTTGGTTCGTCTTCCGGCTCAAAATACAAATAATGAAATTAAGTTAAAAATGTATCTGAAAACCGAAAGTAAAGGTATATTCATTTAGGCGGATCTCAAATTCCCTACTCAACATCGCGAAACTTTCTGACACATTTTCTGATTCATTTTTTAAAGGGATAAAATTGGCAGGCCTGGCTAGAGAAATGGTATGGAGTGAAATAGCGTTTTCTATTTTTTGATAAATAAATATCAAATCATATGTGATTATTGTCACGTGACAAGTTTTCTCCTTTCTCGTGCTTTCGCTTCAAAAATTCGGTTCAAAATGCCCACTTTGGCAGTATTTTCTGAAAAGTCTTCTGTCTTTTCCAAAAAATGGAAAACTCCATTCGATGACATAGTTTAGGAATAAGAATATCTGCAAATTTTATGCATTTACGAACAAAAATAAATTCAGAAATGCGTCTGAAAATAGCTCTTTTGGATTTGAGAGTCGCGTACTCTTTGTTTTGAATACGACCAATTTCTTTTCATTAGGTGACCACTTAGGGGTGGCAGAACAATACTTGATTGACGAATTCATCCAAGATACTAGCAAGATCAATACACTATTCCAATTAGGTTTGAATTTGGTTCGATATTTCGGGCATTATTGTGTTGACAAGTTTTGCATGTTTGCTTTTGTGTGTTTCTGTAAACAAACAATAGCATGTACATACTTGATTAACGAACTCATCCAAGATACTTGCAAGAGTTATAGCCAATTGCTACCAGACTGACCACCGTTCCGTGATTGTCATGTCATGAAAATCAGTCTAAAGCGTCGAATTTACCGTCACTTTTAGATAGATTGTTTATTGCTATACAAAAACGTAAAACGCTGTTCGATTCCTTACATCCCGATTACCTGCAAATTTTATGTCTTTATCAATAAAAATTTTTCTGAAAGTAGCTGGCTTAGGCATGAAAACAGCCTGGTAAAATGTAAAACGCAGTTAAATTCTTAGAATCTGAATAACCATAGATGCAAATTTTATTCCATTGTCAAAAAATAAATAAATAAATAAATAAATAAAAAAAGAAAAAAAATTGCAAACATGTCAAAAAATAGCGAAATAAAAAACTTAACCCAAGACAAACTGAAAAAAGTTGTTTTTCAAAGTCATGAAATACTATGAGAAAAAACAGATAAAAATTAAAAAAAAAATGCTCCAACCACGTTTTCATTTAAACCTCTGCCGACACCCATGACATGAAACAATGCCGTTCAAACAAGGATTTTTCTTATTTGATTTGTATAAATTGACAATCTTTTTTATCTTTTTCCTTTCTCAGCTAAACACATGTTGTATGAGGGCTCGTCGTTGAAATTTAGAAACATGCTTTTATTGATTATCTTGAAGACGTATAGCCATTGCTCACTAATTACCTATTAGGATGAATAACATATGTCTGTTTCCGTTCCACCCTGCGGAGATTATCGAGTATAGATTGTCCTCGACCATTTACTATGTACCAAAACATATGATGTACATCTGGGGTTAATTTTTTGAGAAGAAGGAAATGCTCGTACTATCGCATTTCGCTTGCATATTGAGAATTGTACCGTGATATGCTTCTGACTGTAAAATAATTGGCATTCCGTTCCATTTCAGGCAACTGAAAAGTCTAAATGGTTTTCTTGCAGATATAGTTTTTTCCTTCAGATTAGTATTAGTTAAAATGTACATTTTATTGAAAAAAAGTGAAACGTCTAGAGGGGGCTCAAGAGGAAGCTAGGAGGGGCTCAGCCCCCTCTGCCCCCATCTGGTTACGGGCCTGGTACCAATTAACAAAATTCTCTACTCTTTTCCGCAACATTTTGACGAAATTTGAAAAAAAATTTCGTCAATCCTTTATCAAAATTCGTAATTTTTTTGCGCAATCTTTAAACGAAATTGGCGATTACTTTCTGCACTCTTTTATCGAAATTCCCGATATTTTTCCACGATCGTTTGAAGAAATTCTCAATTTTTTCCGGGACTGATTCACGAATTGATTTTGAGAAATTCCATAAAAGAAATAAAAATCACAGACCCAATTTTTTTTTAAATACTTACTGATTAATAACAGGTCTGTGAAAGAATTTGAAGGGGGAAATACTGCACAGCATTTTTTATTATGAGAGACTTTACTTTTTGTGCACAAATCGCGCGATGTCGCGCGTTATTTCAAACCCTGTCCCTGAAAGAAAACTTCATTACTAGAGAAGTGGTTGTTTTTTTTTAAACGAACATAGATTTAAACAAATCTAGGATTGGAGGTGGGGGGGGGGGGGGGGGGGTACTGCTTTCGGCAACTCCCGAGCAAGCTACGACCTCTTCTGTCTCGAAACAAACGAATCTTGAATTATTGCGTTTTTTATTTCGAGCAAAATTAAATTTTCAGCTTTCTTATAAGAGCTGATTTGACATTATTTCAATTCGAATTTAATCACGGCAATTGCAAAAATTACCAGAGAGTTTTTTTTTTTTTTTTCAAAAAATCGCCTCAAAGCACGAAAACCCCCGCTAGAAAGTGCATCAAAAATTCGGAAAAGATTATAAAACCACATGGAACGAAATTAACTAATTGGGTAAAAGATTTAAAACGGATTCGTTTTAGGAATGTCAAAAAAACAAACAAGCAACAACAACAAAAAAAAAACACCGCGAAATGCGAAAAAAACCCCTCTAAAGATAACATTTAAAAATTGTTAAAAACTGAAAAATCGCTGTAAGAATCTCGAAAACACTTTATTGAAAAGAAGACAAAGTTCACTGGGTAAAATATTGAATTCGGTTTCTTTTTTACTTATTTGAAAAAATTGCCGCAAAATGCGAAAAATTTGCATAAAAAATTAATTGAAAAATTCCAGAAATTGTCTTCCATATGCATGAGTTCAGGCATACAGGTCCTGTCAAATCTTACGGGTGCAGGCTGCATTGTTTTTTCAGAGCTCAGCGCGCGTGCGCGTACACACACAGAGAGACATACAAGCGCCTATCTTTATTATTACAGTCGCATCATGATAGTATAATTTTTATCATCTTGATAAAATTTAGTGTATATTATCATGACTTGCTTTACCTAATATATTCGACACACTCTGGGGTAAAAATCCTGAATTACCGTAATTTGCGGCCTATAATCTGCGAATCAAACAATTAGGTTCAGACCCAGAAATCTTGTTTCATAAAACGTAACTTATTAAATCGTGATAAATATTTAACTTAAATAATGAAATAAAATTTCTGGGTCGAAGCATGATTGTTTGAGCCGCGGATTATAGGCAGGAAATTACGCTATTAATGAATATTATAATTATTTATAATATTATAATAATTATTTATATAGACTTTCCTCCAAAATTTCTTCGGTCCCTCCAGTGATCCCTAAGAAGTCATGGAGTCACATTCTGAAAAAATTTCGTGCGCATGTACTGATGTACCGCAAGTATTATCTGAGATTTATCATCCGGCAAAATTTCATCTTCAAGACTTTGACTGAGATAATTTTAGATCTCATGCAGTGTTCCCTTGTGCCTATAGAAGTTTCCAGCATGATTAAAGGCCTTTTTTAATCTTTATAAGAACAATCATATATGAACTTTTGCATTTAATATCATAGGCGTAACCAGCCTTTTGAACGGGGAGGGGGGGGGGGGGGGTACCCCAACTTTTTAACCTGAACATTGGATACAAACAATTATATGTTTGTAATGGTTGGGTGCCAAAAGGTTTTACAGTTGTGACCACACTTAGTCACTGTCTTATATCACTGCTGCAAGGACATTTACATATCTTATTTTTTACCATTAGATTTAGTTTTAATGTTTTGAACCCCTTCTCAACCCTCTTCACGCAAACAAAAATCGCATTTAAGCCCTTTTTAAAAGAAATACCACACAATTATACCTTCTAAGATGAAAAACTGTCTAAAACGGAAATTAGATCGGTTTTATGGGATTCGTTTTAGCAGGTTTTACTATATAAGATATTGTTTGTATCCAACATGTTCAGGTTAAAAAGTCTGGGCACCCCCCCGTTCAAAAGGCTGGTTACGCCTATGCTCATACCCATGAAGTAACGTTAGCTGACGGAATTACGGTGGTTAGAGACACTTTGTCTGCCACTGTGCCCGTAGAGATTGAAGGCCGAGTCTTCGAAACGGAGTTCATCGTATTACCAGATGCCAAGGGTAATAGAATTCTTTTAGGTATGGATTTCTTACAGAATGCTAACATAGTGTTAGATACTGCTAACAAAACATGGTATTTCAGTGATTAACCTCAGGAAAAGTTTTATTTTGTGGATGAATATGAAGAAGACAATAATACGTCAGCTGGTGCGGTCGAAGTCAATCCGTACGCTGTACGTGAAGATGAAGGCAAAAATCTAAATTCCGATGAAAGGGACAAACTTAATGATCTGAAAAGGTATGAAAACTGTTTTCAACCAGGGGGAGAGACAACCCCGTTTGTGGAGCATCGTATGAATACAGGTGATAGTGCTCCTGTTGCTGCACCACCTAATCGGATGACTCCTGCTAAGAAAGAAATTCTTAAGAAGGAAATAGAATATGAACATGGAAAATCAAATGTTGTGGCTGACATGCTGTCACGCCCTGTCTGCAATCATCAATCTGCTCTCTGTGAAACATGCAATTTTGTCAGCATAGACATGCCAACAAGAAGTCCAAAAGATATCAGAGAAGCACAGTTGCAAGATGAAAACCTTAAAAAGATCATAGATTCTTTTGAAGATGAACAGAAAAGCGAAGATTTCGCCAATTGGACTGATAGAGGATTCCTGATGAATCAAGGTGTGCTTTATAGGTATGCTCCCGAATCAGATGCCGAAGAAGCGCAACTGGTCGTTCCAGTACAAGAAAGACAAAATATTTTGAAACTTCATCATGACGACCCCTCAGCCGGACATTATGGTGAAGCAGGAACTTATCAGAGAATTGCTAAAAGATATTATTGGACAGGCATGAGAGCATACATTTCTGAATATGTGAAGAAGTGCCCAGAGTGCGCTCGTTATAAAGCAACAAATCAGAAACCAGCTGGTTTATTACGAACACCTGCTTATGCTCAGCGGTTTGAGACCCTCAGCATTGATCTCTTTGGACCATTGCCTCCTAGTAAAGATGGGCATCGATGGATTTTTATAGTAGAAGATTGTGCCACTAAATGGGTCGAACTATTTGCCTTAACAACTGCTACTGCACAAGAATGTGCGACTACTCTGATTGAAGAGATCTTCCTTCGTTATGGTATCCCTAGAAGACTCATAAGTGATAACGGCCCTCAGTTTGTGAGCGCTGTTCTACAACAAGTTTGTTACATTCTTGGAATAGACCAATCGTTGACACCTTTGTACCATCCCCAGGCCAATCCAGTAGAACGCAAAAATAGAGACTTGAAACCTCGAATAGCAATCCTTGTTGGGGATGAACACACTTCCTGGATTGATAAACTTCCTTTTATTAGATTTGCTATGAACTCTGCCAAATCTGATACAACTGGCCAAACTGCCGCCTATCTGCAATTTGGTCGAGAATTAAGAACAATCGATGATGTGGTGAACGATTTTAGAGCTGTTGTGGAAAATGACAATTTTGTTCCGGAAATAACCCCATATCTTAAACGTCTTGCAAATATTTCAAAAAGTGTGAAAGAGCGTGTTGAAATGAAACAAGATCAGCGGAAGAAATATTACGATAAAAATCGTAGACGAATGTATTTCGCACCTGGTGATAAAGTATGGGTTAACCAACATCCTGTGAGCAAAGCAAGTAAAAATAAAACAGCCAAATTTATGCCTAAGAGAGATGGGCCATACATAGTTTTGACTCAAAAGTCACTAGTGACATATGACATTGCTAGCCTGGACAATCCTACTGAGCGAATTGGGTCTTACCATGTTTCCGCTTTGTCACCATTTCAAGAAACTGAAACTATTCCAGTTGCACCCTTAAGGAAAAGAGGAAGACCCAGAAAGCATCCTGTTTCCTCTCCGAGACGTAAATCGGAAACAGAGGGGGAGGATGTAACGCGCGCCACCCGTTTTAAAACAGACTCTACCGGCAGTCACGTGACCGTTTTCCGTGAGCTTTGCCGAATGAGAAATGCTGTGGGTTGGAGAGTGTTCTGTTACAGCGTTGACTGTAGTTGTGTTCTGTTTGAGATGTGCTAAAAAATGTAAAAAGTTATATCCGTGTTATTATATATGTGTTATGTGCCGTGCTATTTGTGATGTGCCGTCTTACCAAGATTAAATAAAAAATATTTAAAAAGTTATACCCCGAGAAATTATTATCTTGAAATTATGTGAAATTTCTGTGTGATTTGAAACTGAGCTAGCCTGACAGAAGTACTAACGATTTTTATGAAGAATACATTCTGATTCTGTTACTGAAAGTCCCGAGAATTGTTACTGGAAATAATTGATAAATGGAGTTCAGGTTCAGCATACTGATTAAACCAGCTTACTGCTGGCAACTATGTATATGTGTATATTAAGAAATAGTATAAATAAAAATAATTGATTTTGTTTGATTATGAGATATTTAGATTTTGACTATTATTATAACACTATATTATATGACTATTATTATAACACTATATTATATGACTATTATTATAACAACACTATTTAACTCTTAAGAAATAGAATGTTCACTAGAATTAGATTAAATTCATAATAAAAATACATATTTTAAAAAATAACTTCTAGATTTTAAATTAAATATTTGTGTTTTCTTTCATTATCCTATAATCTAGAAAAGATAATTTACAATGAAACATTATTTAATAGAAATTTCTTAGTAACATTTTCTTGCACAAAAATTGAAACAAAAGCAAATCTCCCCTCCCTATACTACATGTGTGGTATTATAAAGAATTTCTTATTATTATAACTCAATTTTAACAGAAACAGAACTTTTTATGTTACACAGATATTAGAAAAATTTGAACTTTTTTTCATTTACCAAAGAATTAAATGGACTGTTAGTTAAATATATTGTGAGATATTTATTCATATGTTTAATAAGTGTGCAGTGGTTACATGTGGAATGTTGCTTTTTTGTAAGGTTTTGGACACTTTAGTACAGTTTTGGACGCTTTAGTACAGTTTTGGACACTTTAGTACAGTTTTGGACAGTAAAACCCACATGTCCTGTCCAAAACTAGTTTTGGGCGTCCAAAACCCCAACCCTGTTAATTACACATTAATTTTTCAAAAGTTAACATCGTCTTATAAGACGCCGCCACATAACCTTCTCTTAGAGGACAACCTCCACCGCCGTGCTGCATAACCTTGACCCCTCCTCTTAGAGGACATCACACCTGTGCAGCATGACCTTCACAGGTGCACAGAGGTCGTGCCACCCGTGCCACTGGCATAGAATGCCCATTCTATATCTACATCTTGATGAATATATCTATAATGAATTTATATATCTAAATACATTTTAAGCAATACTTATTAATTCAATTGACAGTATGTGAAACTTTTTTTAAAGAATTCAATTATTTATGTGATATTTTAAAATTTGTTTTGGAAAATAAATTTTAATGAATTAAACTAAATATTTTTTAAGCGATACTTATTGAATTGATAGTATGTGGAACTTCTCTTAAAGAATTAAATTATTTACATAATATTTTGATAATGAAATACTTATTTGGATTCTCAATTTTTAAATTTGTTTTTGGAAAATAAATCTAAATGAATTAAGCTAAATATTTTTTAAGCGATACTTATTGAAACGATAGAATGCGAAACTTCTCTTAAATTATTTATATGATATTTTTATTCGGAATACTTATTTGGACTCTTAATTTTAAAATACCGATAGTATGTGGAAAAAAAAAGTTTAAAATTTTTGTTTTATTGTGTTTGCCTGTTAAATATATCTCCTTTTACTTAAAAAAGTATTTACATTACTATAATATTTAAAAACTTAATAAGTATTTCAATTAAACAATCTTTACTAGCAGTATTATTTTGAAATGAGTCATTATGGGGAATAACCCATGACTTAGAGATCTGATAAGATTCTCTTATCTCATTAATCAGATAAGCATATGGAGCTGAGTTCATTCTTTAATTAGTTATTCTAGAGAGTAGACGCTCAAATTTTTGCTTGAAGTATTTTAAATTTTTGAAAAAGTAATAAAAAGGTGAATTCATCCCTTAAAAATTTTGACTCTAAAATTCAAAGTCATGTAAGTTACTTATTTTGAAAAATTTGTTTGTATCATTCTAAATTTTAATGTATTTATTCCTTTCTAAATGATTTTAACCTAAGAGTTTTCCATATATTTTATAGTTTAATATTTCTAATTGATTTATTTTTCAAACTCTTTCTAAATGTATATAGTTAATTACTTATTAAAAGTTTTACTCATTTTCTTGAAAAACTGCTAATTAAAAAAAGTAAATTGTTCTTTTGATATGTTATTATTTATGTGTAATGTATCTATTTCATATGAAAAATGTTTTATTAAAATTTTTTGTTAGAAATTCCCTTTCCATGTGAATCCTAAAATTTCTTAATGCAAAGTAAATTTTAATTCGAGTGAATATTTAACTTAAATCAAAATATAAACAAAGTCTTTATTCTATGTGAATTTATTTAGAACCTGTTATTGATGAATCCTCTTAAAAATTCTTAATGTTACTATACCCTTTTCGAAAAGAATTTTAAATTGTTTAACTTTCAATGTGTGGTGAAAATACAACCTAAAGTGTAATTTTTTTTTTCCCCACCTAACTTGCATTGGGTAGTTATTTTCATTCCACCTAACTTGTAACGTGTAGTTATTTCCTATGAAATATATATTTGAAAAATTTTAGATACTCTTTCGAAATTTGTGAATAGCATTTTTTTTTTAATAATCGTTTCTAAAAGTTATCTTAAAATGATGAATGTATGTTTCAACAGGAGGATGAGTCATCACTAAATGACGCATTAATTGATAGAGTGTAACCTTTAGTAAAATTTTATCTTTTCTGCTATTATTTAGTTAACCCCTTTTTAAATTGAATGTTTAGACTCTGAAACATTAAAAATAGTTCTTAATGTGGGTTATTTTTATAATTTAGTGGGATATGGACATGAGTTTCTCTCCAAGAAAAATTGACGCCCTTGAAATTAAAACACTGAAGGAGTTGGCTGAAAAAAACCAAATGGAAGAATCTATGAAGGTATTTTTTAATTATTTTCATTGTATAAAAGTGGATCTATTAGTATATTAAAACTATACATTTAAGATTTAAAAACCTAATATTTTATTGTAAACCTACAATCTAAATTATACTAAAGTATTTTTTTTTTCAATCTGGATAAAAAATTTTAACTTTATTTTTTTAGTAACTTTTATTATAAAATAGAGTTTAAGCAAAACACTAATTAATTTTAGGTTAGCCATATATGTGGAAACTTTTTGACGGGATTAATTTTTTCTTTTTCAGTGTAGTATAACCGACACTCAGTTAATTAGGACTTTAGAAGTGGCTGAAAACAAGCATTACGCTTCGACTTCAGCCCAACCCGACATGGAATCTTTCAAGGTGTGTGTATATGTTTTTTGTAAAATGAATTACTTGTTTAAAATTTTTAACATTGTATGAAGTATTTTAAATTTTTAACGTTGTTTAAAGTATTTTAAAAGTTAACTTCAATTTTAAACGTAATATTTTTAAATGTTAAAAATAGAAATTAAGTAAATCTTTTTTAAACTAGAAAGAGTAAAACAAGGTAATTTATTTATATAAAAATTGTGTTTTATAGCCCATAATGGAGTCACCCTTATTAGAGGAAATCATGAAGGAGTTGCCAGAGGATTTTTTCCTAGATAATGAAGTATGGAATTCGCCCCCTAAAGAGTCACCTACTCATACCCGTTCAGATCCTTCAGTTTTACGAAAACTGTTAACAGAGGCTAAAGTAGGAACCCCTCAAAAGGATGACGTATCTACTTTGAAGTCTGCCAAGGTAGGAATTTAAAAACTCATATTTTCTTTATTGTTTGGAAAAGTTTAGTATGATCGATTGAAAGTTTTAAATATTATTACTTTTTTTCAAAAGAGACTTAATTTAAAGATATATTTTTTTAAATGTTACAAGTTTAATTTCGCTTTTCAAACTAAATTTATTTAAAAATTGTTCCTCTAAAAATTAATGAAAGTAAAATTATCATACTGAACTTTTTCATTTGCATGAAAAGATATTTCTATGTAAAAATATTTTGGAAGGGTAATTTTTAAATGGTGTTTCATTTGGGTCAAAAAATTTTAGTGATGTTTAATGATTATCCTATTTTAAAGAGTCTATTGAGAAAACGTTTAGAGAATAGGGGTTTTGAAATTTTTATAAAGTGTAGCTAATGTTTTTATTTCTTCGTTTAAAAATAGTTAGTTAAAATTTTTAAAAGGTAGCAAAAATAGTTCATTTTTATTTAGTAAACTAAATTTTAAAATTGGGCTTTTTTATCTTTACAGACTTGCCCAACATGCAATAAGTCATTCGCACGTAATTCCGAGCTCAATAGGCACCTAAAAACGCACACAGGTGAAAAACCTTTTACATGTGAGATCTGTAGCAAATCATTCACTCGAAAGAGTATTTTAATGAATCATTTAAAAGTGCACTAAAAAGTATCATGCACCGAATGTGATGAACAATTTGACCTAAAAAAAGATCTGACCCTTCACAAGCGCACCATGCATCAATCATCATCAAAACGTAAAAATGATGATACTATTGCACCCCAAGCTAAAAAACCTCGTAAACATAAATCCTTTGACGCTCTTGATGTTTTTTCCATCGTAACATTTGATTCCAATGAAGATAACAATCAAGATTTTAATATATTTTTGAACATATGACCCCCCTTCTGGAGGAAGAAATACAGTACCAATTGCTTGAAAAAAGGGCAATTAAATGGTACCTCGTAACCCATGTAATCCTCAACCGGATCACTCAAGAATGTGACTCGGAATCGATCACTGCCAATTTTAGATCGAAAGTGATGATCGAATTAGCAGATTTCAGCATTTCTTCCAATTTAGAGCAAGCATATGCGAAAATTATAAGATCTTTCGAAGCCTTTACTCAAATGGGGTCTGGGTGGATACTGGAAAAAATTGAAAAGATTGAATTATGCATGGCTAAATTCCACCCCCTTGCCGCTAGCAGCTATATCGAGCTTCCTCCAGAAATAGTCACTAAAAGGGCCGTTCTGAATATCGTTAATAAAAATGATCATAAATGTTTAGTCTGGTGCATTCTCGCCCACAAATATCAAATTCCTTTAAATCAACATGGTAACCGAGTATCAAAATATCAACCCCATGAACATGAAGTGAAATTAGGCAATATTCAATGCCCAGTGCCCTTAAACAAAATATCTAAAATTGAAGAACTGAATGATTTGCGGATAAATGTCTTCGGGTATGAAGAGGAAGTATTTCCCCTCTACATATCCGAACGAGAAGATGAAGACTGTATCAATTTATTGCTTATATCCAAAGAAGATAATTATCACTACTGTCTTATAAAAAGTTTCTCGAGGTTGTTGGGGAATCTTACACATCATCATCCATCTGCTCATTATTGTTATAGGTGTTTGCATAGATTTTGTCGAGAAGACTTGTTAAAACAGCATACTCCTCTTTGCAAGAAGCAAGCACCTCAAAAGATCAAAATGCCAGAACATGGGGACCATATTCTTCAATTTGAAAATTATCAATATTGTCATCCGGTTCCCTATGTTATCTATGCCGACTTTGAATCTCTGATTGTCGGCATGGATCAGATGCACACAACTAACAGTATACCAAAGAAAATGGCTCGAAAAAATAAGAAAATGGTTCCAAAAACGAAGAAAATAGCCCATCACGAAGCATGTGGATTTGCATATCATATTATTGGTCCTAATGGGAAGAGAACCAAACCCATTTCTGTATATCGCGGGCCCAACGCTGTACAAGAATTTTTAAAAGCCATTATCGAAGAAGAAAAAGAACTTGCCAAAATTTTGACGACCATTGTGCCAATCAAGATGACGCCCCAAGATAATGAAGATTTTCAAACAGCCACGGTTTGCTATCTCTGCAAAAAACCATTGAATGGGGACCGAATTCACGACCATGATCATCTAGATGGTCGCTATCGAGGAGCCTTGCATAACAGCTCAATTTGAAGTTTAGGCTTCAAAAGAAAATACCCGTCGTATTTCATAACCTGAAACATTACGACGGGCACTTACTCATGCAGCAACTGGGCAATATTGATGACCACTCCTTTTCTGTCATTCCATCTACGATGGAAAAATACATATCATTTTCATTATCCAAACAATATGGTAAGTGCAGAGTTTCGCTCACCTTTATTGATAGTTTCGCTTTTATGGCTACCTCCTTACAGAAACTTGTCTCTAATTTAGACAAAGACAAGTTTTATTCATTAAGGCAGCAGTTTCCCCAGCATACTGATCTTTTGCTTAGAAAAGGGGTCTACCCTTACGAACATATGGACTCTTTTGCGAAGTTTGGGGAAACACAGTTGCCACCACCCGATGCATTCACCAGCACTTTGACTGGGAAAAAATTTCTCTAGAAGATTACCAACATGCTCAAAATGTTTGGCAAGCATTCAAGATTAAAAACATGGGCGAATATCATAATCTCTATGTGCAAACGGATGTTCTCCAATTATCAGATGTTTTTGAAAATTTTAGAAAATTATGTTTTGATTTTTATAATATTGATTGTGTGCACCTGCTGACAGCCCCTGGACTAGCATGGCAGAGTTGTCTAAAAATGACAAATCAACCCCTCGAATTGTTCACAGATATAAACATGCATTTGTTTATTGAACAAGGAATTCGGGGGGGGGGGGGGGGAATATCTGTGATTACAAAGCGTTGGGCCCAAGCAAAAAATGAAGTGATTGGCAATGGCGAAGGGGGCGAAAATGATAATTATATCATGTATTTAGATGCCAATAATTTGTATGGGTGGGGTATGTCACAGAATCTGCCATGCGGAGAGTTCGAATGGGTCTCGAAGGAACAAGTTTCCGTTGAATAAATACTTGCACTCCCCAAAAATAGTCCAGTGGGATATATATTAGAAGTCGATTTAAAATACCCACAACAACCTCCACGACGACCACAACTGTTATCCTTTGGCACCTGAGAAAATGCAAATTAATTATTCGGATCTCTCTCCTTTTTCAGTCGAAGCTCTGCACAACAATAAATATTGCCCAGTTACCAAGTTAGTCCCCAACTTGAAAGATAAAAAAAATTACATAACCTATCACAAAAATTTACAATTTTATTTGCAGCAAGGCCTCCAAATACTAGCTGTACACAAAGTATTGAAATTTAAACAAAAACCGTGGCTGAAAGAATATATCGATTTTAATACAGAACAGCGAAAAAATGCCAAGTCCCCCTTCGCCAAAGATTTCTTCAAACTCATGAATAACGCTGTATATGGCAAGTCATTGGAGAACATCCGGAAGCACAAAGATGTACAGCTAGTAAATAGTGGACAGAAGGCTAAAAAACTTGTCTCAGCTCCTACCTACAAAAGGTTCCTACCTTTTGACAACAATCTAGTTGCTGTTGAGAGACTAAAACAGTCTCTCACTCTAAACAAGCCTATTTATGTGGGTTTCGTCATCTTGGAGCTGAGCAAGATTCTCATGTATAATTTTCATTACAATATCATCAAAAAGACATATCAAAATAAAGCCACCCTTCTGTTCACCGATACCGACTCTCTTACATATGAAATCCGAACACAAAATATTTATACGGACATGCAGGCATTTTCTGACATGCTGGATACATCGGATTATCCCAAAGATCACCCTCTATACAGTGATAAAAATAAGAAGGTGATCGGGAAGTTCAAGGATGAGCTCAAAAGTAGACCGATTCATGAATTTATCGGTCTACGAGCTAAGATGTATTCAGTCATGTTGGTCGATGAGGAGAAGAAAAGAGCTAAGGGGGTAGCCAGAAGCGTTGTTGAAAATAAAATTAAACATGAACATTATAAGTCCTGCTTAGAGAGTCGGGTTTCAACGAGAGAGATCCAACATCGAATCCAAAGCGAGAGGCACCATCTCCATATTGTACAAATAAATAAAGTAGCCTTGTCGGCTTTCGATGACAAACGCTATATTTTGGAAGATGGTGTCCATACACTCGCGCACGGCCATTACAAAATTCCAAAATAATATTTCTTCAAATCATTTCTTCTAATCATTTTCTTCAAATCAAGTTTCTTCTAATCATTTTCTTCAAATCAAGTTTCTTCAAATCAAAGAACTCTTTTCTTCAAGAAATCAAGTTTCTTCAAACGAGGTGCATTAGTCTTTCAAGATAAAGAACTCTTTTCTTCAAAAAATCATTTTTTTCAAACGGGGTGCAATATTCTTACAAGATAAAGAACTCTTTTTACGTACAAGGTACATTTCTTCATATAAAATATATCATTTTTCAAGATAACTCATTTTTTCATATGGGGTGCATTTCTTCATATAAAATATATCATTTTTCAAGATAACTCATTTTTTCATATGGGGTGCATTATTCCTACATTATTCTTTAAAATATTTTCTTCCAATTTATAAAATGAGGATTACATGGGATGCTAGCGGCAGTGGGCGAGAATGCAATGGGCACTGAAAAAAAAAAAAAAAAATATTATCTTAAAATATAAAGTCTTCTCAAGTCTTCAAAATATCAAGTCTTCTAAAGTCTTCAAAATATCATGTCTTCTCATATCTTTTCATTATCAAGTCTTTTAAAAATGTGGTCGTCGAAAAATGGTCGTCAAATATGTAATGGCCGTGTTAAAAAAAAAAGCATCGGGTGGTTAAAAATTCTTCTCCTCAAATGAATTGTGGCGTCATGATTAAACATGGCGGGTGGACGGATGGGCACAATTCAAAAAATAATTAATTTTTTCTTGAAATATTTCTTCCAATCTTGGATAATTTTATAATGTCCAAAAGCAAAACTTGATACTCCATCAGCCAGCAAGTAGCGCTTGTCGTCAAAAGGATTAAAGCTAATTTTATTCTGGCTAATTGTGCATGGGTGATAATCATCTTGGGCGATCCTTCTCTGCTTCTCCATGCTAGATTTCACTTGTTGCAGTCACTCAAAAAAATCTTCATGTTTGATTTTCTGTTAAACAATTTGAAAATACTGAAACCTGATAATAAGCATTCTTCGAATGAACTGTAATAATTCAAGAACTGAATGATAATTATGGTGAAAAATCAAGAACTTTTTTGATGCAAAAACATTCATGTTTCATGGTGCAAATTAATCTTGTAATGCAAAAAAAAAAAAAAAAAAAAAAAAAATTAAGAATGGTGCAAAATCATTAAAACTGTCAGTTCAACAAAACAAAAAGTTTTCTATTCTGCGAATGACTTACCTTGCTGTGATACCTTGCTGAGTTAAAGACCTGGCTGTGAAACCTTGCTGTGATCAACAAACCTGACTAAAAACGCCTTTCATCAAGAACCGTTCTGGGGTCTTCATGAAGAGAGTCCCTTGCTGAGATCGCCAAAAGGAAAAGCTGACTGTTTTGCAAAATAAGGTAACTAAATTTTCAAAATACATTCAAAAAATTTTGTTTCAAAATTATGTACTAGCTATTAAAATTTTCTTTTTTACAGAAAAATCTACTTTTCTCCAATAAACTGGGAAACTGTGCTCACCATGCAAAGATTGCCTTTCGGAAAGAACCGTTCTGCAGTTATCAAACATCCTGTTTTGCAGAACAAGGTAACTAAATTTTCAAAAGAGACTAAAAAATTTTTGTTTCAAAATTATGTATAATATATTAAATTTTTCTTTTCTTTACAGAAAAAATCTACTTTTCTCCAATAAACTGGTAAACTGTGCTCACCATGCAAAGATTGGCTTTCGGAAAGAACCGTTCTGTGGTCTTTGTGAAGAGAATCCTACGCCAATTTTAACTTACCTTTCGGAAAGAACCGTTCTGTGGTCATGAAGCAGTCTATTTTGCAAAATAAGGTAACTTTCCAAAAGAGATTCAAAATTTCTTCTTTCAAAATTGTGTACATAAAATTAAAAATATATTTTCTTTTCTTTTCAGGTACCTTGCTGAACCTTGTTTAAAGAAGGTGCAGAACAGGTAAAAAAAATAAATTGTGGCGTTTTGAATATTTTTCAAAACGGGTGGTTATGGTGGGACCACAATTTAAAAAAAAACTTTTTTTTTTCTCCAAAAACGAATTAACTAAATGCTTAAAATTTCTATCCTTTTTTCTCTATCAAAAATATTTAAAAAGTCACTAAAAAAAAAAAATATTTTAAAGTCGTCAAATCTAAAATCGTCACCAGTAAAAAATTTTTAGTCTTCCAAAATTATCATCCAAAAAAAAAAAAAATAATAAAGTCCCCTCAAACTGTAACATGTTAATTTATGAAACCGATTGAAAAATATCTCCTAAAAAAAATTAAAGTCCCCGCATAAAAACCAAAAAATACCCCGCGTACTGTAGTACGACAAAAAAAAATCAATCTCCCAAAAATTCCGCTCAAAAAAATTCTTATCTAAACCCTTATCTTATAAGATGACGTCACCCTCCTCTTAGATCACATCACATGACCTTGACCCCGCCTCCAAGAGTACGCCGCATCACCTTGACCCCTCCTCCAAGAGCACGCCGCATGACCTTCACCTACGCCGCATAACCTTCACAGGCGCACAGAGGTCATTCAAGGTCGTGCCACCCGTGCCACTGGCATAGAATGCCCATTTTATATCTACTTGCCAAGTATCACAAAGGAATATTTTATATTCTATTAAACAGACTTTTTTTTTTCTAAATTTAAGGCTGTTCTTAACTGCTCTGCTCAAGAAGCGCAAAACGTTTTGACACATTTACAAATTCGTTTTTTAACGGAAAGTTATAAAATTGGAAACCCTGGCCATGGAAGCGATTTGGAATTGAACTGTGTTTTCAATTTTTGGATCAATCCATTACCTATTGAGTTAGAAGCGATTTTGATCACGTGACAAACATGTTTTTTGCCAGCTTTTGAGTGCTCTTTCTTCCTTCGCGCGGAAACTCGGTTCAAAACGTCCACTTTGACACTATTTTCTGAAAGATCTATTGCGTTTGCAAAAAAAAAAAAAAAAAAAAATGGAAAAAACAGCTCGATCACATAGTTTTTGAACAACAACACCTTCTAGTTTCATGCGTTTCCGAACAACGATGAATTAAAACTTATGTCAGAAAGTTGCCCTTTTGGATTTGATAATAGAATTAATAAAATTATGCTTTAATAGAATATGCCCTTAATAGAATTATGCTAAGAACATTCCGGAAACTTTTGATCGCACCAAGTATATAGAAAATTATAAAAGCTAAAATTAAGTAGAAACGAATACAGTAGAGCGCTGATTATCGGAACTCCAATTATCCGAACAGCCTATTTCTCTCAAAAAAATTTTTTAAACCGAACTTCCATTTATCCGAACAGCCTATTTCTCTCAAATTTTTTTTTAAAATAATGATGAGATTTAAGATGAAAAAGAAATTGAAGAAATGAAAACGAATGCTCTGAAAATGACCCAGGTCCATCACATGACGAAGCCTTTGAATGTTTGGAAACAGTTATCAAACGGCTGGAACGGCAGAAGAACTCTGATCCTATTCAACTAATCGTATTTAAGAAGAATTCGAGATATGGCAGCATTGGAAAGAACGTCTTCTTTGAAGCAAGCAACAATCGAAAGCTTTTTTGCTTAAATTATGATCTCTGGAGTTCAGAAAATGATAAAAAGAGAAAAAGAAAATTTTAAATGATAAAAAAGCAAAAAAAGGCGTGCTTCTACTATGAAAGCATTTGAGTCTTACTGCTGCTTTCATAGTATAGAAGAACGTCTTCTTTGCGCCTGACGAAGAAAGACTCAGATCTTTCGAAAGGCCTAGCGCAATTAAAAGTTTTTGATGGTGTTTTAAGAAGTTCTTTTGTTCTTGTTACATTAATTGTTTTTGTTCCAGTTGCTGAGGATAACATGACGAAAACTGTTCCTCGTTTCTTTAATATTAACAATTGGTTAGTTGTGTTTAAATGTTTAAAAACATTTTTTATCGGGTTTGCAGTGTTAATTTATTAGCGAATGCTATTGCAAGGGTTTTCCATAAAAATGTAATCATTTACATATGAAATGTATTCATTTTATATGAAACTAAGTGAATGGACCAAAGAAGCCCCTAGCAGGGGCTACTTTGTTACAAAACTTTAAAAATAGTTAAAAAATATAAAATAAAATAAAAAATTTCCTCTTTAAAACCATACAGTTTGCTTCATTGTTTCATGTTAATTGTTTACAACTCCATTTCGACGGTGAAAAATCATATATAATATTTTTTAATAATGGAAATGTGAGTGGAACCAGGAAAAAGGGGCCCAAAGTTCAACGGTATCTGAGACATTTTTTAAGATAAAGATAAAACATAAAAAGCTCCGGAATCTTTGTATGAAGCTCAAACACATGAGAAAAAATCTTTTTCAATTTCTAATTTTTTTGTACCTCATTTTAAATTAAAATTTTTTTTTAAATTTTTAAATAGCCGCCATTTTGAAACAAGATGGCGGATGAAGCTGTCCTACGAACTCGGTCAAGACATTGCTATGTACTATGCACATGCCTTGTCACGTCCAAATCAGCTTATAAATACGCGTATTATCGTGTGACAAAAATCAGATCGTTTCAAAATGTCAGCTATGCTGGAAATTCAAAATGCTATAACTCGGCCATTTTTTAAGATATAAACGAAACAAAAAATGCTCCGGTATCTTTGTATCATGCTTAAACACATTAGAAAATTTTTTTTTTTCAATTTCTAATTTTTTTATACCTCATTTTTAATTTTTTAATGGCCGCCATTTTGAAACAAGATCACGTCTGAAGCTGGCCAACAAACTCAGTCGAGACATTGGTATGCACAATGTACACACTAAATTATATCTAAACCGATTCATAAATACGAGAGTTACAGTATGGCAAAGATATATATATATATATATCACATTTGAACGGAGGGTGGTTTCGGGGTCTGGGGATCATGATCGGTGAAAATATACCAAAATTTTTCGGAATCGTTTTCCACCAAACGGCTGCAATAGGCAGCTTTTTGTAATGAAAGCTACATAAGCTCGAGCCCAGTCCGGCCCGAGTGCTGTGAATGAAAATCGGCCCGAGCCCGGCCAACGAATTTTTCAATATAGCGAATTTAATATGTGCTCTCCACAGATTCGTTGTATAATGAGATTTTACTGCAATCTCAAATATTGCAGTGTTAAAGCCTTTCAAGGGTCCACTTATATTTTAAAAACAGTAAAAACTGATGCAGTGGTGAGATGATAACATCAGTATGTTACATTATGGTATGTAAAAATTATTACAATTATTACATCTATGAAAATCATTTTTCCGATCTATGAAAAAAAAGAAAAGCAAATGAAAGTAAATGAACATTCTTTAAACGCTTCAGTAATTATTAAGAAATCGTTAATTATTCTATTTCATCGTTCGCAACCATCGGCTTGGAACAAAAAATCCCGAAGGACAAACTGGAGGTGAGATAAGGTGTCGCGTAACATTCTTTCCGTTTCAGGGATAGAAAAGATTATGCACCCGATAATGCATCATTTTCTACGGTATATAACAGATTATAAGAGATTAAAACAAATCATTTTTATGAGTCGTGAAATGTGAACAAGGAAAAAAATAAATAAAAAAGAGAGAAAAGAAAATAGAAGAAAACAAGGGAGTTGGGGGGAGATAATGATAAAATAGCAAATGAATGGAAATGAACATTCTTTAATCGCTTCAATGATGTTTTGCAACCTGGAAACGCTGAAACTGTTATCAAATCTAAATTGGCTACTTTCTGACACATTTTTTAATTCTTTTTTTTTTTTTTGTTTTTTTTTGCGTTTTTGCGTTTTTCGGTAAAAGCAGAATTTTTTTTTTTTTTAGAAAATGCATTGGAAATTCGTGAAACACTTTTGCAACACTAACGGAACATAATATTTAACACTTCTGACTAAAATAATTTTCGATTGTGTTGTGAATGTTTTGGGAATGTGCCAAATAAAAAGATTGTGCAAAAAGTGTTGTTAAAAATTACAAGAGGAGAAAATGTGTTTTCAAAACATTCATTTTTAAAATTGTGTTATAAATGTTTAATAAATGGTATGTTTTAAGTGTGTGTTATTTTAAAGGCACCATGTAGAAAATGTTTTGAAAGTGTTTTACATGTGTTGTTTTATAGTGTTTTAAATTGTGTGGTGTTTACAATGTGTTGTTAATTTGGTGACAAATTGTTGTGCAGCACAACACTATTGTAAGAAAATATTTCCAAAAACACTATTTTTAGAATACATTTTAGGTACCAACACTTTTCCAACATATGTCCGGTGTATTCCGATCCAAACTGCTCATTTTCTGATTCATTTTAAAATTCATTTTTGCTCTCAAACGCATCAAACTAGGAAATTCTCTTATTTAGAAACTATATAATGTGCCGTGCTTCTTAATTTTTTGATAAATACAGAAAATACTGTAAAAAACGCTGTCAAAGTTGGCATTTTGAACCGAATTTTCCGAAACGGGCGATCTGGGGATGAAAAAAATGGTCATACTGAGAAAATAACTGTTTAAAAATCGAATTCTATTTAATTGAGCTGAAAATGATATCACACGGCATGTTAAACATGTCTTCAGAAATCACCCCAGCAAGTTTCATGTTTTTACTTTTAAAAATGAGTCTGAAAATGTCTCAGAAAATTTCGAGGTGTTGAGGGTGGAAAAATATTTTTTCGAATACACCCTTAAGAACCACATTTCTAGATAGCAACACTTTTGAAACATATTAAGAACATAATCACAACATAAAAAATATTTTGTATATGAAGTTTTCCAATTCGCAAGAGATTAATGTGTTGTTAAATTGGTGACAAAAAGTGTTGTAAAATGTGTAAATTTTTGTATTTGAGAATTTGCAGTGTGCTGACAAAATGGTCGTTTTTTACGAATTTCTGGTCACGAAAGTACGGGAAAAAAACTATCTGTCGTCGTAAGACAGCAATCACTTATAACTCAAGATGTAATTCATTTATCGAAAAAAGAAATGAAAAAACTGTTCGATTACAAATATCTTCAACAATCAAGTCTCCTGCTTTTATGTTTAAAAATGAATAAGTAAATGAGTCAGAAAGTTTGGCGTTGTTGAGCGATGAAAAGCATCTTTTGGGGTACCGCCTTAAAAGATATCTTACGAAAAATAAAATTAGAAAAAAAAATATGCAGTAATAAGATAATTACATCACATGGTATATATATATATATAATAAATAGAAATTAGTATAACGAGTCAAAACCGTTTTCTCATCAGCGAAAAATAGGAAAACAGCAGCTGAACGTACATGAAATTCTTTAATCGCTTCAGTAATCATTCTTAATCAGCGTAATCGTTAATTATTCTATTTCATCATTCGCAACCGGCTTGGAACAGAGAAAGAACCTCGAAGGGCAAACTGGAGGTGAGATAGATGTCGCGTAGCCTTCTTCCCTTGCAGGTTTCTTTTTTGCTCGTCCAAATCTCGCGGTTGTCAAGGCAACTGCTTATGTGAAAGCTAAATCAATAAAGGTTTTTCGATTGTTTGTACCTCAGCGCACAGGATAAAAAGTTTTCGACCTTCTTGGGTTTTCTTTTTCTCTTTTTCACTCATAATCAAAAGGTTTTGGCAGTTTATAAAGTATCATTAATTGTAGAAAGCATTGTTCTATACGTTTAAATATTGACAGTTTATGAAGTCTCATTGACTGTGGCGTGAATTTCTTTATTTTACATTCTTAATTATTTTCGACATAGTTATTGCTAATGAAATAGTGTATCGGGTTATTTTATCTGTAGAATTTACTGCTTTATATGTTTAATTATTTTCGACTTATTATCAATAATAAATGGTCGTGACAGTTTATGAGGTCTCATTAATTGTAGAGTGTGTATTGCTTTGTTTTACATGTTTAATTAATTCTGACGTAATATCAATAATCAAATTGTTTTGACAGTTTTACAAAGTTTCCTCAATTTAGGATGCATTGTTCTGTATGTTTATTTTGACATATTATCAATAATAAATGATTTTGACAGTTTATGGAGTCTCATTAATTGTAGAGTGTATTGCTTTACGTTACATGTTTAATTATTTTTGACTTTTTCAATAATCAAATCGTTTTGACAGTTCTACAAAGTTTCCTCAATTTAGAACGCATTGTTCTATATGTTTAATTGTTTTTGGCATATTATCAGTAATAAATGATTTTGACAGTTTATGGAGTCTCATTAATTGTAGAGTGTATTGCTTTACGTTGCATGTTTAATTATTTTTGATATATTATCGATAATCAAATCGTTTTGACAGTTAAAGTTTCCTGAATTTAGAACGCATTGTTCTATATGTTTAATTATTTTTGACATATTATCAGTAATAAATGATTTTGACAGTTTATGGAGTCTCATTAATTGTAGAGTGTATTGCTTTATGTTACATGTTTAATTATTTTTGACATATTATCAGTAATCAAATCGTTTTGACTGTTTTACAAAGTTTCATCAATTTAGAATGCATTGTTCCATTCGTTTAAATATTTTAGACATGTTATCAATAATCAAATGTTTTTGTCAGATAATGAAGTCTCATAAATTGTAGAGTGCATTGCTTTATTTTGCATGTTTAATTATTTTTTGACATATCAATAATCAAATGGTTTTGGCAGTTTTACAAAGTTTCCTCAATTGTAGAACGCATTGTTCTATATGTTTAATTATTTTTGACATATTATCAATGATAAATAGTTTGACATTGCTTTATTTTACTTGCTTAATTATTTTCAATATTACTAAACAAATAGTTTTGACAATTTATTTTTATTTATTTATTTATTTTTTTTTGTAAAATACACTGCATTATATTTTAAACTATTTTCAACATATTATTAATAATTAAAAGTTTTGGCAATTTATGAAGTCTCATTAATTGTAGAATGCACTGCTTTACATGCTTAATTATTTACGATATATTATCGATTTATAAAATGTTTTCGATAGTTTATGAAATCTCAATAAATGTATAATGCATAGTTTTATGTGTATAATTATTTTTGCTATATATTATCAATAATCAAATAGTCTTAACAGTTTATAAAGTTTCATCAATTGTAGAACGAACGTAATTGTTGTATATGTTTATTTATTTTTGACTTACTATCTTTTTTTTTTTTTTTTTTTTCTTTTCTTTTTTTTTTTTTTTTTTTACAATTTATCACGTCACATTAATTGTAGAGTGAATTCCTTTACTTTACATGATTAATTATTTTAGGTATAATTACTAATAGTGAAATTGTATATGAAGTTATTTTAATTATGGAATTCACTTTTAATTATTTTAGACATATTATTAATAATCAAGTGGTTATTGACAATTTATGAAGTCTCAATATTTGTGGAGTCTATTGCTTTATTTTACGTTTAATTATTTTTCAGTATATATTAGGGATGCACCGGATATGGATTTTTGCCGGATACCGGATACCGAATATCCGGTACAAAATTTTACCGAATATCCGGTATCCGGCCGAATAATTTCTCATTTTTTATTTTAATAATAATATTTCTATTTTATGCATGATTAAAGAAGAAGACCTTTAAATTATTACAATTTTGTGTCATGCAAGTAATAATTAATAGATTTTAATTCATTTATTAAGTGAAAGTTACTTAAGGGTGTATTCCGATCCAAACTGCTTATTTTCTGATTCATTTTAAAATTCAATTTTGCTCTCAAACGCATCAAACTGGGAAATTCTCTTATTTAGAAACTATATAATGTGCGGTGCTCCTTAATTTTTTGATAAATGCAGAAAATACTGTAAAAAACGCTGTCGAAGTTGGCGTTTTGAACCGAATTTTCCGAAGCGGGCGATCTGGGAATGAAAAAAATGGTCACACTGAGAAAATATTTGTTTAAAAATCGAATTCTAATTAATTGAGTTGAAAATGAAATCACACGGCATGTTAAACATGTCTTCAGAAATCACCCCAGCAAGTTTCATGTTTTTACTTTTAAAAATGAGCCTGAAAATGTCTCCGAAAATTTCGAGCTGTTGAAGGTGGAAAAATATTTTTTCGAATACACCCTTAAAAACAAATAACAGTAATAATTAAATATTATTAAATTTAATAGTAATAATTAAATATTGAAATTTAATCATATTTTGCCTTTTCATTGTTACTTACAAATCTTCTAACGTGACACACATATTTTTTCCTACCTCTTTAGCCTCTATCACAAAGTTTAAATGACATCTTGATGTTTTTTAGATGCATGTGTGTATCGGTTAACTGAAAAAAAAAAATGTCCAATTGACACATAATTAACAATAATTGAACGGTTATGTATGTTACTCCAGCCATCCTGAGTGAGACGAGTTACAATTTTCCTATTAAGTTCTTTTTGCATTGTAGAGTGAGCTTTAGAATGAACTTTATTTAAAAGCTCACTTGTAATTTTATCATGACTGAGTGACTTATAACCAGGCATAATTTAATTACGCTTTGAAAATTTTTATTAAAATATGTTAACAGAATTAAAAAAAAATAGCAATTTATATATTTAATGAATTTTTTTTTTTGTTCTTTTGTTTTTACCACAAATTCTTCTGTTGTTGACTGCTTAATTTGGGTAATTGATGTTCCAGCAAAATTTGAATGGTGTTCTTTAATATCAGTACCATTTTGTTCTTGATTTTCTACACAAACACACTTTAGATCTGGAGTATGAATATTCATAATAAACTGTTTATTTTGGTGGACACTTTTACATTTTTCTAGATGGTTTTCCATCATCAATACTTTGGCACTTACAAGATGGCCACATTGTATACATGTCTGACTCAGAATTTTTGATGTATTAACAGCAACTTCATAAAACTTTCAGATTGGATTTTCATACATTCCTCTTTTGTTGATATGCATAATTGAAATTAATAATAAAGTTATTGACTAAACACTTGAGAAGAAGTGCAAAGCCAACTACTTCATTACTGCTATGTAAAAACAAGTGAAAGCAAAACAAAGTTGAAGTTGTAGTTAAAATTCTAGTTTTGGTTTTATAATTACAGTTATGACAGAATAATTGAACACTGCAGTTAAATTTTAACTAGTGAAAATTGCAACAAAACACTTGAGAAGAGGTGTAAAAGCCAACTACTTTATTACTGCAATTTGAGAACAATTAAGAAAAATAAAAATTTGAAGTTGTAGTAAATATTCTAGTTTTGGTTTTATAATTACAGTTATGACAGAATAATTGAACACTGCAGTTAAATTTTAACTAGTGAAAATTGCAACAAAACACTTGAGAAGACGTGTAAAAGCCAACTACTTTATTACTGCAATTTGAGAACAATTAAGAAAAATGAAAATTTGAAGTTGTAGTAAATATTCTAGTTTTGGTTTCACAATTACTGTTATAAGTTATAGCAAAATAATTGTTTTGTGTTCCTATGATATAAATGCAAATATATGTATTCTCCACTCCAGTAATTTTGTGTTGATTTTATTCCTGTGTAGTAGAATGAGTACTTTTACTAAAACAAAGAGCCCAGTTTGGAACTTTTTTGAGATTATATAGATGATGATAAAATGAAGGCTAAATGCAAACTTTGTAAAACTTCTGTTTCTAGAGGTGGCATAGGAAAGAAAGCTTCTACCACTCCATTGTATAACCACCTAAAGTTTAAGCATACAAATCAATGCATTAAAGACGATGTTAATACAAGTAATGTAGAATCTTCAGTGCTTGATGCAGATCAAGATCAAGATGATCCATGTAGTCGTCGTGGTATGAAAAGAAAGCAACAAACTTTAGAGGCTTGTTTTGAAAAGAAAAAAATATGGGACATTAATGATGTTAGATCAGTTGATTTACATTATGCCATAGGTGAAATGATCGCAGTCGACAACCAACCATTTAGCATTGTTCATGATATTGGCTTTAAAAATCTTATGATGAAAGCCCAACCTCAGTACCAAATGCCATCACGAAATTATTTTACTGATGATATAATTATACCAGATATTTATTCAAAATGTGAAGCTAAAATATCATCTGATGTAGCAATGGCAGAAACGATTTCAGTGACAACCGATATTTGGACGTCCATGAATAATGATAGTTATATTAGTTTCACTGCCCATTGGATCACTTCTGATTTTGAAAGGAAACGTGCTGCTCTGAATATAAAACACTTCCCAGGCAGCCATACTGGCCAAAATATAAGTGAAATCCTACAGCAGCTTTCAGCAGACTGGAATATATCTGACAAATTGCATCTTATAATTCGTGACAATGCATTTAACAACATGACCAAAGCTGTTAAGGAAGCAAATATAAATAGTGCATCTTGTTTCATCCATAGTCTACAGTTAATCATAAATAATGGAATTGAGTCACAAAGAATAATTAGAGATATAATTTCATGTGCAAAAAAGATAGTGACACACTTTAATCATTCGTCTATCGCTTGTTCGAATCTGAAAAAAAATTCAAGTAGAAGAATTGCATATATCCCCCAAGAAACTTATCCATTAGTACACGCTGGAATAGTACTTTCTACATGTTGGAACGCTTACTAGATCCAAGGTTATTAGACATATAAGGTTGGCTCGTCACTAAGGACGCCGTCCCGCCCACTGCCGTTGCTATGTAGGATCATACGTCACAAGAATCCAGGAACCCCTGCTGTAACCCATGTTTGCTTTGTTTTTGCTTGTTCGTACGAAACATTTTTTTTAGATTTGAAGACAAATACACAAAGACTTGAATTTAAAGCTCTCTTTTAACGTGAATGATGTGGTCTTCAATAATATCAGGTAAACATTTCTATTATGGAAAATTATTTTATTTCATTTCATGAAGATACATTCAATGAAAAGAAAGATATTAAAAAAAACCCTGTTGAATATATATCATCAAAAACATGCAATCTAAATATCGACAATAAGTTATCTTCTTTTTCTAAATTACGAATTTTTATCCGCGTAAAATATTTAAATGCTAAGTCAAAAGAGATGAAATCAATAAAAAGAAAATTAAAATTTAGCAATAAAGATTGTGTAGCCAAAAAAAAAAAAAAAAAAAAAAAAAAAAGAGAGTCAAAAACTATTTTCCTTTTTAATAACTAGTTGTTTCCTTTTTCAATAGTATTTTCTTTATTATATAAAATCGAATGCTTTAAATAATTGTAAATAATATGTGAACAGTTGAAATGTTGTAAATATTATTATTTTTTAATTATTGATATATTAAATGTTTAACAAGAAATTGATTGCGTTAATAATTATTGTGAGAGGCTAATTTCTCCTCTATCACCCCCCCCCCTCCTTTGTATCAGCCTCTGGAAACAGCCAATATTTGGGGGGGGGGGGGAGCCTGTAGGAAGGTACTATGTGTTTTATATACAGTACAAAGTCTCAAATCCGGACTTTCGAAATCCCGAATTCTCCAAAATTTGGACGTTTCCGTAACTGGCGTTTTTATTTTAGCGAAACGTAAAATAAACCGCTAAATAATCGCATAAAACAACTGCTAAAATTGCGAAAATCGCAGAGGTTAAAATTTATTATATTAAGCTAAAAGTTTGAAACCGAATTTCTTTTACGAATGTCAAAAAAAAAAATCTCTAACACGAAAAAAAGAATCTTAAAAAATTAAAAATCGCTATATGAATTCTGAATAAACTTTATTAAAAAGAGGCCATTTATAATACGGAACTAAACGATTAAAACCGAATTCCTTTTACTAATGTGAAAAAATCGCCGCGAAACGTGAAGAAAGAAAGAAGGAAAAAGCTTTAAGCGTCTAAAGTTTGAAGAGAACATAATTTACTATAGTGGACAATATTGTAACAGGAATTCTTTGACGAATGCCCCAAAAATTGCCTCGAAACGCCAAAAATCGCATTGCAAATCTCCCAAATTTCAAAAAATATGTAAGACAAAATGTATTATATTGGGCTAAAAGATTGAAAATGAATTCATTTTACGAATGTCAAAAAATTGCCGCAAAAATATAAAATCTGCATAAAAAATTCGCGAAACTTTCAAGAAACGCTGTACGAATTCCGAATAAACATTATTAAAAAGAGAACAACATTTACCATATTAAGCTGAAAGTCTAAAACGGGATTCCTTTTAATGATGTGGGAAAAGTGCCGCACGAGGGGGAAAAAAAGGCTGAAAATTTAAAAATCGCAAATAACAAAATTTATTGTAGCTAAATGTATTGTCTAAAACATTGCAACCAGAATGCTTTCCCGAATCGCAAAATATCGCATTGAAAATCCCTAAAAAATCACTAATCATGGGGTAAGAAGTTTACCATATATTAATTAGGTTAAAACTTTGAAATCGAATTAGCTTTACGAAAGTCAAAAAGTCGCCGTGAAACGTAAATAAAAAAAAAACCCCTCTTAAAATCGCTTTAAAAAATGCGAAACATTGAAAAGTCGATGTATGATTTCAAAATAAACTTCACTGAAAAGAGGTCAACATTTATTATACTGAATTAGAATATTGTAATCAGATTCCTATTAGTAATGTAAAAAATGTTTGGCAAAATTCATAAAAACATTAAAAACTACATTAAAAAAAAAATCTATAATTGTGATGAAGTTTTTTTACCTTTTAAAAAAGATATATTCCCCAATTAAAATATCTGCTTTAGCATTATTTTAATTTATTTTCTTTTAATTATTAATTAATTGTTTTCTTTTTAGTATTCAAATGCTTTGTAATACGTAAATAATTCGCCGGTAAAAATGGATAAATTTTTTTTTTTTTTTTTTTTTTTTTATTATGCAAATGATTCAAAATTCGGAAAAGTCCTATCGACAAGTTCCGGAGGATTCCGAATTTTTGACTTTGTACTTTACTAATCTGCTTTAAAAGAATAATAATTGCATATGTTGTAAGTATTTTTAATGTTTTTTACAACTAAAAAGGATTTTTAAACTTATTAGTTTTTATAAACGTAATTCTGAGAAACTATTATTTTGTTTTTCTAATTTGTAGAAATTCCATATTAAAACGTACATTTTAATAAAATGAATTCAAGTTGCAACCCACTATTTTACTAATTTAATAAATATATATATATATATAAATAAGAAATAAACAACTGATAAGTAAAAAATATATACATTAATAACAAAATAACAGAGAGGGTGAGAGAGAGAATAACAATTATAGTTCAGCTATAACTGTAGTTTCTCTTTTTTTTCCGCCTCGTGTCACTGTACAGATGTTAAAACTTATTAATTTTCTTTAAAACTAAGGTCTATTATTTCTTTACACGTGTAAAAAAAGTATTAATAATTTTTTCCACTTAAAATTACATAACAATCCAACTGTGCATAACGCTATTAGCACGGGATGGATTCTGATTGTGGATTCTTGTGACGTAGCAGAGCGAGATCTCTCCGATTGGGTGAAAAGTTACGAGCCAACCTTATATGTCTAATAACCTTGTACTAGATCAGAAAAAAGCAATTTCTTTATTTTCAACAGAATATGGGCTTGATAACTGCAACTTGAAGGCAGAGCAGTGGGGAACAATAGAGAATATTCTTTGGCTACTGCAACCATTTGAAGAAGTTATACAAGAATTATGAGCAAAAATGAGTCCTTTTTATCTGAAGTTATTCCAACTGTAACAACTTTAAAACGTTACTTGTCAAAAAGTGGACCAGAATTCTTTGGGGTTGGTAGCATGAAACAAACTTTAAAAACTGAACTCGATGACCGCTTCTCTAACATTCACGAAATTGATTAGTAATTTTTTTTTTTGTCAACTCTGCTTGATCCACGTTTTAAAACTGCCTTTTTTTAACAATGATGATAAGATTCAAATGGCCAAACTTGCTCTTACAGAAAAAGTGCAAGAAATTGTTTGTAATACTGATTACATTATGAATGATATGAATATTATGAATACTAAAAAAGAAGAAAATGATTCGCTCGCTGAGAAAGTGCACAATTCATTTTGGCAATGCTTCAATGAAATTGCTGGAGAAACAGAAACAAATACATCTGAAAGTTTATCACCAAATTATTCAATTGAATTATCGTTACTTATCACAGCCGCTCATACCAAGGATGGACAATCCATTGACATGGTGGCGACAAAATCAACATTCGTATCCTGCTGTGTCAAGGTTAGCAAAGAAATACTTGTCTGCCCCTGCTACTAGTGTTGAAAGTGAACGTTTATTTTCTGAAGGAGGAAATATTTGCAATCAGAAACGTAATAGATTACAGCCTGAAAATGCTGAGCGCCTGATGTTCCTACATCATAATTTACCTTTAATAAAATTTAATTATAAATAATTAGTTGTCATATTTGAAATATATATTCATTTACATATAAACTTTATAATTTCATGCTTATAAAAATATATGATATTTATTTTTGTTAACATTGCTTTTATTCAGATAAGGTTGGCAAATTAATTTTACACTAACTTTTTTCAGAAAATGTAAAAAATAGAATTTAAAAAAAGTTTCACTATCCGGCAACCGGATATTGAAATATTCGACCGGACCGGATATCCGGTTTGAGTGCCGAATAAGCAGGATATCCGGCAGGAGCCGGTATCATAGTATATATCCATTATCCCTAGCATATATCCATCCCTAGTATATATCCATTAACAAAATAGTTTTGGCAGCGTATGGAGATTTTTTATTGTAAAATGCATTGCTTTATATTTTTAATTATTTTCAACATTTTTTTAATTATAAAATAGTTATGACAGTTTATGAAGCTTCATTAATTGTAGAACTCATTGATCTTATTTTACATATTTATTTATTTTTCGATATATTATCAAGGTTCAAATAGATTTCACATTGCATGAAGTTTATTTAATTGCAAAATGCATTTTTTAAAATGTATAATTATTTTCGATACATACTCAATAATCAAACGATTTTGATAGTTCATGAAGTCGCATTAAATTAGAATGCATTGTTTTAAATGTTTGTTTAATTATTTTCGACCGCATACTAAATAATCAAACGATTTTGGTAGTTCATGAAGTCGCATTAAATTAGAATGCATTGTTTTAATCATTTAATTATTTTCGACACATACTCAATAATCAAACGATTTTGGTAGTTTATGAAGCCTCATTAAATTATAATGCATTGCTTTAAATGTTTAATTATTTTCGACAGATACTCAATAATCAAACGATTTTGGTAGTTTATGAAGACTCATTAAATTAGAATGCATTGTTTTAAATGTTTAATTATTTTCGACCACATACTCCAATAATCAAACGATTTTGGTGTTTATGAAGTCTCATTAAATTAGAATGCATTGTTTTAAATGTTTAATTATTTTCGACACATACTCGATAATCAAACGATTTTGGTGTTTATGAAGTCTCATTAAATTAGAATGAATTGTTTTAAATATTTAATTATTTTCGACACATACTCAATAATAAAACGATTTTGGTAGTTTATGAAGCCTCATTAAATTATAATGCGTTGTTTTAAATGTTTAATTATTTTCGACACATACTCAATAATCAAACAATTTTGGTGTTTATGAAGCCTCATTAAATTATAATGAGTTGTTTTAAATGTTTAATTATTTTCGACACATACTCAATAATCAAACGATTTTGGTAGTTATGAAGTCTCATTTAATTAGAATGCATTGTTTTATTTTACATGTTTCATTTTTTTTTTAACCCTCTAAGTGTTTGGGGCGTATTATTCCGTTCACTAAGCTCCAGGTTTCACTGCAATACAAGCAATATTTAAGATAGTATAAGTCAATAGATTTAATGAATTTTAAATACATTGAAGAATGATTAATACTCTCAAGGATTACATTCATATTTGTAATTGAGTTTTTTTTTATAATGTTGAAAGAATCACATTTTCTCAGCATTTAAAACAAACTGCAGAGAAAAGAACTTTACAATTTTACCCTTTTGCAAGTCGCTCGGAGGGTTAAACTAACTTTTTTAACCTTTACAAGAAGAAAGTATTGGATTCATGAAAATTATCGAATTCCGGTTTTCGACGGATTTACACGTTTTAGAGGTTAGAGAACCCGAAAAACGTGTTTTTACAAAATGTCTATCGATGAGCCTTGTGAGTCTGTGTGTGACACAAATTTTGTCGGCGCTCTATCTCAAAAACTAATGAACGGAATTTAATAAAACTTTAGATTCAGCTATTCCTTGATATAAACTAGTGCTTATTACTTTTTGGTGTAAATCGCCCAACAGGTGGAGTTGCTATATGCTACATTTTTCACGATTTCCGCAATAGCTATATCTCAAGAACTAATGCACGGATTTTATAAAACTTCAGATTCCGTGAGTCCTTTATATAATTTGGTGCTGATTACTTTTTAGTGTAAATCGCCCAACAGGTGGCTCTGCTACGCGGAATTATTCATGATTATCGCAATAGCTCTATCTCAAGAACTAATGCACGAATTTTCACCAAACTTCAGATTCAGTTAGTCCCTGATATAAATTAGTGCTGTCTAGTTTTTAGTGTAAATCTCCCAACAGGTGGCGCTGCTAGGCTGCATTTTTCACGATTTCCACAATAACTGTATCTCAGGATTAATGCATGAATTTTCATCAAACTTCAGATTCAGTTAGTGCCTGATATAAATTGATCCTGATTAGTTTTTAGAGTAAATCGAGCAACAGGTGGCGCTACTATGTAGATTTTTTTTTTACGATTTCCGCAATAGTTCCACCTCAAAAACTAATGCACGGATTTTCGTCAAACTACAGATTCAGCTACAACTTTTGACATAAGTTTTTACTGATTAGATTTTGGTGTAAATCACCTAACCGGTGATACTGATATGCTTCATTTTATTGCCACACCCGACTAGTTTCAATATACTATCCACTATAACCAAATAGTTTTGACAGTGTATGAAGTTTTCTATTGCAAAATGTATTGCTTTATATTTTTAATATTTTCAACCTATTATAAATAATCAAATGGTTTTGACAGTTTATGGCGTCTCATTAATTGTAGAATGCTTAGTTTTATGTATCTAATTATTTTTGGCATATTAACAATAATCATTCTTTTCTTTTTTTAACCATTAATGTCGTCGCATTAATTGTAGAGTGAATTGCTTTATTTTGCATGTTTATTTATTTTAGATATAATTATTACTAGTGAAATAGTGTATGATTTTAATTTTGAATTCACTGCATTATATGTTTAATTATTTTCTGCATATTATCAATAATAAAGTAGTTTTAGCAATGTTTATAAAGTCTTGTTAGGGTGTATTCCGATCCAAACTGCTTATTTTCTGATTCATTTTAAAATTCATTTTTGCTCTCAAACGCATCAAACTTGGAAATTCTCTTATTTCGAAACTATATAATGTGCGGTGCTCCTTAATTTTTTGATAAATGCAGAAAATACTGTAAAAAACGCTGTCAAAGTGGGCGTTTTGAACAAAATTTTCCGAAGCGGGCGATCTGGGAATGAAAAAAAGGGTCATACTGAGAAAATAATTGTTTAAAAATCGAATTCTAATGAATTGAGCTGAAAATGAAATCACACGGCACGTTAAACATGTCTTCAGAAATCACCCCAGCAAGTTTCATGTTTTTACTTTTAAAAATGAGCCTGAAAATGTCTCAGAAAATTTCGAGCTGTTGAAGGTGGAAAAATATTTTTTCGAATACACCCTTAAAGCCTGGAAGAAGTGATGGTGGGGGAGGTCAAGGTGGGGAAATCATTTGACCTATCCATCATACAACTGGCGGCCAAAATCATTGCAGGAAGTACTGAAAATTTGTTTTCAGCGTAAAGGAACTGAAAATGACAAAAGGTGGAAAGAAATTGTACTCAAAGGAGGTACTCAGAGGGTGTACTCAAATCCGAACTGCTTATTTTCTGAATTATTTTAAAAATTCATTTTTGTCTTGAAACGCATCCCATTGGCAGATTCTCTTATTCAGAAATTAATGTGCCGTGCTTCTCGATTTTTTGATAAAGGCAGAATATATTGCAAAAAATGCTCTCAAAGTTAGCGTTTTGAACCGAATTTCACGAAGCGAGAGACCTGGGAACGAAAACAAGGATCATACTGAGAAAATATTTGTTTATAAATCAAGTTCTATAATTAATTGAGTGAAAAATTATAACGCACGGCCGCATCTCTTCAAAAAACATGTCATCAGCAAGTTTCATGTTTTCACCTTTAAAAATGAGTCTGAAAATGTGCCCAAAAATTTTGAGTTGTTGAGCGTGGGAAAATATTTTTTTGAGTAGACCCTTAATTTTAGAGTGTAATGCTTTATTTTACATGTTTAATTATTTTCAATATACTATATACAAAACCAAATAATTTTGACAGTGTATGAAGGTTTTTTTTTTTTTTTTTTTACTTGTAAAATGCTTTATATGTTTTGTGCTTTTCAACAAATTATCAATTATCAAATAGATTTGATAGTTTAGGAGATCTCATTAAAGGCAGAATGCGTGGATTTAATTTTGCACATTTATTTTTTTTTTTCGATATTATCAATAACTAAATAAATTTAACATTGTATGAAATTTCTTTAATTGTAAAATGCATATTAAAGAAGTGTTTAAGTACTTTCGACGCATCATCAATCTAATTATTTTGGTAGTTTATGATGTCTTATAAAAACCTACAGTGTACAGCTTTATTTTATATGTTTAATTATTTTCAATGTATTGTCCATAATCAAATAGTTTTGTCAATGCATCAGGAAGTTTTTCTTATTGCAAAATGCCCTGCTTTCTATTTTTAATATTTTCAACCTATTACGAAATGGTTTTGACCGTTTATGAAGTTTCATTAATTCTCGAAAGTTCACCATATTTAAACTTTTCAATATATAATCAATAATGGTTTTGGAAGTTTATAATTATCCTTCAGGCGATATTAAAAAATATATTTTTTTTTTCCACGCTCAGCAACTCGAAATTTTCTGCCACATTTTCAGACTCATTTTTAAAAGTAAAAACATGAAACTTGCTGACGAGATTTTTGAAAAGATTTATAAGCGACCTGTGTTTTTAGTTTAGTTAAGGCTGTTCTCAACTGATCAGCTCAAAAAGCGCAAAACGTTTTGACGCATTTACAAGTTCCTTTTTTAACGGGGAGATATAAAATTGGAAGGCCTGTGTATGGAAGCGATTTGGAATCGAACTGTATTTTCCATTTTTTGATAAATAAATTACCTACTGAGTTATAAGCGATTTTGAGCACGTGGCAAATACGTTTTTCATCCTTCCATGTGTGCTTATTCTTAATTCGGTTCAAATCGCCCACTTTGAGACTATTTTCTGAAAGATCTATTGCGTTTGCAAAAAAAAAAAAAAAAAAAAAAAAAAAAAAAAAAAAACCGAAAGAAAAAAACAAAAACAGTTCAAGTACATAGTTTCTGAAATACAACACCTGCTAGTTTCATGCATTTCATAACAAAAATAAATTAAAACTTAGGTCATAAAGTTTTGGATTTGAGAACAGCCTTAATTAGAACATGATTTATAAACAATTATTTTCTAAGTACGACCCTTTTCTTCATTTCCAGCACTGTCGCTCCGGGAGATTCGGTTCAAAATGCCCACTTTGACACCATTTTTTGAAATATACTCTGCCTTTATAAAAAAAAAAAAAAAAAAAAAAAAAAAAAAAATTGACCTATACGACACATTATATAGTTTCTGAATAAGAGAGCCTGCCAGTTGGATGTGTTTAAGAGCAAAAATGAATTTAAAAATGAGTCAGAAAATAGGCAGTTTGGATTTGAGTACACCCTTAATTATACAATATATTGCTTATTAGTTTACATATTTACTTGTTTTCGATATCTTATCAAATAATTAAATAGTTTAACATTGTAGGAGTTAAGTTTCTTTAAGGCTGTTCTCAAATCCAAAAGGGCAACTTTATGACATAAGTTTTAATTTATTATTGTGACGTTCCATCTGAGTTCATATGAAAAAAACCAAATGGCCACTTAACTTTAGTCGACACTTTTAATTGGGCCTCCAGATGCCTCAGCTCTGCGTCGCATGTCAATGCATTCACAAACTCCATATGTAGAGTTATAAACTGTTTTAATGAGATACTAATTCTCGGGGAAAAGTGGCTGACTAACACGATTTGAAGCAAATAAAACTTGTGATGAGATGAATAAGACTCTGACGTGGTCACCCACTTGAGATGGACTAAAGAACTCGTCAGGCCCCGGAGGGCAGATGCTTTTTTTAGAACCATCTAGTGCGGTCGCTTTTTTTGGCCGTCGCAAAGAGAAGGGGCGAGAAAGCCTCCGATTGAGTTTGACGTTTTGAATGTTACCGTGATTGTTATGTGTCGTGTGCTGTGCTGTCCCAGCGTGAAATAAAAATGTAAAAGAAAGGAACGCAAATTCTCGTTATTTAATTTTAAGTATAGTTCCTTCTTTGATTTTATTTACGTTACATTATGTTATTTTACTATATCTATACCAATGACTGAGTATGTCACTTCTGTTAAGGGTGTATTCGAAAAAATATTTTTCCACCCTCAACAGCTCGAAATTTTCTGAGACATTTTCAAACTCATTTTTAAAAGTAAAAGCATGAAACTTGTTGAGATGATTTTTGAAGAGATGTATAAGATGCCGTGTGATTTCATTTTTCGCTCCATTAATTAGAATTTGATTTTTAAACAATTATTTTCTCAGTAGGACCATTTTTTTCATTCCCAGATCTCCCGCTTCGGAAAATTCGGTTCAAAACGCCCACTTTGACAGATTTTTTTACGATATTTTCTGCATTTATCAAAAAACCGAGAAGCACGTCACATTATGTAGTTTCTAAATAAGAGAATTTCCTAGTTTGATGCGTTTGAGAGCAAAAATGAATTTAAAAATGAATCAGAAAATAAGCAGTTTGGATTGGAATACACCCTTAATGTAATACTTCCACCAATGTGAACTCACTCGCTTTCTATGTTTTGACTATTGCCGGTCCAAATGTTTCAATAAAATGAGTAAAATATATTTTTTAAAACCATCTTTACAAACCTTTTTAAAACACTTTCTTAAACCATCATTTTGACGTTTTTTACTCATAATTCGAAAACTACTTGGAATAAAAATTTGAAATTCGGAATTAGCATCAACCAATACATTAATAAATATAAATCTGTCAAAAAATTTGTAGGTTGCAATTCATATTTTTTTCGAATATTAATTTCATAATTCAAAATTCATATTATAATTTTTTTTTAATTACAGATTTGATGTATTTATGTTTGGGTTTTTTAGTATTATAACCAAACAAAAATATGATCACATTAGGATTATAATGTCAGAAGATATTAATAAAAATATGAAAATGTAATTAAACATTAGAAGCTCTAAATTTTGAATGTTTATAACTCAAAAAGTTATCATCCAAATGACTTGAAATTTCGTTTGTAGGCATAGTTTGAACCACAGATTTAAAATATATTGTTAAAATTGGGTGTTGCCATTGAAAAAAATCAAAGTTTGGTCTCATCTTGATATGTAGATGGCCTCCTAAGCAAATTTTATATACATCATTTAAAAGAAGACATTATTTCCAATCGTGTGGTACCAGTAAATTTCTTCTATTATAATTAGTTGCAGAGTTATTAGGGGGTGTGTACTTTTTTCTCCCACAGCTGTACATCTTTGTCATTGTGGATCGCATTGCACATAACACAGGAATTATATCACAAACATAAAAAAAAAACCACTTCTTACAAGCTATAATTTGTGTGATTTGTATAACAGTCATTAATTGCATTCGGCCATTTTTTCTGCGGTAAACATACACGCGATGGATTAACCTGTAAAACTACTTTCACAACAATGATACTCCTGAGACGGGAAAACGATATCGTGGGTGATCGATTAACGAACTTAATCCGTTCCTAAACACTGTTCGCTAACCAAATTGTTCGTTAACCGATCATAGATTTTGTATTGATTTGTATGGGAATTCAATTAATTCGTTCTTAAGGCTGTTCTTAACTGCTCTGCTCAACAAGCACAAAACGTTTTGACACATTTACAATTCATTTTTTAACGGAAATGTATAAAATTGGAAAGCCTGATGGCCATGGAAGCGATTTGGAATGAAACTGTTTTTTCCATTTTTGGATCAATCAATTACCTATTGAGTTATATAAGGAATTTCGATCACGTTTTTCGCCCGTTCTTGAGTGATTTTTCTAATTTTCCGCAGAAATTCGGTTCAAAACATCCACTTTGACACTGTTTTCTGAAAGATCTATTGCGTTTGCAAAAAAAAAAAAAAAAAAAAAAAAAAGGAAAAAAAACAGCTCGATGGCATAGTTTCTGAACAACAACACCAGCTAATTTCATGCATTTTCGAACAAAAATAAATTAAAACTTATGTCAGAAAGTTGCTCTTTTGGATTTAAGAACACCCTTAAAAGCTAAATAATGCATAAAGAGTTAAAAATCTTCCCTTTATAGTAGCGTTAATATACGTCCTCATTTAATATGGACAGTTGTATTCTGATGGCTTTGTTCATGTCGTAGCGTATTTTTAAAAAAATGACATGCCTTTTGTAAAAACTTTTAGGATTACATTCATTGACTACGGTATTAAATTATACCAATTTGGCACTTTGACCTTTCAAAAACTCATTATTTCTCTAAAAGATCGTGTTTACTGCAGAGCCTGATAAAGCTCAAGCAGAGCATAGAACCTGACAATAATTTGTGAACTAAATTTCAGTGAAAATAATTAATTTGCAATTAAAAATATTTTTTTAAGAAGGGACACAAAATATAAAAAGTAGTGTTTCTAATCTGTTCATTCTAATTTGGAGGCCATAAAATATAGGGCCTGAATTCCCAATATCCCATGAATTAATTAGGTCATAACGTATACAACTGTTAAAATGTTCTCTAAGTCGACTATAAATACAATAAGGTTGTACAGCTCGGCAAATCTGAAACACAGCATTGCTCCTTCTTGGCTTTATTTTGTGAGATACATGTGTTCGTTATCCAAACATAAAAATCTCTCGCGGAAGTGTTCGTTAACAGATCTGTTCGTAAACCGAACAGTTCGTTAACCGATCACCCACACTGTAAACTGAAATGTCTGAAATTCAGACATTTAAGTGTCTGAAACGCAGTGTTCAATTTTCAGACGTTTTAAAATGTCTTAAAATTTTCAGACACTTCTTGTGTCTGAATTTCAGACACTTAAGTGTCTGAAACAAGAGTGTTCAATTTTAAGACGTTTTAAAATGTCTTAAATTTTTCAGACACTTCTTACGTCTGAATTTCAGACATTTCAAATGTCTTAATTGCGGCCATCTTTGAACCCTCCCCCTTTTTTTTGACCAATATGAAGCCATCTTTGACCACTTTTCTTTCTAAGCCATATACGCAACCATGTTTGACCACATTGAATCATTTTTTATAAATGGGAATACTTTGTTACCATAAAGCAGAGCTGATTGCAGCGTGGGAAAAATGGGGTGCTTCTCTACCCCCTGATTTTAGGGTACCCCAAATTGGATATGAAATTTTCATAAAGCTGATATTTTAAATCAGTTTTGACCTTATGAGGATTGTAATCAGTATTTTGTAGTTTTAGAATAGGATAATTATATGTATATATATATAAATATGCATTTATGTGATATATATGCCCTACGGCATCAAAAATGTTTATTACTTTTAGTGAACTTCAGATTAATTCTAGTCCGAAGACCTAGTATTCATTCCCCCCCTTCCCCCACTGCCTTCGTATACTGTTACAAAAAAAAAAAAAAATGAAGCCTATTCGATGCCGTCAAATATATATTTGGATAAATATATCATTTTCTTTAACCTAATCATGTTCTAAAAGTACAAAATATTTATTAAAATAAGCATAAAATCAAAACAAACTTAAAATATCAGCTTTATGGAAATTTTATACAGAATTTAGGGCCTCGTAAAGCTAAAGGCCCATAGAAACAGCCCAGTTTGCCCATGCTGTAATCAGCTCCGCTTTATGGTAACAAATTATTCCCATTTATAAAAAGAATTCACTCCTTCAGAAAGAATTCCATCCTTGCTTTGTAGTTCAATTTTTTCCTATTTAAATAACATATTCCCAGTGCAATTCCCAGTTTAAGCATTTTTTGCATTTTTATTTCCGTGTTAAATAAAATCTAATACTAGATTCCCCAAAATTTGCAGTATATGAGAACCCAATATTTAAAAAAATTGAGTATGAAACTCTTCATTTAAAGAGTAAATTCGATTTTTTTTTTTTTTTTTTTTTTTTTTTTTTTTTTTTTTTTTTTAAAGAGGGGTTTATTTACCATAAGAAAAGTTGAGAATTTAATTATAAAATATTCAGAATTTCACGATAGCTTGATTTTAATGCTTCTATGATTTGTTTTCATGTTCACACACACACACATATATAATAACATACAGGAAAAGTCATTTCTAGTTTCAAAACCTATTTTGCCTAAATATACATTTTTTTTGGCCTTGTTTGTATAAATGAACTTTGAGGAAAACCGCAATTTTTTGTGCGAAATGTAGTTATGCATGGAAATATACAAAACCCTAGCTGTTTTCTAATTTCCATTTTAAACTTGTAATAACCTTTTAACTTAAAGCTGTTCTCAACTGCTCTGCTCAACAAGCACAAAACGTTTTGACACATTTACAAATTCATTTTTTAACGGAAAGGTATAAAATTGGAAAGCCTGAGCATGGAATCGAACTGTGGTTTCCATTTTTTGATCCATAAATTACCTATTGAGTTATAAGCGATTTTGATCACATGACAAACACGTTTTTCGCCCTTTCTTGAGTGGTTATTCTTCTTTCACGCAGAAATTCGATTCAAAACGCCCATTTGGACACTATTTTCTGAAAGACCTGTTGCGTTTGAAAAAAAAAAAAAAAAAAAAAAAAACGGAGAAAACAGTTCGATAACATAGTTTCTGAACAACAACACCAGCCAGTTTCATTCATTTCCCAACAAAAATAAATTAAAACTTGCGTCATAAAGTTGCCCTTTTGGATTTGAGAACAGCTTTAAAATAAAATAAGCTTAGTTTTCAATTTCTCATGTTTTGCAAATCCAAAATTTAAAATTTTGAACAAAAAAATCAGAGTAAATAATGATTTTTTTTTTTTTTTTTTTTTTTTTTGATGAAATGGAATTATAGCTGTAAATAACTTATATTCTATACAATGTGCTATTAAAAAATTAAAATTTCGAAAACTGATTTTACATATAATAATCACAAAATTGCAGTATTTTTTTCCTTTCAACTGTATAGTTTAGAGAATATACGGGTGTGCCATATAATTAAAAATTGCTTTGAAACCAAATAATATCATGCAGAATATATATCTATATATATATTTAAGGTGACACAAAAAAGTTTTGACAAATCGGATTTCAAAACACAAATCAATTTTGCCAAAAACAGATTTTTGGCTAAAAAGGTTTTCCTCGAAAATTATACATCTCTAATTATATAAAAAATAAATCACGATAGATGTTTGTTAATTTTCCAATTTTTATCAAATATTAAACTTCGAGTGAATTGCATATCCTTCATAGGGAACAAACAATTAATTTAAAAGTAAGTTTAAAATAAAATGTGGTTATAACTGCGATAGAAAACGTTACAAGGAATTCAACATGTTCATCAAAACGCTAAATTAACCTTTTAAAAAACAACCTTTTTTTTTTTTTTTTCTTTTTTTATCTTTTTTTACTTCTTTTAAATCCAAACAAAGTATTTCTTCTTCAACAAAAGTTTCGACAATTTTACGTTTTTGTTTTATTTTTATAGACATTCTAAGTTAACCAATTTTTTACATAATATTACTGATGTTTTTACATAATCAAATTAGCCTACACTCACACAAAAAATATAATATATAATTCTGGACCTGCAGTTCTAGAATTACAAGTATGTAAAAATATATATTTCTAGAATTAGCTGTTTTTTTTTTCGCAAACAAATTCAAACCTAAGTTATATTTCATGCAACATTTTATGTGGTACTATAAACAAAATATCAAAAACACTTACTGATATCGATATGACTTGATTTAAAATAACTGTCATAGTGAATGAGAGACAAAAACTTGCTTCTTTTTTGAAGAAAACCCCTTCCTATATCCTGCTAGCCCTGTTAAAATAATGGAAATTTTCCGTTCTGAAAACAGAGCCCGCGGGACTAGTTTGTAGGTCTGGGGTTAGTTTTCTTGTTTAACGAGATGAGTAACTATATTCTTGACGAAAAGCAATGAAAATGAAAAGTAATACTGCCTCTGTTAGGAACTATTTGTAGAGTTATCCGGATGTAATTTCAGTCGTTATATCCATATATGAAGCACATAAGATCCCTCCAGCCATCCAGAATGCAAGAAACTTCTAAATATAACGCTTCCACTAATAACGCAGCCGCAGTAATAACATAATGACAACATTTTTCACAGTAAAAAATCCGGACCGGTCAAAGACGCGAACTGTTGAAGAACGTTTAAATTTGAATACGACAACGGACTCCGGACTCACAACACAGATTCGCTTCTCAAAGAAAAAAAAAGCTGCGAGTCAGCATTTCCATTGGAAACAGATGGCTTTATACGTCAGTCTACGGTTACAGTATGATAAGTTGTTAAAAAAATTTTTATCAGCGGGAAAAGTGGAACGTTGTATAAGAAGAAATCAGAAGCATTTTATTTTCTTTATTTGGCGTTTTTCGCAATGTTTACACTTATAAATTATATTAATATAATTATTACAGTTTTTATTATTTCAGTAAGAGGGTAAAAAACATATTATAAATTAAAAAAATCGTCGTAACGCTAGTTAAAAAAATAACATTTATTCTTCGAAATGATTACATAATTGAACACTAAGAGAAAAAAGAACTAAGAAATTTTCGTAAGAGGAGCCCCCCCCCCCCCCCTCTCTTCCTAAACCACTAATAGAAATCAATTTTTAAATATTTCCTTTTGACGTTCGTATATTTAAAATTTATCTTAGATAAGGGGTGTTCACAAGGGCAAAACCTTCTACTAGAGGGAAAGAAATGTTCTGCATTTTGAAAAATATTGTTAGAAATTTATTTTTATATATCTATTTAATATTTAATACTTCTTACTTGTTAATTTTTTTATATTCCTTTTATATAAAAATTATCTTGTACAAGGTGTTCTCACAAAAGATTCTTGGTTTAGCTTATTTCATATTTATATTTTGCGTTTTAGTTAGGCGAACTAGGTAGAGGACTCCAGACACATCTGTCCATCCTCTCCCCTTTCTACATTTTTTTTCTAAGAACAATCATATCTCTTTGTATTTAGGGAACGGCCTATGAGTGAGCCATGAGCATACCTATGAGTGGAAGTAGTTTTTGAGAAATTTATATTTTGGGAAAAGTTTCTTTAGCTTGTACTTTTACACTAAAAATAATTTAGTTCGAAAGTTAGTAAACGGGCATTTACAATTTTGGCAGACGTCCCCATGGTCAAATTAAGTTGCTTATTTTATACACTAATACCAAATTTAGTGGATGGCAAAGCATTTCATCCATTCGAAAACGTTTTCTGACGGTGCTGCCAGATATATTGCGATACAATTGCATATGAGGACACCAGAAGCGAAAGGCTATAAGTGACAAAATTGAAAAAACTGAGATCAGTATACAGGCTATCTGGAAATAAGGCTATTTCTTTTATGATTGCTCTCAGAAGAAAAATATAGGGAGGGGAAACGCTGGACAGATGTGCCTGAAGTCCCCTGCCTTGTTTGCTAAACTAAAACGCAAAATATAAGAGATTTCCTAATTATGTGTTGCATTCTGGAGGTCAACTACTTAAGCTCTATAAACTAAACCTCTTTAATCTGTACTTAAAATTTAAAAATTATATTGTACTTCACTTTCCTTCCACAGTTATTGAAATAAGAATTGAAAGACCGCTATGAAATTAGCAACAGCTTCATATTTTAAGTCAGTCACTTACTATTGATGTTAATCTTTAAATTCAATTTATTCCAAATCTAAATTTTTTCACTTATATCCTTTGGCCGCAGGGGTCCTCATATACAATCGTCGTTTCATCATACATATGATACAATTGTATTACATTCAGACATATAAGTGTCTGAATTTCTACATGTCTTAATTTCAGACACATGATCATTATTCAGACATTTTTCTCAGTTCATTTATACCATGATCACAGTAAGACACTTAAGGGTCTTAAATTCAGACACTTATGATGTCTGAAATTTCATATTCAGACACTTAAGTGTCTGAATTTCTTTTTCAGTCACATATGTGTCTGAATTTAAGACGCCTCTATTTGCAGTGCACTGCATTTGAAAGTCAAATAACTTGCGTCGTTCCAAAGTATTTTTTAATTATTTTTTAACTTTTTGTTGTTTCATGCCTTGCCAGTTATCATTTTATTTTACTTTTATTCTATAATTCAAATTACACTGGTCGACACCTAAATCCTCTCTCTAAAAATAATAGCCGATTATTACATTCACTCTGCTAAATAAAAATATGGTAACGAAATTACTGTATCACGAACCATTCTTTTTGTAGGAGAATTTGCTTCACGAAAGGGGGCGGGGACATAAAAAGTAAAATGCACGATACATGTATCAACAAACTAGATTTTCATGCTATATTTTATCAATTTGATATCTAAGACAGTAAAAACACTTTTTTTATGATTTCAATTTTATCCAGCATTGCAAATTAATATAATAATCCTTCACTATTTGTTATTATTAAGGCTGTTCTCAAATCCAAAAGGGCAACATTATGACATAAGTTTTAATTTATTTTTGTTCGGAAATGTATGAAAATAGAAGATGTTGTTGTTCAGAAACTATTTCATCGAACTGTTTTTTCCGGGTTTTGTTTTGCAAACGTAATAGATCTTTCAGAAAATAGCGTCAAAGTGGGCGTTTTGAACCGAATTTCCGCGCGAAAGAAGAATAACCACTCAAAAAAAAAAAAGAGGGAAAAACGTGTCTGTCACGTGATCAAAATCGCTTATAATTCAATACGTAATTTATTTTTCACAAAAATGGAAAACATAGTTCGATTTCAAATCGCTTCCATATAGTCAGGTCTTCCAATTTTATACCTTTCCGTTAAAAAACGAATTTGTAAATGTGTCAAAACGTTTTGCGCTTGTTGAGCAGAGCAGTTGAGAACAGCCTTAAAAAACTGTTTATCGGAAAAATGGTACGTGCTGGAGCAATTTGGATAATTTAGAATTGGGAATATTAGATCTGTACGCTTTACATACTTAGTTTGCAGGGAAGAAAAGTTTTAATTTTTTTGCCGACCAGTGTTATTTATTATTTATTATTATTATTATTATTTTGTTGACTTTGTTTTATAGGGTCCTATCTCCTGGTCATCTTGTTCATTTCTCCCACACACGAAAGAGATTTGAGTCGTTTTTAAACTTTTCACTGAAAAAGCGCAGTACTTTTGCTTATTAATCTAGACCATCAGGCATTTCATATTTTGAAGCAAAGTAACCGTATATTTGCTTTACATATTGATCCCGTTGTCGGTGTTGATTATAAACGAAATTATAGGGTCAGTTTTATAAAAAGTTGTTCAACTGCAACGGTCTACCCAAAATAAATATGTGTTAATTTTACACAATCTTGAAAAACCTATATTTGCCAAATGAAATACGAATAAAGCAGTCATAAAAATAAGACTCGTGTAAAGTTTTAAACCCGTACACTGAAAAAAATGGGTACTCAAAATTGAGTAAAAAGTACTCAATTTTAAATACGTCACATACTCAAAATAGCTCCGATCCAAATGTACTCAAAATTGAGAAACACAGGTACTCATTTTTGATTTCATGGTTGTATTCAAATATGAAGCGTTGTGTACTGCCCCCTGAACCTAACAATTAAAGTATAAATGTATTGATATTTATTTCCCGTTCAAAATTATTAAGGAGAAACTTTTAATTGATTATTTATTAAGAAAAATAGCAAAATTATTAGCAAGATACCCAAATCGAGTATTTTTATCACAAGAGCATTATTTTCAAGCGCTTTGAAATTATTTTAAAATACAGTGCATAATTTAATATTTACATTAATAAACACCTTTTATGCCACCATAAACGAAATAAACCATTACAGGGTCTAAAATTATCGTTTTTGTTTGGCTTTGATAACATGTGATGCATCAAAATTGAGAAAGCATAGGTTCATTTTTGATCCAAACGTACTCAATTCGATATGAGTACAACGATCTACTCATTTTTGAGCACTTCATTTTTCTTTCAGTGTACAGTAAACTTCCGATTAACCGCCACTCGTTCAACCGGCACCCTCGGTTAACCGCAGACGGCGCTATTTTGAGTGAAAGGCTTGTCTGACCTGAGAAACAGTACCAAGAAAGTATTTTTGCGCATGAAATCACACACTGTTTTAAGGGTGTTCTTAACTGCTCTGCTCAACAGAACAAGCTCAAAACGTTTTGACACATTTACAAATTCATTTTTTAACGGAAAGATATAAAATTGGAAAGCCTGAGCATGGAAACGATTTGGAATCGACCTGTGTTTTCCATTTTTTGATCAATCAATTACCTATTGAGCTATGAGCGATTTTGATCACGTGAGAAACACGTTTTTCACCCATTCCTGACCGGTTATTCGTCTTTCGCGCGGAAATCGGTTCAAACCGCGCCCTCTTTGACACTATTTTCGGAAAGATCTATTGTATTTGCAAAAAAAACGGGAAAAACAGCTCGATGACATAGTTTCTGAACAACAACACCTGCTAGTTTCATGCATTTCCGAACAAAAATAAATTAAAACTTATGTCACAAAGTTGGCCTTTTGGATTTGAGAACTGCCTTAATCGTATCTCCAAGGTACGGCTGATAAAAACGATATTAGTTATGAAGAATGAAAGGATACTGAAATTATTCAAAATGTTTTGAAATCAGAGAAACCTGAAGCGGATGAATAGGATGAATCTGGGAATGATCACCCAGGAATCAGATATACTCTATAAATGAATTAATTGGTTTGAGTTGAACAGGAAGCACATAGAATTCAAGTACTTTTATTACGTAGAATTTGTAATCTTGCTGTAGTAAAAACACAAGCAAAACACAAACATAAAAGTACAATGGATTATTTTGTATGAAAACAGATCCTATACAACATATTTATACAGTAAAATTCTAAATTTACCTTATAAATAGATTTCTTATTATCAGTTATGCCTTTTATAAACGAAAGTACACAACAAATGAAAAAAAATGATTTTTTCAAAGACTAAAATTTAAGACATAAAAAATCGTACGGTGTTCATCACACATCACGTACGCCATGGATTAAACATTAATAGTGTTTATTACACGTATAAAAATTGCAAGATTTCCTGAAACTTACGTATTATCCAAGTATTTCATTGGCTGTTCGGGAAAAGGTTTTTCCATCGTCAGATTTCCAAGAAATCTGACGACCCATTTTAAATGAAATTTCAGTCTTAAACTTTTAAACATCCCACAATATTACTTTTTACACCGTCGTATAGAGAAGAAAAAAATGTACTTTTAAATGCAATTTGTTTGAAAGCTGTATCTCAATTTGTTTCTGAGTTATTAATTTCTTTTTGAAGTTTTTATTACTTTTTTGTCATAGTAACAACAGAAGTATTCATCTCTGTTGAAAGTAAAGGGAAAATACAGATTACTGTATAGACCCATCAGAAAACGAATAAAATGCGGATTCAACCAATAAAAAGCTTCAGATATGCTTTTGATTTCCTACCCTGACGAAGACAATACAATCATTTTTCCAAATGGTTAAAAAATCTTTTAATCATTCTTATTTATAAAGAAATGTAATTTTAGTAGCGGTCTTGTACTTTCTTTCGCTTATCCGCCGCACCATCAGTCCCGTGAGTGAGGGATAATCGGAAGTTTACTGTACATATATATAAATACAAACAAACGCAGAAATAATTTGAAATCTTTTTGAGACACTTGAAACTTTTAGTATGCAGAATAAATACAAACTCACTCTTAATTTAAAAAGAAATCTCATTTAAGGGTGTATTCGAAAAAATATTTTTCCACCTTCAACAGCTCGAAATTTTCTGAGACATTTTCAGACTCATTTTTAAAAGTAAAAACATGAAACTTGTTGAGGTGATTTCTGAAGACATGTTTAACATGCCGTGTGATTTCATTTTCAGCTCAATTAATTAGAATTCGATTTTTAAACAATTATTTTCTCAGTAGGACCCTTTTTTTCATCCCCAGATCGCCCGCTCGGGAAAATTCGGTTCAAAACGCCAACTTTGACAGCGTTTTTTACAGTATTTTCTGCATTTATCAAAAAATTAAGGAGCACCGCACATTATATAGTTTCTAAATAAGAGAATTTCCAAGTTTGATGCTTTTGAGAGCAAAAATGAATTTTAAAATGAATCAGAAAATAAGCAGTTTGGATCGGAATACACCCTTAAAGGAATAAAATACTCGCGTATACACAAAAGTTGTGAATGAATGTAGTGTAAGTCAAATTTTGAAAAGTCATACGCTTGTCAGTTGTGTTAAAAGTAAACTGTTCTTTTAAATGTCCATTGATGTAGCAGGATTCTTACAATTACTTCCTAATATATTTTTAATTTACTAATATATTTCCTAATATATTTCCTAATATATTCTTTATATAATATATCCTAATATATTCTATTTTCTTAATATATCTTTCCTAATATATTTATATTTTTAATTAGTGTATATTCGTGTATAAGTCGACCCCCACAATACTTAAGAAAAATTTTGAAAAAAAAAAAAATTGAATTTTCGTGCATAAGTCGAACCACATTTCTGATAGTATGTTAAAAAATGATTTGTAATCGAGGATAAGAAAAAAAAAATAATAAATTTTTATTAAATTAGTAAACTTTTTTACGTTTCTAATTCAACTTTTTTTAAATTCAACGTTTTAAAACTGTGTAATTATGTGAAACCGAAAGAAATTATGTTGAAACCTACACACCATTTATTCACATGAATTCAATGATACTTAAAAAGAAAAAAAATCTTTCAAAAATCTATTCGAGCCTTCATTACAAGGGTAAACAACTTCTTAGACTCTTGAAATATTGTACTTATTTGTATTGTAGGACTTTTAGGAGATATATATCGAAACATTCTCAAGTTGAACTCTTTTTAAAAAGGGGATTAAAATGTTGAAAGAATTGTAGGGAATTCTGTCCCAAAAGAAAATGGGTGCAGAACAATTACAAGGACATTATTGTTGAGTTTTTTTTTGGCCAATCACAGGGAAATGACCATTGTCTGCTTTTATCTGTCATGTGATTATTTAAGGCTGTTCTCAAATCCGAAGAGTCAACTTTCTGACATAAGTTTTAGTTCATTTTTGTTCGAAAACGCATAAAACTAGAAGGTGTTGTTATTCAGAAACTATGTCATCAAGCTGTTTTTTCCGTTTTCTTGTAAACGCAATAGATCTTTCAAAAAATACTGTCAAATTTGGCATTTTGAACCGAACTTCCAAACGAAGGAAGAAAATCCAGTCAGAAACGGGAGAAAAATGCCGTGTCACGTGATCAAAATCGCTTATAACTTAATAGCTAATTTATTGATTAAAAAATGGAAAAAACAGTTCGATTCTAAATCGCTTCCAATGGTCAGGCTTTCCAATTTTATATCTTTCCGTTCAAAAATGAATTTGTAAATGTGTCAAAACGTTTTGCGCTTGTTGAGCAGAGCAGTTGAGAACAGCCTTAAAAGACTTGCCCATTCGCCAATTATGTGCGACTGATTATGTTGTTTATGTTTTTTTTTACTACCTTGTGTATGAGTCAACCCCCCCTCCCCCCCCCCCCCCCCCCCCCATTTTCAACTCCCAAATTTTGTCTAAAATAATTCGACTTATACACGAGTATATACGGTAGATAATCCATGTAATAAATAACACAAGTTTTAATTTCTGAAATAAAGTTATTACAGAAAACTTTGGAATCCGTGAAATCAGTGGATCCTATGGGCAACGGCCCTATGTCCCATGGTTGCTAATGGGGCACTGGTTAAAAATAAAGCTGGCTCCAAGGAATCCGTCAGGAAAAAACTAATTCGAATCAGAAAACAGCCTGAAGAGGAAACTATGAGTTATGCATTATACATTAGCTATTTAATACTATTTAACTGATTAATAATATTTAATGTATATGAGTTTAAGTATTGCATTGATAGGGTTTCACGTTTCTAACAAACGTAATGCGGCTTCTATGGGGCGTCCCCTGTAACTCTATCCGGATGAATCTTTTAGTGAATTCGATCATGTTGTGGATTCAACTACTATACATATAGTAAGTAGTCTTATTTTGGATGGGCTTCAATAGGTTTTGTGGATGCCAGTAGGTTGAGATAAAATCCCCGCTTCACCCCACCTCTCGTTATTTTTCCTCCCGCGTGTGATTTTGATCAGTATACCTTTGCCCTCTATTATCAAGTGACGTCTCTGAATTACTATTCTCCTGGCAGGGCCATAACCGCAAAGCGGCGGCGAGAATCCAAAATTATACAGACTTATGTTTTATATAAATTTTTGAATTATTCATTTTAAAGAAGCTTTCACTACGTTATAGGGTGACCAAGCCAAGTAGTTGATCAAATAAGGTCGGTTACTACGCTGGTTTTATTCAGTTTCCTTCCTTTTAAGTTTTAGAAGGAAACTAATGTAATTTCTACAATCCTTAATAACTGTCCTATAATGAGCAAAAATGAAATCTGCTGAAATTAAATAGCAAAATATATATATATATATATATATATATATATATATATATATATATATATATATATATAAGTACAGTCGTTTCCGTTTTAACGAATATTGACGGTTCCAGAAAAATATTCCATTCAGCAGGTAATTTGATTAAACGGGGATTCATAACTGTAATATTTAATGCGTAATGAAAAGGCAAAATAACCTTCTACGGTATATTTAATTAACAGAATTATAAATCGTTAGTAGAATAACATACAGTAAAAATAAGTACAAATGCTAATATAAAGTAAATACGTATTAATTTAATGTCAGTACATACCGGGTGTCCCAAAAAGGACTGACTGATTTTAAAATTCAATAACTTGCAAACGGTGACAGATATTTAAAAAATTCTTGCAGGAGGTTTCTGCATAAGGTCAAAAGTTTTATTACAGTGATTTTCGATTTTAGTTCAAATTACAAACAATAGATGGCGCTGTCAGCAATAGTCGCTAAATACAGGCTCGATTTCTAGTCCTTTCTCTTGTTCCATGCTGAAAAAGGAGATGGAAATGTATTATCCGGGCCACGAAGTACCAAAAATCGAGCCTGAATTCAGCGTCTATTGATCGCAGCGCCATCTATTGTTTGTAATTCGAACTAAAATTGAAAATCACTGTAAAAAAACTTTTGACCTTATGCATAACCCTCCTGCAAGAATTTTTTAAATATCTGTCACCGTTTGCAAGTTATTGAATTTTAAAATCAGTCAGTCCTTTTTGGGACACCCGGTACATTTATATGGTTTAGCTCACACTTAATACAGCTCGTTTGAATTTCGTCAAAACTGTCCTACTTCTAATTTGCGTTACTTATACTGCCTTTAAAAAAAATCGTTTAAAGTGGTTTGTTTAAGTGGAATTTTAAAGGAGTAAATATCGAGTTATTTTTCGAATGAGTGCAAAATATCACAACTACCATCTCGAGTCTGGTAGTAACCGCTCACTGCCATTAAGGGTGTATTCCGATCCAAACTGCTTATTTTCTGATTCATTTTAAAATTCATTTTTGCTCTCAAACGCATCAAACTTGGAAATTCTCTTATTTGGAAACTATATAATGTGCCGTGCTTCTTAATTTTTTGATAAATGCAGAAAATACTGTAAAAAACGCTGTCAAAGTGGGCGTTTTGAACCGAATTTTCCGAAACGGGCGATCTGGGAATGAAAAAAATGGTCCTACTGAGAAAATAATTGTTTAAAAATCAAATTCTAATGAATTGAGCTGAAAATGAAATCACACGGCACGTCAAACATGTCTTCAGAAATCACCCCCAGCAAGTTTCATGTTTTTACTTTTAAAAATGAGTCTGAAAATGTCCCAGAAAATTTCGAGCTGTTGAGGGTGGAAAAGTATTTTTTCGAATACACCCTTAAAGCCTGGAAGAAGTGATGGTGGGGGAGGTCAAGGTGGGGAAATCATTTGACCTATCCATCATACAACTGGCGGCCAAAATCATTGCAGGAAGTACTGAAAATTTGTTTTCAGCGTAAAGGAACTGAAAATGACAAAAGGTGGAAAGAAATTCCAGCTGAAACGTGCTTTCCGCGCTTATTTTCGAACATCGGTCACACAGTTGTTATTTGATTAAGCGGGGACGTTCGTAAAAAGATATCTGGTTTAAGCGGGGAAAAATAACATAGAACCAATAGGAATAAATTCGGTTCAGGAGGATTCTATTCGAATAAGCGGGGTATTCGATTATCCGTGACTCGATTAAGTGGGGAGGACTGTAAATAGTTTCTTTAATTGCCATTTTCCCAGTAGTTGATCCATCGAAGAAATCAGTCTAAAATTCAAAAATGAATCTTTAAAATATCATGCTTGGACTGTGAATAACAATAATTCGTATAAAACTATTATTTGAAATAAGCAAGATGGAAGTGGATTATTTTAACTCACCGTAATTGTCCCCAACTAATCAAAAACTAAATTTTTACATTTCCTAGTAAAATAAATTCATAAAATGTCTTCCCTTACAGGTACAGGAGGCAGCTGACAACAATGTGACAACGGGTATTCCAACATTCAAACAAAAATATTATGTCTAGTGCCACGTGTAAAACTCATTTCCGCCTGAAATGGCACAATAGTTCAAAAATTTGATCAACTACTCGAGGGGTATCAATTACTGGCGCGGTCACCCTATACACTATTCTAAAATAATTATACTATAGTGAATATGGTGTATTTTAATTAACACTATATTTTCTATACTGAATACACTTCACTATGTATTAAAATTGTAAATCGAACTCCTCGAAATATTTTACTAATTAATTTTTATGATGCTATTTTTTCTCATGGACAGAGCTTAATTTCTAATCTCTAATAGTCTGCAGGCATAACAGCCATAGTGTATAGTCCCTCGTCCCTACCACTCGCATATTATTTATATTTCATACATTATTTGCAAAATTTAAAACCATTTCACCTTCTGCAAAAGAAAATTTGTAATATATTCTGACTATACAGTAATCCCGCGAGAGTTAGTTTCGCGGAAACATCCGCGAATGTTAAGATCCTGAACGTTGAGACTAAGTTTCCCGTGTATAAAAGTAGGTTAGTTTTAGGGATGCACCGAATATTCGGTAACATGGCCGAATATCAAATAGATACCGAAGGTAAGCTGAATATCCGGCTTGGCCGAATAGCAAACCATTCGGCCTACCGAATATTCTGTTTGGCCGAATAATCTAAATATTCGGCCGAACCAAATAGTACTTAAAAAGACTTTTAAAACATATTTTTAAAAACCTTATACAACTTCTACGTTTAACAGTCAACTTATAAAGATATTCAGACTAATTAGAAACAGAATCAGATTTAAATAAAAGAGAAGGTTTTTACATTATTTATTGGCTGTTTGTTAAGTATTATTTAAGAAAATTAACCGATCACAAGGATTTTCATAGGAATTAATTATGTACAAATGCAAGTTCCTGACCATTGTCCAGTAAATAAATCTGTTTCTTGCTTTTTCACAAGAAAGGGTGTTTCGATACAAAATAGAAAATCTTTCAGCGTTGATAACAGACATCAAGACAGACAATTTTTGTCCAGGAAACCATAATCGTAATCCACTTATTCAGTTATAAATAGAATGTATCTCATCTCACTTGAGGTCAAACTTGTATTTTCGTTTGTTACTTTAACAATAATGAAGATATTATAACTATATTTTCAACAGACTTGTTTTGATTTCTGTGAAATATGATATGATGAGAAGTGCTGGAATTTGCCATCATTCATATCTAAACAACTATGAGCTAGACATTCCTTTATTCAGAATGCTATTGACAGTATTTATACTGTATCATTGGCCAAAATTCAGCCATTTTCAATGATATCACATTTAATACAAGAAAAATTAATATTAAACAAATGTTGCTAAAATATCTGTATTATTGATAAAGTAGTGAACGACAATTCAGTTTCGGCTTGTGTAGTGTTTTTGATTGAATATTTTGATGGAATAAATTAATTGAGATGTTGTTTCTTGTTTTGGTTGTCTTGAGTTTTGACCATATTATAACTGTTGAAAGTTTGTTGCAAGATTTTAAGAACGTTTACAATCTATGAAAATGATCGCCCACCCCAGACAACGATCTAGGATGCATTTAAAAACTTCCTTGCGGACTTCCTTCAAACGGAGTAGAACAGTTATTCTTGCTGAGTTGCCACCATATAAAATTTGAATAGATTGTATTATTTATTTACTTTTACTTTAGTCTCTTCCTGACAAACAAATGATATATGATCCTGTACAATTTTTCTTCCAATTCACAATTTCTCTTTGATTTTAAAATGTTTGTTTTAGAATTTAAGAATTTTATTCATTTGTTTTAATTCACAGAAGCCATGAAATTTAAAATTTTATTAATCAAAAAAGTTTTATAACTATCCTCTTCTTAAAAAACTCAAAGCAGATTTTCTTTCAGCTTAAAGTTTACTTGAAAATAGCTCTTGTTTATCAAAATGAAAGTTTGTTTTAAATATTATGTAAAATTGTTTTAAATTTTAACATTTTGATGCCTGCATGTAAACTTTGAAATATAAAAGTATTTGACAAGCCGAATATTCGGTATTCGGTTCACCTGTATGCCGAATGTTCGGTATTCAGCCAAAATCACTATTCGGTGCATCCCTAGTTTGTTTTATAATTTTTTTTTAAAGCAAAATAGAGCAATTTAAATTAAAAAAGAATATTTATTAAGTATTATACATTAAAATTACATATTTTAAATAAATTTTAATAATTATAAACATATTGTACAAAATTTATTTGTTAGTTGGTGGCCGAAAAATCTAGATCTTTTGTTTATGAATTTCCATGTCAGGAAAAGTTTCGGCCTCGATTTCTATTTTAAATTTAAGACTCTTCATCAGTGAAGAATCGCATTCTATTGCTTTTTCAACAAGTTGTTATTGATATTTTAAATTTACCCGACAATTTTTGTAGAAAATATTTTACCTGCAATAAAAATTTGGAATTTTTGAACATTAAGTAAAATTAAAAAAAAAAAAATATGCATAAATAATAAAGAAAATTACTGATCTATATTTTCCCTCAGCACTAGGGCTGAAGTTCTCGTAACTTAGGTCATACAGTAATACAGTAGGCTATACAGTAGATAGGTGTTTAATATCACGTAGTTCATAGAATTGGTAAAACAAAAAAATATTCTTTATAAAACAAGTTTTGCGAATAACCAAGTTAAGTATATTCGCGAATATTGAAATGTTCTGCATTTTCTATTTCGTGAATAATCAAAACTTGCGAATGTTAAGGAATTACTGTATATGAAATTAAATCTAATAAAATTTAATAAATGAACAGAATAAAAACACTAAAATCAGGAGTGGGGAAGTTTCAGAAAATCCTACTCGCCAAGGGTTTTTTTTTCCTTTTTGTATTAACCAGTAAAACAAATACGCGACGCTGTTCCGGTGGGCTCAGTGTGTTTAAAATAAGCTCAGTTGGATTAAAAAAAATACCAATCCTAAAACTTTCTTCTATCTAATACATCTTAATATTTCAAAATGTAGTTACAAATGACAATATTTAATTTTATTAGTTTAAAACTATACCAACTTTAACTTTCATCTTAAATGTCTGCTTCAGTCAATGAATCTGAATAAAAACAAGTTAATCTCGATCATGATATTTATTAAGGGTGTATTCGAAAAAATATTTTTCCACCCTCAACAGCTCGAAATTTTCTGAGACATTTTCAGACTCATTTTTAAAAGTAAAAACATGAAACTTGCTGGGGTGATTTCTGAAGACATGTTTAACATGCCGTGTGATTTCATTTTCATCTCAATTAATTAGAATTTGATTTTTAAACAATTATTTTCTCAGTATGACCATTTTTTTCATTCCCAGATCGCCCGCTTCGGAAAATTCGGTTCAAAACGCCAACTTTGACAGCGTTTTTTACAGTATTTTCTGCATTTATCAGAAAATTAAGAAGCACGGCACATTATATAGTTTCCAAATAAGAGAATTTCCCAGTTTGATGCGTTTGAGAGCAAAAATGAATTTTAAAATGAATCAGAAAATAAGCAGTTTGGATCGGAATACACCCTTAAAATCAACAGTTTTCCGTGATTCTGTTGTAAATCAGCTGTTCGTGAATAGCCGGTGTGAGAACTTCACTTATCACAAGAAAAACTCTTCACATGTATCCCCATGTGTTAGAAATCTAACCTCTTCTTATAACAAAATACCCAGATATTTCGGCTGGAGTCAAAAGGAACGATACATTCGGATCGATCTTCCTAGTTTGGAGTTCGAGTGTCAAATATTTCTAAAGATCGCTGAAGAAAATAGCTTTACCGCTAATGGTTTTTACCTGTGATCTTATCCGGTCGACCTCACAGGTTGAAAATGAAAGTAAAATTGGATGAGCGCTCATATGCATGAGAAAATTAAGCAGAGCCTATCCGAACAAAGTTTGTTGACGATGAAATGGAAAAATGATACTCCCCTTGTGGAGAAAAGTTTCCTAGAAGAGGCTGGGAGATCTGATTAGTTGTGTCTAAAATTTCAGAGAGATAGTCGGTCGAGACTAATCTCTCGGTGAACGGAACAAGGTGATTATCACCGGAAAAATGACTTCGAATCTTCAAAGGCATCTTTATTGAAGTCAGGCTTAGACTTAAATCTGCTCATCGCAAGGAAACGCGGGCTGAATTTGCTATTTTCGTACCTTGAAATCTGTGGACTTTGGGATCCATCACGGATCGGAATTATAGACTTTCTCAGTGCTATGAAAGACTTTGCCTCACCAAAAAAACTATCATTTCTTTAGAATCAACGAATTCTTTAAAAGTTGTGACGAACTCATTTTTTAAATGTTGCATTTAACCCAGAAATAATATAACTTGTTTATTTAATAAATGTATTTCTGAATTAAATTGTGCCTCGTTCGTAGACGCCATAAATTCACGCTACCCGTCGTACACTAAATTCGGGGCATTACAACCTGGTGGCGGCTCAGTGGATTCTCACACCAGAAAGAAAACGTTGTTTAGGAGGAATTAGTCTGCCACCACACAGAGACGGCTCAGTGCAAGCCCGCAAAGACGACGAAGGAAGGAGCATCAGGCCTCATCACGGAGTCCCGGAACCAAAGAAAGGAACACCGGATTTCTTCAACAGTAGCCCAAACCCAAAGAGAGGAGCATCAGTCCCCTACAAAGTGGCCCAATCCTAAAGAAGGAGCAACCAATCATTCGATGGAGTGTCCCAGAGCAATCGCCGGAGCGTCCAGCCGAGACATAGTCGCAGGTCCCGACAACGACAGCCGAATCTTGAGGTGTGTGTGTGTGGGGGGGGGGGGAGGACATATTTTTGAATTACGTTTTCCACGATATCTCTGAAAATATAACCCCTGAAATTAAAACAAATGTATTTTTGAGTTCGGTGTTACAGCTGTTCTCAACTGCTTTGCTCAACAAGCGCAAAACGTTTTGGTACATTTACAAATTCATTTTTTAACGGGCAGGTATAAAATTGGAAGTCCTGACTAGAGAAGCAATTTGGAATGGAACTGTGTTTTCCATTTTTTGATCAATAAATTACCTATTTAGTTATAAGCGATTTTGATTACATGACAAAGACGTTTTTCCCCTTTCCTTGAGTGGTTATTTTTCTTTCGCGCGGAAATTCAGATCAAAACGCCCACTTTGACACTACCTTCTGAAAGAGCTATTGCGTTTGCAAAGAAACGGAAAACGCAGTTCGATTAGAGAGTTTCTGAACAACAACACCTGCTAGTTTCATGCATTTCCGAACAAAAATAAATTAAAACTTATGTCATAAAGTTGCTCTTTTGGATTTGAAAACAGCCTTAACCGAAATCCATTTTTAAAGTATAGTAAATTCTGTCTAAGGCGGATTTTCTATAACCCGGAAATCTGTCTACCGCGGAAAATTTTTCAGATCCCGGCGAACCCATAGAAAATTACATTCATTTATGCTGCATAAGGCGGAATCTGTCCAACGCGGAAACGAAACGGAAAGCATTTTAAGGTCCCACCAAAACCAAAATTTTGCATAAGGTAGAAAAAAGGTTAATTTAAAAATGAAAGGCATTTTGTTTATTAAACTTTAAAACTAATAAGTCAAATACTCAATGTCGTGCATGTTAGTTAAATTTCGTAACACTTTGAGAAAGTTAATTCAAAAGGACAGAAACTGTTTAAATTTTAAGGAATTTATTCGTGTGCCATTTTTTCATATGCAAAATTATATTTAAAGGTTAACATTTCTAATAGAATGAACATTTATCAAAGTATATATTTTCGAAAGTGCAATATATTATACTTTAAGGATGTACTGAAATTCAAAGTTACAGCATTCATTCTCGAATATGTCTCATTCTCGAAGTTTATTGGGGAGTGGGGAGTGTTAGTTTTTTTTGTGTGTGTGTGTGTGTGTAATCTTCCAATTCGCATGTATTACAGCAATTTTAAGAAATTGAATAGCGTTTCTCATTTATCTATAAAGACAAAAGATCTTTCCGAATTTCAGTTTTCAACCGATTTTCGAGTCAGGAAAATCAATAAAAAATCATCAAATTCGAGGGATTTTTATTTTTATTTATTTTTTTTTTTTTTTTTTGGGGGGGGGGGGGGGAGCTTTTTTGCATAAGCCGGAATATTGCCTAAAATTTTCTCAGTCCCGATCGATTCCGCCTTAGACAGAGTTTACTGTATTTCATACGATAGAGCTTTCATACGATACCCTACACGATATATATATTTTAAAAAATGATTATTTTCAAGTAACTTAATTAGCCCCCTACATTTTTTTTCTAAATATATTTGTGAATGGTTAATAATCTACAGATATGTGGGTCAATACCCTTTATTACTTCTACCAAATTTGAACTTTCCACGTTTCATAGTTTATGAGAAAAACGACTGTGACAGACAAATAGAGAGACACAAGAATGATAATGGTTCCGTTTTTACTTTTTAAGTAAGGAACCCTAATAAAAACAATGAATTTTTCATAATCGAGTTCGTCCACGCCGAATTATTGTATTGTAACGGAAATGTTTGGGAAAAAAACAGGAATTGCAGTCAAAGAGTCAGGCGTGATTTTCACAGCGAACACTGAATGAACCTCTTCTTTACTGAACAAAAAATTTTTTTTGAAAAAAATGTTGGAATAGGGTTTTTTTTACCTATTTTGGTTTCAAAAATGATAATAATAGAAAATTCTTTGTCTCAATTTTTGTGCAGCAGAAACGATTCTGTTCAAAAAATTTTTTGCAAAAGGTATTCTGCACATTTCAAGCTAGTAAAAAATCTGTCTGTATAAATTATATGGTTAAAATATTGGACCACACTTTAACAAAATAATTTAACAATACCCCCACCTAAACGAAAATCTCGCATATCCTCTGAGGAAATATTGCCATAGCTAACATATGTTGTTACGGCTTCTCTTAACCTTGACTGTCGCGCGCGCCTCCATGGCGCATTCTTCTGTAATTTAGGTTTGGCCGTTTGGCAACTTTTAAGAATAGTTCAGTTTTTTGGTTTTCGACGATCTCTGCGGACCTATGGTGCGTTCGCTGGATCCAATATTTTTCAAATGATGTATATAATTCTTCGAATAATGTATATAAACTGTACATAATATTCTTTGTATATAAAGTAAATTAAATCAATAAGTGTAGTTAATGAACCAGCGACTATGGGTATTTCGCTACTCGCACCATTCGACACTTGGCATTGGTCCGTCGAGCCGGAGGTGGTTTCGTTTTTAATTCTTCATTAGTATTGCATTTTAGTTGTTGTGAAATTACAAATTGAAATGGCCACATTAGTGTCCTTAAACAGATCGAGGGGCTCGTTAAAAGCTCAACTCACAAGGCTAGAAAATCTACTAAATGATGAGACCGCTACGCAGTCAAAAATCAAAATCGATACAAAACTCAAGACTCTTGAAAAGGTTTCCAATAACATCGATTCGTTACGTACCGACTATTACATAACAGTTCCTGACGATCACGATATGACAGAAATCGGCTCTTTATTAATGGAGTTGGAAGAACGAGTGGAACAGCTAGAGGTAAGTTTCAATCTATTATTAAATTCTGATAAAAATGAAACTAAAAGTCCTGAATTAAAATTTAGTAATTGTAAGATCAAATTGCCAGAAATTCCACTTCCTCAATTTAGTGGAAAGTGTGAGGATTGGAATATGTTCAAAATCGAATTTAACAATATTGTTACGAATAATGAACAGCTATCTGAAATTCAGAAATTACATTATTTACATTCCGCATTAAAAAATGAAGCTAAACTATTAGAAACTCCAGAAGATATTACATTCGATTCATTGTTTAAGGGTCCCTCCCCTTTATACTTAACCCATAAACCTCCAAATCTAATCAAGGCAGCTTCTTAAAGGGTCGTTTGCACGGAGCGAGTTTACTAGCTACAAGCCAGCGAATTCACTAGCTGCTAATAAACTCGCCCCGTGTAAACACGTTGGCTAGCGAACTATCTGGCAGCTCAGCGAGTGCGAAAAAAGTTGAAAGCTCGGCTACTTTTCTCGCTACTCGCTGGCGTGTTAGCTATCTGGCTAGTAAACTCGCTGTGTGTAAACGTTGTTGCTAGTGAAATCGCTGCGAGTATTCGGTGGTTCGGGGTTCTGTAAATGTAAACAATGTCGACTGAAGTAGTTCGTGTCGGCGTGAATGAACAAAATATATTTTTCGAATAAACTTAACAATTAGGATACCAATAATTAAAATATTTTTGAGAATTATTCACTGTTTGAAATAACTACCGTAATTATCACAAGGTGAATATTTTAATTATTTTAGATAGATAGTTGAAAATACTAATGTCGGGGAATTGCAGTTATCAAATTATTGAGACTGTACAGGGTTTAGAGGGCAATAATTGAAAAAAAAAAAGTTTTGGCGTATTTGAATAGATTCGTATATTTTCCACTATTTTTCTCAGTTAAACTACCTGAAAGTACTTTTAGTAATTAGTATTGCAAATATGATAGGAATGATACTGAGGGTTGAATGTTTTAAATACTAAATAAAATAATTTCAAAATAAATCTGCAGAACTATGATGGCGTTTGAGGCTACTGATCTGCAGATTTACTAGGTCAATTATTACCATAGATTTTATTAATATTACAATCATTTTTTGTGAGAGATGAATAAGTAAAAATGTTTAAGACAGAAAATAATAGATTTTTAACAACTTCAGTAACTTATTTTTTTTTTTTTTTTTTTTTTTTTTTACGAATTTAATATTTCTAACTGAGCGAAAAAATGCCCAGGCCAGGAATCGAACACAGATCATTGGCTTACAGGGCTAATGCTCTATCGTTTAAGCTAACTGGGTCGACAACCGGTGAGCATATCTGCAAGCCAAGGATCTGTGTTCGATTCCCGGCCTGGGCATTTTTTCGGTCAGTTGGAAATATTCAATTCGTATGATAGCCTTAGCAATCAGTTTGATTGTGTTAAAATAATAGTTTACCGTAATTTCCCACGTATCCGCTACGGCTTCGTTAAGTCTTTTCAGACCGGAAATTTTATTGAAAAAAAGAAGTCAAATAAGTGACAAGCAGAAGCAAGACACATTTTATTTAAAATAAACTCTGGTAGGAAATTGAGTTATCCGAGGTGCGGCAGATGGACGCGAAATTACGCGCTTTAGTTTTTATTTAAATGGGGAGGGGCTGAGCCCTATGAGCCTCTCTTTTCCATATGCCCTTAAACAATATATGCTTTACTTCCTGGTTTGTTTCATTGATTGGCAGATAAACTAAACAGGGGCAGAGTTATAAAAAAAATTATGTGATTAAAATATTGAAAATTTTATTAACCATATGAAATTAATTAAAAGCAACACTATTTATAAAATTTTGGTGTTCCTATTAAACATCAGTGAAATTGCAGTTTTAGCGACGATTACATGGGGTGTCCATTACTGAAAATAGACTAATTAAACGTTACAATAATGGACACGGGTCTTAAAACCTTAAAAATTAATGAAATTTTATAAATGATCATTAGAATATAAAATTCAAATTTCATCTTTTAATTTCGTATTGAAGTAATCTGTGTGTTTTATTTTTTATAACACAGGGTAATCTTGGTATACATTTAAAAACTTGGCAATATCATTTGCGTTCCACTTCAATTTTCCAAGGACACACACGCATAAAAAAAAAAAAAAAAAAAAAAACAGAAAACTCGGCACTTAATATAAAAACAAACACTGTTTTCAGAAAAAAACATAAAAGAAAGCTTTAGAATGCAGCAAGTGACGCAATAGCGAGTTGGCTACTGAGCGAGCAAACAAGTTCGTGTGTAAACGATCACTATCTCGCTAGCTGACTCGCTCGCTACTTTTCTTGCCGGCTTGTAGCTAGTAAACTAGCTTCGTGTAAACGAGCCTTAAGGGTGTATTCCAATCCAAACTGCTTATTTTCTGATTCATTTTTGCTCTCAAACGCATCAAACTGGGGAAATCCCTTATTTAGAAAGTACATAATGTGCCGTGCTTCCCGATTTTTTGATAAATGCAAAAAATATTGTAAAAAATGCCGTCAAAGTGGGCGTTTTGAACAGACTTTTCCAAAGCGGGAGATCTGGGAATGAAAAAAATGGTCAGACTGAGAAAATAATTGTTTAAAACTCAAATTCTAATGAATTGAGCTAAAAAAGAAATCACACGGCCTCTTAAGCGTCTTTTCAAAAATCACCTCAGCAAGTTTCATGTTTTTACTTTTAAAAATGAGTCTGAAAATGTCTCAGAAAATCTTGAGCTGTTGAGGGCGGAAAAATATTTTTTCGAATACACCCTTAAAGCATTAGAAAATAGATTTGAGAATAAACGAATTATTGTGAATATACACTTAAAGGCTATATTAGATTTCGAAAGAATTGCACACGAGTCATCTAAAGAACTAAGGCGATTAATAGATGTTATAAACAAAAATATCAGGGCTCTAACCAACTTAGGATTTGAGAGAAATACACTCTCGGACATTTTGTTTACAACATAATTTTAGAAAAATTGGATAAGGAGTCAATTGGATAAGGAGAGGAAAAAATACGAATTGTCAATAACACATCTAAAGTCCCGAGCTTTGACAGTTTAATGCAGTTTTTAGAAAAAAGAAGTCAATCGCTCGAAAGTATAAATAGAAACGTAACTAGATCAAAAATCCCTAGTGAAATAAATTTTTTTGAAATCTTTGTTAGTAAATTCGAGTTCTGAGAGGCACTGTGTTATTTGTGATCAATGTATGCAGTTTGGTGAACGATATGCTATCGTTAAAAAGCATAAGCTTTGCCTGAAATGTTTTTCGGAATCTCATTTAGTTTCTAATTGTGTGTCAAAACACATATGTAAACATTGTAAATCACCTTCCTCTCATAACACTCTATTACATAGAGATAAATCAATTGTTTCTAATAATGAATCTCGAAATCAAAAGGCAGAAAAGAAGCAGACAGTTGACCGGGGGGAAAGAAATGCGGCGCCTGATGTAGCAGTATCGCAAAGTCTTTCTAATTGTTTTCCTTCTTCGAATAAAAGCGTCATTTTAACAACAGCAATGATTGAAATTAAAACGAGTAAAAAGAATTTTATTCAGGGAAGAAGTCTATTAGATTCTTGCAGTCAAATTAATTGTGTATCATTTGATTTTGCAAAAAAATTGGGTTTAGAGAAAACAAAGGTTTTTGCTCCTATATCTGGGCTGAATGGCACAGCTACGACACTAAATTATAAAATTGAAACTGTGATTTCAAATAAAAATAGAGATTTCACAAGGGAACTGGAATTTCTTTTAGTGCCAAAAATTACAGAAATAACCCCACTTACGCCCATTCGAGTAGACATTGCTGATATACCCACAAATATCTCGTTAGCAGATGCTAAATTTAATATACCAGGAAAAATAGATTTATTATTGGGTGCTCAATGCTTTTTTGATTTATTGTAATCCGGTCAAATTCGCTGCTCATCACAAAACTTGTTATTTCAAGACACCGTGTTTGGATATGTAGCTAGCTGTGTTGTGAGTAATTCCCCAACCGATTCTCAATATTGTGGTCTACTCACTCAAAATGAAAAAATAGAACAATCCTTGCGACAATTTTGGGAAATCGAAAATATTAATGATTCCAGTTCGCTGCTTAGTGAAGAAGAGAAATTTTGCGAAAATCATTTTAAAACTACGCATTATCGAACTGACACTGGTCAGTACCTTGTGAGCATGCCTATGGCGGATGCTACATTTTTAGGAGAATTAAAAAAATTAGCCGCAAAAAGACTCGATCAAGTTTGGCACCGATTAGATAGGGATTCGAACTTGCAACCTCTGTATTCCGAATTTATGGACGAGTATAAAAATTTAAATCATATGGAGTTAGTGGAGGAATCGGAACCCGTAAAGGACTGTTATTATATACCTCATCATGGAGTTTACAGACCAGAAAAAAGTAGTACTACACGCTTGCGTGTTGTGTTTAACGCGTCAACGCCAACGACATCTGGTTTGTCATTGAATGACCTCCTTTTAAAGGGTAAAATTCCACAACAAGAGTTATTCTTAATTATGAATCGTTTTCGAAAACATAGATATGCATTCACTGCGGATGTAGAGAAGATGTGTCGAATGGTATTAATTAATCCTTCGCAAAGAGACTTTCTTCGAATTTTGTGGAAGAACAATATTGACGCGCCAGTACAAACTTATAAGCTCAATACAGTGACTTATGGGACATCTAACGCTCCTTATTTAGCTACTCGTGCTCTTAAGCAATTAGCTCTAGATGAACAAAAAACTTACCTCTAGCATCGTCAGTCGTCTTAAAGGACTTTTATGTAGATGATCTTCTTTCCGGGGAATCAACTCTCGAAAAAGCTAAAATCCTTAAATCACAATTAATTCAACTTTTGAATTGTGGAAACATGAAATTGCACATACTATCTATATTGAATCTCATACTAGGGTTGCCACCGAATATAGTTTCGATGGTCAGCCAGATTATACTTCAGTAAAAACATTGGGTGTTCTATGGGAACCACAGAGTGACTGTTTTCTGTATAAATTGAAAATTCCTAACAAAGAATTTTATAGTAAACGAGATGTCCTATCTTTAATTTCAAAAATATTTGACCCGTTAGGATTAATTGGGCCTGTAGTAACAAGGGCTAAGATATTTATGCAGAAGCTCTGGTTAGCAAAATCGATTGGAATGAGCCATTACCGGATTGTCTGGAGAGAGAATGGAATGACTTTGTATCCACTCTCTCAGAGTTGGAGAACTTAAAGATTCCTAGATTTGTTTTTCGTGAAGATCGCATAATCATACACGGGTTTGCGGATGCTTCTTCGTTAGCCTATGGGGCTGCAATTTATGTTCAATCGTTATCAGTTGAAGGATCTCCTGCTGCACAGCTATTATGCAGCAAATCCAGGGTCTCTCCTATAAAAACAGTGTCAATTCCACGTTTGGAGTTGTGTTCTTGCCTCCTATTAGCGAAACTAATTCATAAAGTTCTACCGTCACTGGACATTCGAATAGAAAATATCGTTCTCTGGAGTGACCCCACGATCTCGCTTGCTTGGATTAGAAAACCACCCTATTTGTTAAAAACATTCGTGAGTAACCGAGTTGCCGCTATACAAGAACTTACAGATTCTTACCAATGGCAGCATGTGACATCGGATAATAATCCAGCTGATGTAATATCTAGAGGACTGGACGCTAAGGAACTTTTAAATTGCAACCTTTGGTTTTGTGGTCCGAACTTTCTTCGTGACAAAATTCAGCATGCAGAAAATAATCCAGTAGATCTAGAAACAAATAATGGCTATGCGTTAGAATTCAAAGCAGTTCAGGACATTAACCTTGCAGTTAAGACTGAAAATTTACTGTACTAGCGATGAATAATTTTGTAAACCAAGCTCGACTGAATGTGAAATGACTCCTGTTCAAGAATACAGGAAATTTACATCTCTTTAAAGATGTTTCAGGATATAATATGTAAAAATAATTTTTTAATCGTTACTAGCGTGCACATTAAAATACAGTGGTGGACAAAATTATAAGGACAAGGCAAAAATCGCCAAATCTTGGCTACATTTGGCCGGAAACTTATGCAAATTTAATGGCGGGAAACCAATGAAAAATGAAGAATATTTTTATAAGTTTTTGTGGAAATATGTGGAAAATTCATATTCATAAAATGTATTATGGATTTATACAGCCATGTGATATAGACAAAATTATAAGAACAATTGTATTTGTGCGTTCTAAAAAGCAAAATTTGCATGTTTTTTGCTCTGCACACGGAACTCCCGGACGATATAAATGCGTTGTAAGCGTTTGGGATCGTCATATTCTGTTTTTCAGTCATGCCGCTAGGTACAAAGATTTCGGAGTTTGAGAAAGGGAAAGTGGATGCATTTAAAAGTTCAGGATTTTCTGTACGCCAAATTGCGACAAAGTTCAATAGATTAAAAACGGTTATTTACGATTATCTTAAAAATCCCGCTAAATATGGACGGAAAAGGCATACAAGTAGGCCATTTTCTGCTTCTGTACGGGAGAAAAGAATGATAATAAAGCGAGATTGCTCCAAAAAACAAATGTGAACAGAAATAAAACGTGAATTAAACTTAGAATGTAGTGCTCGAACTGTTCGACGTGTTTTACAAAAAGAAAAAAAAAGGTTCACTATGGTAAACATATGTCACGACCGCCTCTTACAAAAGTCATAAGAGACTAAGGATGGAGTTTGCCAAAAAATGCATTGCTATGTGAAAAAAAGTGGGATGATGTTGTCTTTTCCGATGAGAAAAAGTTTAATTTGGATGGACCAGATGGTTTTCGCTACTTTTGGTATGATCTCCATAGATAAAAAGAAATTTTCCAAAGCGTACATTTGAAGGTGGCTCAGTAATGGTCTGGTGAGGTTTCGCAACTCGTGTAACTACTCCAATAGATTTTGTGCAGGGTAAAATGAATTCCGAGAGTTATTTTGATGTATTGGGCGATAATATTATACCAGAAGCACAGTTAATAACGAGTGGAGACTATTTTTTCCAGCAGGACAATGCCTAAGTACATGTTTCTCAAATTTCAAAATCGTGGTTTGCTGCTAATTTCGTGAAACTACTTCATTGGCGGGCTAGAAAACCTGATCTGAATCTAATGGAAAATCTGTGGGGTATTCTGGCACACGATGTATACAAAAATTGTATACAATATGAAAACAGGGAAGAGCTTATGTCCTCCATTGAAAAAGCCTGTTCAAAAATTTCTTAAGGAATTCTCAAACTCCATGACGTCAAGACTGATAAATGTGATTGAGCAGAAGGGGAAGATTATTAATTATTAGTGTGTTTCAGGCAAAAACATTCATTGTCCTTATAATTTTGTCCAATTTTTACAATGATATATTTTGTTAATTATGGCAAAACATTCATATTTTGCATTTTCCAATGTTTTGCATTCTACAATGATTTCTAGAATAAAAAAGTATTTTATGTATAAATGTCACTTTATGTAGTTCAGAAATAAATTTTTTCTGTGCAATTTTCAATTGTTCTTATAATTCTGACCACCACTGTAGCACTTGTTTATTGTAGGAGCCTTAGCCTTTTTCTTTCGAAAAACTCTGCGTAATTCGGGCTGCAGAAAGAAAGATTCGTAGCCAAGCGGTATAAACAGCTATGAAAACAAGCCAGATGAAATTTTATGCTTGTTTATTATACAAGGTGGCTACAAATTATTTGGGCAATTTCGTAGTTAAGAACCAGTGGTGTACTTGTAAAAAAGGCAGAGGGTCAGTGGCGTGGCGTCCGGTCATCGCTGGATGCGGCGATGACCAAGCAATATTTTAAAACTCTTAATAAGCTTTTAAAACTCTACGATCCAGTTTTAGCAGAACATTTGGAGTTCATGTATAAGTGAAGGTAAGATTTAAAGTTTCTTTTTTGAACACTAGGGGGCTCGGCCCCCTACGAGCTACGCTCGCCAACCCCCATCCAGACACCGCAGACTCTAAATGCACGCTAATTTGATCGGCTTTAAAAAGATTTCGAAAGATTGAATTATAATTTAAAAAACAGTGGCGATCTCCCTATAAACGAATTTCTATTCATTTCTCTTTGATTGGGGAATTTTAACGCCAAATCCGCTGCGGTACTACTTGATGTCGACCAATTTCGCCAAATTATATAAATCGCCAAACCACTCGCCAAATTATACAAATTGATATAACTTTTATTTTAAATAACGATAGAACAAATAAATTCGTACAACATTAATAAAAACACAAATAAAACGTCGAAATAAAAATAACTTGATGACGTATACACGTGTAACAACATTTCAAAATAAGCTAATATAAAAGGAATTAAGTAAAGAGAGTCTTTGTCTCCTGGTATTTTTTAACAAAGCGAAAAGAAAGTTCTTTTAAATGAGATATTTTAAAATAATTCTCAAAATATCAAATAAATGTCTAGCGCAATTTCTAAATTTAAACTTTTTTGCAATATTATTTTGTGTTCATTTTATGTAATAACTATAATGTGACGTAAATATGACGTCATTTCTCCTAAGACTTCTAACGCATGTTAATGAATTTATTATTTTACAATATCCTTTCTCTTTTTAAATTCACGTGTATACTTTTTATGACGTAATTTTTAATAAGTTCCAGCTTTTTATACGTAATTATTTAATTCTAATTTGAACGTTTTTTTCCTGTTTATAATAGTCACGCGTAAAATTTTTTTTAATTTGAAGCAAACATTATTGCTTGCGCTTTTTATACAGTTGGCAACAGTTTAAATTAGTACAATTTTCTGAAATCTGTAAAAAATATCTCTAGAAATGCTGAAAATTTGAATTTAAAATAGAAATAAAACCTGAAAAAATGAGTCAAAATAAAAAAATTAATGCAATCTGCACTCCGGCAAATTCTAACGCATAAAATGATCTAAAAATGATTACACTGCCATGTATAGTTTTTGCTGCTATAAAACTTTTTTAGTGGAACGATTTTGTCCAACTTTAGCATTAAATAACTCTTAAAATAATTATTCGATTTGAAAACTGTCTGCATCAGCGTGTTTATCAAACATTTTTGTATAAAACCACCGATTTTCATATTTTTGTATGCATTATTTTTGTTAATATTAACGAAGAAAGGCCTCCGGTCACAAAAAAATCAAAACCGGCGGCGGCGGCGGCGGCGGCGGTGACAGCGGTAGTTACTTTTTTTTAGAATAGAGAGATAATTGTTTGTTTACTTTGACTAATGATTTTTTGAAATTGATTCGTATTATTAGTTACATTTTTAGATTTATAGAAAATTGTAAAAATGTTAAAGAAAAAAAACAGCGGTCCTTTAACAATTGATGAGTTGAAAAAAGCGGAAGTTGTCCTGATTAAACAGGTACAGTATTCTACATTTTCTGAAGAGATAAAACAACTGAAGAACGAGAAGAGCCTGTCAGGTAAAAGTAAATTAAAATTTTTGAATGCATATTTAGATTCTGCAGGAATTATCGGAGTTGGAGGTCGCCTAGACAACTCCAGTCTGACCTGTGAAAACAAACATCCTATTGTTTTACACCACAATAATAAATTAAGTGAAATTATTTTTGAATATTTTCATAAGAAGTTTTTCCATCTAGGGCCACAATCCTTATTACATCATGTCAGGAAAAAATATTGGGTAATAAATGGGCGACCTTTAGCGCGTAAAATAGTTCATAAATGCATAACCTGTTTCAAAAACAAACCAATAAGTGCGAACCAAATAATGGGAAATTTGCCTTCAGAACGAGTAAACCCTAGCCATCCATTTCAAAAATGTGCGATTGATTTCTGTGGACCCTTTATGATTAAGTATAAAAATCAGAAAAAGGGCAATTATAATAAAATTTATGTTGCAATTTTTGTTTGTCTCGCCACAAAGGCAATTCATTTGGATATAGTAACAGATTTAAAATCTGAATCCTTTATTGCCACCCTGAAACGATTTTTCGCTAGAAGAGGTGAAAGCACAGCTATAATGTCAGATAATGGAACTACATTTGTAGGTGCAAATAAAGAGTTGAAGAAATTACATGCCCTGGTATGTAAACCCGATGATGCTTTGTCTAATTATTTGGCCTCTGAGGCTGTTAACTGGAAATTCATCCCTCCTCGTTCACCCAATTTTGGTGGATTATGGGAGGCTGGGGTGAAATCCTTTAAATATCATCTCAAAAGAGTCTTAGGCAATTCTCGAGTCACACTCGAAGAATTTTGGACATTAATTACTGAAATTGAAGCAATTTTAAATTCTCGACCTTTAGTCCCCTTGTCGTCAGATCCAAATGAAATTGAAGTCTTGACCCCTGCCCATTTTTTAATAGGCCGACCATTTACTTCAATTCCTGAACCGGATTTGACCAAAATTAATGATAATAGGTTGTCTAACTGGCAAAAATTAACCCAAATGACCCAACTTTTATGGAAAAAATGGAACACGGAATATTTGGCTAATTTACAGCAACGCACAAAATGGTACATTGGAAAAGAAAATCTAAAAGAAGGATGTATGGTCATCCTAAAGGAGGATAATTTACCTCCTGGTAAATGGGCATTAGGTCGTGACCTTAAAGTAATACATGGTTCTGATAAAAAAAGTCAGAGTTTTACACATCAAAACAGCAACAGGTATAGTTATGAGGTCCGTCTCAAAAGTGTGTCCTCTTCCATTAGATGATTGCTGATTTCTATTATCTTAAAACATTTAACTCATTGCATTATTATCATCATTATTGTATATTTTTATTTTGACCCAGTTTATTATGTATATCAAGTTAAAATTGGGATAACAGAACGCCATTCTTTGCTTCAGTTTTCACATAGAATCTAAATCTAACTGTTACCGTATCTATATATTTTCTTTAATTAAATATTATCAACTTTGTTAATTTTATTAGTTTGCTATGTGTATTGAGTGCTAATTTTGATAATAGTCTTTTATGATATTCAAATGTAACCACTGTTTGCATTATAATTTATCTAATTCTCATTTTTGAAAAACTTAAGTGTATATTATTTGGAAGAAGTATATTTGTAATTTTTTTTAGAAAATATAGTGTATACTGATTTTAGAAATTTAATTCCTATTGTTCGCAATTGTTTATTGTTATATTTAGTGTTATTATGTTGAATGTTGACACCTGTCAACGGAGGCCGGTATGTTACGGCTTCTCTTAACCTTGACTGTCGCGCACGCCTCCATGGCGCATTCTTCTGTAATTTAGGTTTGGCCGTTTGGCAACTTTTAAGAATAGTTCAGTTTTTTGGTTTTCGACGATCTCTGCGGACCTATGGTGCGTTCGCTGGATCCAATATTCTTCAAATGATGTATATAATTCTTCGAATAATGTATATAAACTGTACATAATATTCTTTGTATATAAAGTAAATTAAATCAATAAGTGTAGTTAATGAACCAGCGACTATGGGTATTTCGCTACTCGCACCATTCGACACTTGACATATGTATATACAGAAATCTAATACCAATCCGTCTGTAACAGACAGGACGAATATTATAAACCTAGAGAATTTGGTTTTGAAATCCATATTGAGGGAAATCATACTGCCCAGAAAAGGGAATCATTTTTAGTCCAAAGAAATATGTTTAGGTCGAGGTAAGCTTAAACATTTTTCTCTTGTAAAATCTAAAAAGAGTGGCAGAATTATCAACAAAATACAGATAATTCTTTTGTTTAAAGAATCTAAGAATCTATTTTTTTTTTTTTTTTTTGTCATTGTATCAACAAATTGCTGGATTGACATGTCTTGCGATCAATATAATTTGACTTGGGGGAGTTTTGATGTAACCCATGAGAATATGCCGGCCTGTAAGTGTCATCATATCATAAACTGTAGTATTCACTGACCTGTGCTCTCGATTTTGCACTGAATGTAAATTTGTTTGTGCAGCTAGTTTCTCGAAAAGCTTCAATATTCATAACTGTAATTAAATTTTATTTTGAGGAAAGGGGCTATACATATATGACGTTATCAGCTTTTTGGTAATTTTGGACTCCCTCACTGTAAACTTAAATGTCTGAAATTCAGACATTTAAGTGTCTGAAACGCAGTGTTCAATTTTCAGACGTTTTAAAATGTCTTAAAATTTTCAGACACTTCTTGCGTCTGAATTTCAGACACTTAAGTGTCTGAAACACGAGTGTTCAATTTTAAGACGTTTTAAACTGTCTTAAATTTTTCAGACACTTCTTACGTCTGAATTTCAGACATTTCAAATGTCTTAATTGCGGCCATCTTTGAGCCTTTTTTTTTTTTAGCCAATATGAAGCCATCTTTGACCATTTTCTTTCTAAACCATATACGCAGCCATGTTTGACCACATTGAATATTTTTTTTATAAATGGGAATAATTTGTTGCCATACAGCAGAGCTGATTGCAGCGTGGGAAAACTGGGATGCTTCTCTGCCCCCTGATTTTAGGGTACCCCAAATTGGGTATGAAATTTTCATAAAGCTGATATTTTAAATCAGTTTTGACCTTATGAGGATTGTAATCAGTATTTTGTAGTTTTAGAATAGGATAATATATATTTTTTTTTTCACCTAAATATGTATTTATGTGTTATCATATATGCCCTACGGCATCAAAAATGTTTATTACTTTTAGTGAGAACTTCAAATTGCTTCTAGTCCAAAGACCTAGTATTCATTCACCCCCTCCCCCCATTGCCTTCATATACTGTTACAAAAAAAAAAGAAAAAAAAAAAAAAAAAAAAAAAAGCCTATTTGATGCCGTCAAATACATATTTGGATAAATATATCATTTTCTTTAGCCTAATCATGTTCTAAAAGTGCAAAATATTTATTAAAATAAGTGTAAGATCAAAACGAATTTAAAATGTCAGCTTTATGGAAAATTCGTACCAAATTTAGGGGCCCGTAAAACTAAAGGCCCATAGAAACAGCCCAGTTTGCCCATGCTGCAATCAGCTCTGCTTTATGGTAACAAATTACTCCCAAATATAAAAAATGATTCACTCCTTCAGAAAGAATCCCATCCCTGCTATGTTGTACAATTTTTTTCCAATTTAAATAAGATATTCCCAGTAAATTAGTTTAAGCATTTTTATTTCTGTGTTAAATAAAATCTAACACTGGATTCCCCCAAATTTACAGTATATGAGTATTATATTGTAATATTTATTAATCAATATTTATTATTAACCAATATTATGAATTTCTAGAGTAGAATAAGGTTAAAAACAAAATATATTTTTCTTCATACAGTAAAACCTCTCAATAGCGGGTACCTCGGAACCGTGGAATTTGTCCGACGTTCGGAGGTGTCTGCTTTTCTGAGGTATAAGTGTATAAAAATTTTGCATATTTTCAACAAAAAAATGTGTTTCCTACATAGTGGTGTCCTTTATTTAGGATTGTCCGTTATGGAGATTTTACTGCAAAGCCTTCATACGAACAGTTATCTTTAGCGAGCACTTATCAATATACAGTAAAACCTCCCTAAAGCGACCACTTCCGTTCCAATAAAAATTGGTCGCTCCGAAAGGTGGTCTCTTAATGGAGGTCATGTTAAAATCTAGAATTTAATTGTTGAAAAAATGTAACAATTAATGTTACTAAAATTATATTTTTCAAATTAAGAAAACATATGAAAATTTAAGTATCAAAACAAAAGTTAATTACATAAGTTAATTACGGCAGAGTTTAAAAAATGAATACATTGATGTTTGCTTTGCTTTTATGGTTTATCTACTATAAATTTTATTCCCAAGTCCTTTCAAAATTCAATAAATAAATGCAATTTTTTTTTTTTTTTTTTTTTTTTTTTTTTTTTTTTTTTTTTGTCTGGAACGAAATTTGACGATTTCATTACTTTATTCCTTTGAGAGTTTCCTGACAGAATAGGGCAGGGGAGTTTATGGACCGTCATCCTTAATGTGTCATCAGAGTTAAATTCATTGCCTAAAAAGGAGCAAAGGGGTTTAAACACTTAAAATTACCGGAATAAATAAAAATTCTAAACTTAGTTTAGAAGTTTGATAAATAATGCGCTCTCCGGAATTATTATTCTAATAAAACCTTTTTCAAGCGACCCGGAAAAAACGGAATTTGTTTCATTTTCTTCAAAGAAATGGGTCCCTTATGGAGGGAGTTCAACTGGGGTGGTCTCTGAATAGAGGTAAAATTAGTATTGAGCCTATGGGAATAAATTTCGTACCATGAAAAAATGGTCGTTCAGGGGGTGGTCGCTTAATGGAGGTGGTCGCACAGGGAGGTTTCACTGTATGTATATTTACCTCATAAAAGCTAACACAGTCGAATAGCAGACAGATTCAGCGTTCTGAAGGTGCCCGCGATTAAGAGTTTTAACTGTATTTAAAATTTTTTGTACTTAACTTTTAATCTTATTCTACTTTTTAGTTCAAAATACTGATTATAACCAATATACAATGTCGAAACACATTTAACGTATAAGCTTTAAAAAAAATTGCATATCGAATTTGGGGCAACAAAAATCGTAGGTGGTGGGGGGCGGGGGGACATGTCAAAGTTTACCCTTGCTTTAATCAAGTCCTTCTAGAAAAATTCCAACTCTGCATTGTGATTCAGTAAATATAGAATAATTCAGCTTTAAGTACAAAATCCAGTTATGCTTAAATACATATAGTATAAAATTCTATTTTTTTACTGATATTCATTTTAAATTTCAGATTTCTTTTTTACTAAAAATAATCAAAAAATCAATGTTATAATTGATTTCAAATGAAATATAGCTGTATATATTTACCGTATTTTTACAATTATGTTAACAGCACATAATTACATGAATTTAAGAATTTACAAATAATCATTATGACTAATACAGAGATAAGGCGAGAACATTTTCTAAATCGTTAAATAAGAAGATTTATTGAAAACGCCAACAAAATTTTCTCCGCTTTACGTCTACAGATTTCAGACGATTTCTGATGAGTCTTCAAATTGTGGTGTGAATCACCGGACTTGAAAATGAAAACATCTGAAGTTGACTACTTTCAGTATAGGAAATAGAATATTTCTAAAATGCTCGGAAACAACAAAAGTATATAGCAGAAAGGAAAACAGATTTCATGACCGGATTTGAGTTTATTATCAGTCAAAACAGTTTAATCTAATAAATGAAGACAAGTAATTCGCTGTATGTATGGGGGAATTAAGGGTGTATTCGAAAAAATATTTTTCCACCTTCAACAGCTCGAAATTTTCTGAGACATTTTCAGACTCATTTTTAAAAGTAAAAACATGAAACTTGCTGGGGTGATTTCTGAAGACATGTTTAACATGCCGTGTGATTTCATTTTCAGCTCAATTAATTAGAATTCGATTTTTAAACAATTATTTTCTCAGTATGACCATTTTTTTCATTCCCAGATCGCCCGCTTCGGAAAATTCTGTTCAAAACGCCCACTTTGACAGCGTTTTTTACAGTATTTTCTGCATTTATCAAAAAATTAAGGAGCACCGCACATTATACAGTTTCTAAATAAGAGAATTTCCAAGTTTGATGCGTTTGAGAGCAAAAATGAATTTTAAAATGAATCAGAAAATAAGCAGTTTGGATCGGAATACACCCTTAATGATATGGGTAAATGGAAGGATTTTCGAACTATATTCTTTTAAATAACTTAAAATTTATCACGGTGTATAAAATCTGAGACGCAAGAAAACGTCATCAGACATGAAAAGCACACATAATAAATAAAAATTAGATAAGGATGTTTACTATAAAGAGTTGGGAATTTCAGTACATATCACATATTAAACATATGGGAAATGTAAAACCGATGTGAACGTTACAAATGCTGTCGCATTAAATGCTTATAAAAATATTGTATACATAAATAAAACCCATATAAAAGGTACTCTTGTGTAATAATTACTCTAAGAAAACGCTGTTAAGATAGCCTTGATGGTAATTAAGAAATTACGAGCCGATCAACAGGTGCTGTCACTGCTATTTTTAAAGTAATGGCGTGCGAGTAGACAGAGAAAGAAGGCTTAGGATGGTGTATCTCAATAGATTCAGTAACAACTAATACACCATGCAGACTTGCCAAAACTTATTTTAAGGATAACATCGGATGTAAAATAATACAGAAACATGATTGCAGATGATTTGAATAGTAGAAATTTAAATATTAGCAAGATAAAATTTTAACATGGAAATCCCATAGGCAAAATGCTTTAAACAAATTTTGGCATAACTCAGGAACTAATAAAGCTATAGACTCGTGTGAGGTCTCTATTTAAAGAGAAAACATTCGCAGAGAGTTTTCAATACATAGTGAAGGGTCCACTTACCTGGAAAAAGGTGTGATTATTCCAAAGTCACATCCACCCAGGCGACTTCCGGATTGGAGGCTACGTTAGTATCCGTGAGTTAAGCACACTTTGATATTAAAAAAAAATCCCTTTGCACATCCGGCTAGCTCTGTTAAAAGAATGGAATATTTCCATCCTAAAAACATAGCCCGCCAGACAACAGTTCTCTTTACCTGCTTTGACGAGACGAAGAACACTATATTATTGTTATTGCTTGACACCTTTCATTAATATGGAATATCACTATGTCGATACGGATTAAATCCTGGAACTTCACATTCCGAAAAAACCGAATCAAGTCAAAATAAATTATTAGTTAAAATGTACGCGTAGATAAAACAAACGCTCAGTTTGAATTACAAACGAACATCCAATTCGAACGAAAGGCATCTAAAACGCATGCGCAACTAGAGTGCCGCCTGGTGGTTAATGCGGAACGGAGTTACAAAGTATCTTAAAAGTAGACACTTGCAGATTTTTAAGACACCTTTCTCAGTTCGTTTACACCATGATCATAGTAAGACACTTATATGTTTTAAATTAAGACATCTATCATGACTGAATTTTCAGATTCAGATACTTAAGTGTCTGAAATACCTTTTCAGTCCCATATGTGTCTTAATTTAAGACGCCTCTATTTGCAGTGCTCTCCCCCTTACGATATCACACGTTATCATTCTTCGATCCCCCCCCCCCCCACACACACACACACCCCGTAATGATATCGTTATCAATGCCTAAAAATCAAATTTTCATTTTTTGAATTTTTCTCTTTGTTAGGAGTGATGTACAAATATGGTTATATACATTTATTATTTACATACTTTATTGATTCAAATGAAGATAAGTCGATAAAATATCACTTTGTATATGAAATAACTTTATATCAAATAACACTGAAACGAAATAGTTATTATTTAAAAATATTTAATAATAGCTTTTTGTTACGTGATGCATTCAACAGTGATAATGACTTTGCGCTTGACCCCGCACGGATGGGGGTGATAGGGCAGACAGAACTTCTTATCGACTGAAAAGGTGGACAACATTCTTTCTCATTTATTTACCATTACCAGTAAACACATATCATTTGAAGCATACTTCGTAGTTGATTTCTCGAACAGCAAATTCTATATAACATCACATATGACAGAAAAATAGGAATACCAAACATTGTGGTATTCCATATTTTGGAATTAAATAATTTTATAATAATTTAAGGATTTTAATAATAACTTTGTATTTCCATAAAAATAGAGAACAGACTAAAAAAATATCGCAGACTATTTTGATGTAAATAAAGAACAAGTTACAAATAAAAAGAAAATTTTTTGACTGGATCAAAAATGATAACGATATCAAAAGACCAACCCCCCTCCCCCGAGAAATATCTTCTGATATCATTTGCCAGGCCCTCCCCCTCCCTCCTGAAATGATAACGTTATATATGCACAGCCCCAAATTACTAATTTTACAACTATTAGGCAATATGTTTGTACACTTAAAAATAATCATCTATTTGATTTCCATCACGTAGTTTAAAATTAATATATAAGAATAAAAAGTACATATGTATTAGTATTAATAGAATTGAGATAAAAATATAAATTTAAAAGTTGACGTAAGGAAATCTTTTAATATTTTATTATTATTATGTATTATTTACGAGAGATAATAACTTACTAATATAACTATACGTATAAAAAGAATCATCCTTATTTATTTTGAGTACAAAATACATTATATATGGTCTACAATGCATCTGTGTATTTTCAATAAAATTCCAGAATTTAATCCGCAATAAATAATATTTAATCAAACAAATGTACAAAAACATATTTTAAGTAAATTAAATATAGTGGAACTTTTTTGTTATTTCTAAACACACCAGTATTCCTTGAGTTTAAGCCTATTTATAGTAGTTGAGTACTGAGGTCCACGTGTGTGGACGTCAATAAAATGATACTTTTAAAATCAAAAACTTCACAAAATAAACAAAAGGAAGTTATCTAGAGAACATTTATAATGTTTTTAGCAATAAAAAAAATTATGACATCTTAATTAAAATTTTAATATAGATAAATATTATTTATTTGAATTGACAACATTTTTCGAAACCTCACTTGCAACCAACGGTTTAGACATGAAAATAAGTCAAGTGTTCAATGGATTCATTTTGAAGCTTGAACTATCATAAATGTGAATTCATAATCAAAATTTAGGCAATTTGATTGGTTTTATTACAATAGGCTAAGGTCCAAGGTCCACATATGTGGACCTCAGTAGCGAAGAGGTTATAAAATAGTGTTTTTAGGTACGTCTGTAATTATATAAATACGTAACACCTATAGTCGTCGCTCAGTCCGTCTGTCTGTCCGTTTGTCCGCATACAGCAGAGCAAAAACTACCCAACCGAATGGTATGGAATTTTAAATATATAATTGCTGAAAAATTTTTGTCGAGCCATTTTAAATTTTATGAAAATCGGATGTATAGTTTAATTATAGGGACAGTCAAAAAATTTCCGTTACATTACGGCCAATGGGAAAAAATTGTTCCAAGTGCATTTTAATGATGTTACAGCCTTCCGAATAATCTGAAATTTTAAATATATAATTGATGCAAAATTTGTGTGGAGTCATTTCAAATTTTATGAAAATCGGATGTTTAGTTTAATGACAGGGACGGTCAAAAGTTTCCCGTTTAATTACGGCCAATGGGAAAAAATTATTTCAAGTGCATTTTAATGATGCCTTTCGATCAGAATGAAATTGATATGCACTTATGAAGTGCACTAAAATATACATTCAGTACAATATGCGTTGCAAAAAATATTTATAAAACCAGTTATAGTACGAACGCACCTCATTTGACACGTTTGACGAGCAATTTCCAACTTGTTTAAAAAGCTATGTTTACGGTCTTTTCTTTTCTTTTTACCCCACTGCCAAGAAGGGTTATGTGTTTCACGCGTATCTAGGTATGTGGATTTCTTTATACCCTTGAAACATCCCAACGGCTCGATGGATTTTAATGAATGAGGTCTTTATCGATTCGTCTTAACCATCCGATGGTTATAGGCTATGTTTTGTTTTTATAAATTCAAAATGACGGCGGTAAAATACAAAAGGGCGGTAGAGACTAAAAACAATTTTTACGCACCCTATTGAGTGGCATATCATTGGATAGGTCTTTCAAAATGAAGACGATTTTTCATTGACTATTTTACAGTCAGAAGCTCCGTTTAAATATTACACAACCTGGAAGTTGTGTAGGTAGGATCTCTAGCTTTACTGTAACTCTAACCTTCATAGACATCTATAGGCCTCATTAAAACAGTGTTTATAGATAGAAACTAATAATTAAACACAACTTAAAAGTCATCAATACAAGTAAATAAAACAATAGGTAAGTAATATAAAAAATAGTTTCACATTGATGAGAAATAATTAATTAGTTCGCTTTTTACGCAGTCGGGATTTTAGATTTGTTAAATTTAATTAAGATCATTATTTGCTTTAATTAATTAGTTATTTATTTTTATTCTTTTGATAATTACGCTGGCTCCAGTTCTTTAAACCTGTCTTAAATGCAAAACAGTTTCAAGCTGCCACCAGAAATAATATAAATCACAAAAATAATTTAAATTTAGTTTCATAACTTAATTCAAATTGAAACAACATGCACGAAAACAAACAAACAAACAAAAAACGCCACTCTAGATTCTATTTGCGAATATAGATCAGATCTAGATGCAAACACAAGCGTATAATTACACATTAGTAGCTGTTTGATTAGCGTAACACGTACGAGATATTAATGAGAACCGAGCCTAAACACGATTTAGAGACGTAACGACAGGAGAAAAGCCGAAGCGAGATTGATTGAAAGAATGGAACATTAATAATAATAAGGCAAGGCTGCTCTAATTAGAACAAGATTCGAATCACAATAGCAATTAAGTAATTACAATTAATTCAACAGACCTTCAGGGGCTGAGAAAAAAAATAATGGCATTATCAGGTTCCGCCCGTCCCGGTAAACGTAAGCCCCGCAGCACAGTTACAGTTAAGAATTGCTACCTACTCATTTCATCAGAGTTCCTGCCGCAAGGGCCACGCCCTAACACGTGTACCTACAGTTGTTCTGGGTCTATTTTTTTATTCCATGAGTGATTATGCAGTGATACGGCACAATGACCTACTTTTTCCGTTGACATATTTTGCACGCTTGGCAGAGAACGATGCTCTGGCCCAATCAAAAACAATGAATCCATAGAAGAACGAACTGAAACTGACACGAGTCAAAGTAGGGAGTTTATTAAATTAAATAAGGTATCTGTCTTCTTCCCCTACAAAACATTTTGTGATAGGCCTCCAATTAAAAAAAGACAATTCTAAATTTACTATGATTTATGTTTTATTCTGAAATTTTTTTTACATGGAATTCCTTAATCATAGGGGCTCTTTTGGGCACTGTGAGATGTTATATGCAATAAGTAAATGTACAGTAGTAAAAAAATTCTTCAAATTTACCGAGTCACTTTAAAGGAGTATAAAACATTGCGTATGAAAATATAAGATGCATCCCGAAAATATCCCTAATGTGTTTTTTAAACAAAAATAAGACAGAGTTAGAGGTCTGCATGGGCCGAACTTTCCAGGCCCAGGCCCGGCCCGACTCATAGAAAAAAAATTCAGCCCGGCACGGAAAAAAGTTAAAATCTCGGCCCGAGTGAATTTCTACAAAACATTGATTTTTACCTCTATTTGGTTAAAAATTTGTCTCGTTACGAGGAATTCTAACCAAAAATATTTATCTAACTTTCAGGCTGCCATATTTATTTTTTTAAAGAAATCTGTATTTCTTGTATGTAAATGTTTCAGTTATCATTAATATTGTTAATCCATATTCCATGTATTGAAGTGTTAAAAATCTGAAAAATGCTATACAGTAAAATCTTCTAAGACGGAATGGCATAGAAAAAAAAATAATGCGTTATAGACAAGCTCCCTTCTTAGCAAGTGTAAAGGTATTAGTACATATTCTATTCTTACGTATTAGTACATCAATTCTGCATGAATCAATACGTTTTTCAGTTTAAAACAAGATTCCGTCATAAGCAGGTTCCCTTTCCCCATGTTTTACTATATTTTAATTTAGCTATATTTTATAATAAGCGTAGAAATCTACTATTCTTTAAAAAGAATAAATTTTAATGTTTAAGTGTAGAATAATGGCGATTTAAAATATAGGCATTTTTTTTCAAAAATTTTTGGGCCAGGCCTAATTTAACTGATTTTTGAATAGGCCAGGCCACACTGAGACAATGATTTTCATACGGGCTGTGTCAAAACTAGGACTGAAAATTTTGGAACGTGTAGACTATAAAAGATACTACCAGTCCCGGCTCTGTACAGAAAAAATTAGGTAGGCCCGGCCCGAAAAGGGTGGAGACCAGGACCGGCCCGAGTGCCGTGAATGAAAATCGGCCCGTGCAGTTCTCTAAACCGAGTCTTCTTTTGAAGGGAAACGGGTAATTTTCTCAGCGGGTTCAGTCAAGCGAGTATATTCATTCATTATGCTAATGAATTCTCTTTCCACAAATTTTGTTAGTTCTAATCTTTCTAATGAATAGAAAGAAGAGAAGTTTAAGCATTCATTTCAAAGTTCGTTAAACTAGAGGTTTTATTGAGACTTGTTCGCAAAAGGCCCTGATTAAAGCATCGAAGCATTTGGGGCTCCAAAATTAATATGCATTTTTTGCATAGCTCATATTTTAAATCTATTTTGATCTTGTACTGATTATAAGGTTACTTTGGGGCAATTGGGCCATGATTTTATAATGTGACCCTGGAGATTCAGGCAATTCAGCTTTCAGAAGCCAATGTTCCGTTTGAATTTAACTCCGAACCTTTGTAAATGTGTTCAGTTAGGTTCACTATATCTGACAGAAATTTTCAAAATTACATTTCAATGGCTAATATATATGTATATATAACCATTAATTAAACATTACCGACCATCATCAAAAACTGCAATATTGTGAATGATTGACTACACGCCATAAACCAACAATATAGAACTGTATGTGTAAAATAAAGTACCGTATACCTAATTACAAGAATTAACATGGAAGAAAAAAAGAAGAATATGGATTCCGAAAAAATTGAAAAACTTATATATTGAATTACGTTTTCAAGAGTACAGAATTCAATGATATAAGCAAATCGGTTGTTTTCTGTGGGAAAAAAGCTATAAGCTGAAATTTTTTTCCCCTGTACTCAAACAACCAATATAATCAAAATAATAGTTTCAAGATGAATATGTACATTTCATCTTTTCCTCTTCATGGGTCTAGTTACCCCATAAAAATGGGGTAACTAGACAAGGTAGGTCTGTATTCCACACTCGTTTTTTTTTTTTTTTTTTTTTTTTCTGCGGTATCAGGTTTTGTTTCGAAAAGTGTAAATAACTTAAAATCATTTAAGCCAGGCAGATCATGTAAATTATATATCAACTAAAAAGCGTTGTAAGGGAAACCTTTTCTGCCAAGGTGTTTAAAAAAGCACCATATTATGCGTAGAGATTATATTCGTTTATGCAAGAAACATTAGAATTAAGTAAGTATAGGGCAATTCCACAGAAATTCATCATTTTTCGGGGGGGGGGGGGATCAAATTTGTAATATGTTTAATTTAAGGGTATCATTGGAAAACTTGATATTTTTATATTCTATAGAAAAATCCTAATAAAAAGGCATTGTAAATGGCTGTTTACAAACTAAGTTAAGTACCATTATTGTCTTTGTAAAGTCATAATGTTACGTCAGTTACACAATAAAAGTTACGTCAGTTACACGTGTAAATGCCATTTTTTTCTTTTTTATTATTCAGAAATTAATTAAACAAGTTAACTGTTATAATTTGGCATTACTTAGCGTTGTTGAGAACATTAAATCACTTTTTTAAAACTGGAATAGTTTTGGTAATTTTTACACTTCAATGAAGGTAGGAAAAATGTTTCTATATTTTATGTCACATCAGTTACAGAATTTTCAATTGCAATTTTTGGGACTCAAAGAGAGATTGAAATAATCTGCAGGTATTTGCGTATTAAGTCCTTAGTAAGAAATATTTTAAATTGTAAAAATTTGTTCTAGCTTGATTAGTAAATTTTCTACATAGATTTGAAAATAAAATTCGATGATAAAATGTTACGTCGGTTACGATGGAATTGCCCTATATTACTACTTAAGTTATTGACTCATTTGAATTATTTAATCGCTCAAAATTTGAGATTAGATAATGTGAAAATTTCCAAACTAAAATACTGGTATTCAAATTTAAATGTTTTGTTCGCCTTACATGGCAAGTTTTCCTGCCAACCGTCTTTAATGAGTTAAGTAATAAACATAAAAGTTACATGGGTATTTTAGGGGGGGAAATTAACAAGGAAAATCTACGAAGAAACGGGTTCATATGTATGAAACTTAATGTTGTTCTCAAATCCAAAAGGCGAACTTTCTGACATAAGTTTTAATTTATTTTTGTTCGAAAATGCATGAAACTAGCTGGTATTGTTGTTCAAAAACTATGTCATCGAGTTGTTTTTTCCATTTTTTTGCAAACGCAATAGATCTTTCAGAAAATAGTGTCAAAGTGGACGTTTCGAACCGAATTTCTGCGCGAGCGGCGAATAAGCAATCAAAAGCGGGCGAAAAACGTATTTGTCACGCGATCAAAAAAGGTTATAACTCAATAGGTAATTGATTGATCAAAAAATGGAAAAAACAGATCAATTTCAAATCGTTACTATGGCCAGGCTTTCCAATTTTATATACTTCCGTTAAAAAAGGAATTTGTAAATGTGTCAAAACATTTTGCGCTTGTTGAGCGGAGCAGTTAAGAACAGCCAAGTGTCTCATTCTCTTTTTTATTTAACTCAATGAACGTTCGATTAGTTGGATAAATTCGTGGAGAATGTAACTATGTTTTTATATAGAACAGAACTATTTTTTATTGATTTCGATAATTTTCTAATAATGTCACTTTGTCTTATAATACGCATCTTCATCTGTATCAAACTTTCGAGATTTTGCTATTTCACTTAATAAATTTGGTTTTGTACCCGCCAATATGCTTCTTTAAAATTGTATTATATAATTTTAATAAGGTATTATATCATTTTCTTTAATGCAAACAAAAAACAATGGCGAAATTAATTTCCCGTAGAAAGAGAAACGCCTATTTATAACTGTTTGGGCTAACTAGATCCCACATAGTCCAGTTACCCTGTTCTTGAAAAATTTATGGGGTAACTGAAACAATGGGCTTAAATTTGAAACATGAAGTAAATATGTATAGATACCTAATAATATTACTATATTTATATGCCTAATTCTTTTTTAAAAAAGAGAGATTGTTTAATAAAAGTACTAACAGTATCTTAATATAAAGCCGAGGAAGTTCTACCAAATCGACCTTGTTTGGAAAAAAAAAAAAAAAAAAAAATCTAAATTTTCAGCAATCTATCACAGCGAAGGCAGAGTTATGATTGAGCTGACACATACGTTGTTTTAAGATGTACAGAAAGAGGTAAAATATTGACAACAGCTAAAACTTAAAATGCACCAATGGTTTATTATAAAATAGCTTATGGTCCAGTTACCTCCTGTGTATAATTATCCCAGTTTACCTTAAGGCTGTTCTCAACTGCTCAGCTCAAAAAGCGCAAAACGTTTTGATGCATTTACAAATTCATTTTTTAACGGAAAGATATAAAATTGAAATTCCTGACTATGGAAGGAATTTGGAATCGAACTGTGTTTTCCATTTTTTGATCAATCAATTACCTATTGAGTTAGAAGCGATTTTGATCACATGACAAAGAAGTTTTTCAGCCTCCCTTGAGTAGTTAATCTTTCGTGCGGAAATTTCGTTCAAAACGACCACTTTGACACTATTTTCTGAAAGATCTATTGCGTTTGCAAAAAAACGGAAAAAAGAGTTCGATTTCATAGTTTCTGAACAACGACACCTGCTAGTTTCATGCATTTCCAAAAAAATTAAAACTTATGTTATAAAGTTGCCCTTTTGGATTACAGTAGGATAAGATTAAAGATAAAAAACATATTTATTTAAATATGTTACGTATTCGTATCTATATTCTATAAGAGGCACGCCTTTTTTAAGACTTTCCAACACAGTTGAAAAATGTTTATGAATTCGGGTTGTCTGTCTGCCTGTCCGTGATCCAAAGTGTAAATTACTTGGACTTTCCTGCAATTAATATATGGGGCATTCTCACAATCTTTTGACTTTCATGTCCCTCAATAATAATTTTTATTTGAATACACTTTTTGTGTTTTTTTTTTATATTTCATATACTGGAGAACATCCCATTCCATGATTGCACAACAATAGTAACCAGTTAAATAAGTTTTGGACGATGTTGGGGGTCCAAATACCTGGAAAACTCCTATACCGTCCCGTGTCCCTAATGCTGATTTTTAAGTTTGGAGCTGTCTGGATAAAATTGTTTCAATAAAAATAAATCAATATAATGTTTTCTGAAATTGGAACTATTGTTTTATATAAATATGTAGCTAAAAATTAACCTGCACACATTCTTAGGGTTGTTATTATTTTTTAAACTCTGTCCCTGGGTTTTAGATTCCTTACCATTCCTCTTCTAAAATTATACAAAAAATCATTTCTGATGCAGCCACAGAATTTTTTTCAAGTTTTTTCTCATGCAGAAGTATATGCTAGAGAAATAATGTCTAAAATTCTTTGGCAGGAAATTTACTGTAGAATTTAAATCAGCATTTAAATATCAATTTCAAGCATCGTGGCTTTATTGGTATAGTCTCACCGTCCGCAAGGTTTATTCCTGCACTTTTCGAGGTAAATTAAAAAAAAAAATAATAATAATAATTTAATCCAACGTTAACAACTGTTCCTAAAAATCAATGAGCATTGTGGCTATCACTTAGTCTTAACATGATTTTCCTAAAAATAGGTGATAATTTTCCTTACCGCCCCTTTTTTTACCATGTCGTCCCTTTTTTCCAATACCATCCCCTTTTTTTTTACCTTACCGTTCCTTCTTTAACACCCCTTTAAGAAAATGTTATACAAAAATTCTGTATTAAAAGTACCACATTGTTATTATTTCTTATTTGAATGTCCTGTAGGTACTATGCAAATTCATTATAGGTGAAAATTTAGAAGAAAATAAAAAGTTATAGGGGTAAAATGGTAAGGAAAATTGAACTCGCAAGTTTAACATAAACCTCAGTTAAATAAAAAAATGTTCACTGCTGACCATTTTTTCTTTATTTTGAATCATTAAGGCATTCGTCTATCAGATTAAAATGTTATTTTAGCAAGTTTAATTTTGTCAAATTTTTTTCCCGAAAAGTCAAAAGATTGTGAGAATGCCCCATACCTTATTAAGTTTTACTATGACATTTTCGTATTGAAAATGAAGTGTGTAACATTTATGGTTCGTTTGCAGGGACTCTCAAAAGAATTCCGTTACATTATACGGTCTATGGGAAAAAATCGTTCGCGGTGTACTTTAATGATGTTACATTATTTCAAATATATTGGCAGTTTCGCACTCAGGATTACGCTTTGGAGGGGGCTAGCATTATTTGAGAGGCCTACATGTGCCCAGATCTGGCCCGGCCCACGGCCGAGCTCGTCCAATTTCTTTTCATTTGACTTGATGGGACGGGTCTGATACTGACGGGTCAAGTACTGACTTACACTTTTTTTTTTTTTTTTTTTTCCTGCCGACTTGAGCAGAGCCGTAACCAGCCCGAGGGAGCCAAGGAATTTTTTGGTGGGCCTAATTCTGAATGCTTTTAAGATGTTTGATAATGAAATACTGTACCTAAAATGTACCTTAACAGAGGAATTTTATCGTGCTGCATCCTAATTTAATTTCAGTCAATCTAACCAGCCGACATTAATAATAAAGATATATAATTTTTATAATACGAAGGATTTCATTTAATACACCGCCAAGGACCCAAAACAAAACACGATGTTCACAGCAACGAAATTCATCAAACATTTCATACTTTGCGCAAACAGTTTAAATGTATTTTTTTCCCATTTGAAAAACAGCTGATTTTTTTTCTTCGAGAGTTACTAAGGCGATTTTAATAACTTTTCAGTTTTTTAGCTCACAGGCTATCAAAGCCTGAGAGCTAATGTGCCCGCAGGTTCTGTATGTATGTATGTACCGGATGCAAGCAATAACCGCTAAATCCAGGCTCGATTTTTCGGCCCCTCTCTCCCAAGCGAAAAAAGGAGATTAACTTGTATCGAATGGATCCTGAAGTACCAAAAATCGGGTCTGGACTGAGCATCTATTGCTCTCAGTGCCATCTATTGCTTGAAATTCGAGCTAAAATCAAGAATCACAGTAAAAAAAAAAAAAAAAAACTCCTGACATCATACATAACACTTCTGCAAGAATTTTTTTAATATCTGTCACCATTTGCAAGTTATTGAATTTTAAAATCCATCAGTCATTTTTGGGACACCCGGTATGTATGTACGTAAGTATGTATGTACGTAACGCGATAACTCGTGATAGAAATATCCGATTTGCTTCCAATTTTTTTTCTAGGTTCATTTTGATAAGGTGCTTCCCTGATTAATTTTGGGGGTTCATTGGTTAAGTATAAAGGGAGGGGGGGAACGGGGATAATCCCCCCCTTAATTTAGATAAATGTTTTTTTCATGCAGAATTATCAGATTTGTTTCAAATTCGGCATACAGGTTTATTCTGATAAGGCGCTTCGCAGATTAGATTTGACGGTTCATTGGCTAAATATAAAGGGGGGGGGAAACGGGTGGGGGCTGATCCACCCCCTTAATTTATTTTTCGAGGGGCATTATTGTTTGAAATAAGAGTATAATATGCAATTAGTGTGAATAGCCTGTGAGCTCAATGCCATCAGTTTAACTGGGCAATTTTCTTTTTATTAGGTTTATTAACGCATAACCCTACCCAAACCCGAAAAATAAATTAGAACAGACCGTACCCCGATCCGAGCAAGACAAGATAATTTCAGCCTACATGCAACCCGATCCGAACCTGAGAGTTCCATTTGAAAAAACCCGAAATCCCGAACCAAATGTGATAACCCACAAAAATATTCCAAAGATCCATAACCGGATCCGAACAACACAAATTGGTTTCCGTGGACACGCAACGCTACCAGAACCTAAAAATTCCATTCGAAGTCAACCTGAAACCAGTCCCGAACCAAATCTTAACCGACAAAAAAATTCCAAAGAACTATAACCCGATGCAAGCCAGACAAAATAATCTCCGTCCACCGGCAACCCGATCCGAACCTGAAAGTTCTAATTGAACTCAATCCGAAACCTGGTTGTGGTCGGTTTTCAGGTTGACTTCAAATGGAACCTTCAAGTTCGGATCCGGTTGAAAAAAAATTAAACTAAATTAGATAATTCTGCATGAAAACCCATTTATCTAAATTAAGGGGAGGGGCAATTGCCCCTCTTTCCCCTCTTTTATACTTAACCAATGAACCTCCAAATCAAATGAAGGAAGCCATATCGTAATAAACTGGTATATCAAATTTGAAGCAAATCGAATAATTCTGTATGAAAAACCCATTTATCTAAATTAAGGGGACACTAGCCCCTGTCCCTCCTTTATACTTAACCAATAAATCTCCAAATCTAATCAAGGCAGCTCCTTAAGGCCCCTTATCACTCAGATTTTAGATTTTCATCTCCAATGTTAAACCAATGGCCATTTAATGCCTCTTTATTTGTCTAATATCTCATCAGAAAATTAATATTTTTAACTCATTTTTTCTGTGTGCACTTCTTAAAAGATGTCGCTTTCTGTTTTAGTTGACAAAATAATTTTAAAATGTATACTTATTTTTTAATTTAATGCTAAAGTCTTAAGAAGTATGCGAAATGTAAATAACATTAAATAACTTCAATTCTATTTGGAGTTTTAAAATTTTGAAAACAACACAAGAAAGCCTGTATTTTCATCCATTCATACAAATTAAAATTTTTCGTTTAAGTTTATTTAAACTTCAGATATTCGACAAATATTGGAAAATTTCATCTCCCCCCTCAGAACATCCATCAAACGAGGAGAGAGGGTGGGAGTTGACCTTTGACATCAAAGAGGTCGAATGTCGCGGCGGGGTATTTTCTAGCTTTATCGTATAAGTGGAAAAAGTCCAAACTTGTATAGAGTTGTAAAATTTTTTGCTCTGCAAATTATTTTTAAGAGAATACTAGCATTTTGAAAACTGATAAAACGAAATCTGTTATAAAATAAATAAATAAAAAACATAAATATCATTTGCAAGGACAACTGCATATTTAAAAAAAGGGATGCCTGTGCTTTTGTCTTTTGGACACCAAAATGAAGGTTGAATAAATACTCGCTTTCCGTGAGACAGAAATAAAAAAGAAGTTAAAAGATTTTTATTTTGTCTGTCTTCTACCGAAAACAATTGATCCATTCCGTACAATTTCCAAGCCCATAAGAGATAAACCCTATATTTTAAAAGCACCTGAAGTTCACAGTTAAAAAAAAAGGGGGGGGGGGTGAACGGCAAAATGAATAAATTAAAAGAAGAAAGGCAATTAAAATATTTGTGATTAACTTTTATTTATTTAAAATAAATTTTATTTACCCCTCATTTGTAGCATAATGTAGAATTTAATTTCGCGTATTTTGTAATTTATAGTTTTCTTTTCTCATAAATGTAAATTTAAAATATTCGTAAAAAATAATAGAACTACCTTAAATACTATAAATTGTGTTATTTATCCAACACATTCTCCAATCTCTTTCAAATTCTAAGTGTAGAAGATAATAGCTGTTTCCTTATTATTGTTCTGCCAATCACAAATGCAGAATTTGTCCTTATTTTTTGCTATTTTTGTGTTTGATGTGAGAGAAAAAATTGAAAAGTTTGGAAAACTTCGACTAATATATTGTACAAAATTAAGTATACAGAGTGTCCCAATACAAAGATAGAAATACACTTTAATCATTAACATGTTAGAGATACATATGTAAATTGCAACAGTGTTCAAAATAAGGTACAAATTAAAGTTATGTTGACGAAATAGTCCTGCCATTAATTTTCAAAAAATTATTAAAATTTTTCAAATTCAAAGTCTCTTAATTTGGTACTGTTGTACTTGCTAGAGTTTGATTTTATATATATATATATTATTTATAGGATCTAGGTACCGTATAAAAGTTTAAAATATGTACCCTTTTGAAAATGAATGGCAGGGCTATTTCATCAATATCTTAATCCCTGCCTTATTTGGCACACTTTTGCTTTTTACATTGTTTATATATCTCCAACAGTTGAAAAATTAAAATGCGTTTCAATCATTTTGAGACACTATTTATTACTTATAGGTTTTACTTCTTACATGTATATCGACTAGTACGTCAGCAAAATTTTATAAAAGTGCTAAAATAATAAAATTTTAGCACACGCAAAAAGTAAATATGTGAATATTTTTTATGATAAAAAATTCCTTATTGATGAAAATACTTAAAATTTAATCATATGTTTAACCTCTTCTTTATTTCTTTTATATAATTGTATGGTATTACATAGCTGCCAACTCTTCCAATTTTTTCAGAATTCTTCCGAAAAATCGGCATGTTTTCCGATTTTACGCGCGTAATGGGTTTTCTTCCGCTTTTCGTCATTTTCTTCCGATTTTCGGCCTTTTCTTACGCTTTTTACGCGAGTTTCGTCAAAGGATCGCGGGAAAACCCGAAATTTCTCCAAAGGTTCGCGGGAAAGACGCAAATTTTGTCGGAAGATCGCGTAAAAAACGAGAATCCTCCCAAAAGAGCGCGTAAAAACACGAATTCCGTGAAAAGATCGTGTAAAAAAGCGCCGTCAAAAGATCGCGTAAAAACACTATTTCCGTAAAAAGATCACGTAAAAACGCGAATTCCGTTAAATGATCGCGGAAAAAACCCAAATTTCGCCGAACGATCGCGGGAAAGACGCTGATTTCATCAAAAGATTCCGTAAACAACGCGTAGGGGTGATTTTGGTCCGAATTTTCCGAAAATTAAAAAAAATCGGCCACCAATTCGAAAATTCGGACATAAAAAATATCGCGAATTTCGACATCTTCGCCGAAAAAAATTTTGTCAATTGTTTGCAGAAAAATTGCCAATTTCGTCAAAGGATCACATGGAAAACGCTAATTTCGTCAATAGATTCCGTAAACAACGCGTAGGGGTGATTTTGGTCCGAATTTTCCGAAAATTAAAAAAAATCGGCCACCAATTCGAAAATTCGGACATAAAAAATATCGCGAATTTCGACATCTTCGCCGAAAAAAATTAATTTTGTCAATTGTTTGCAGAAAAATTGCCAATTTCGTCAAAGGATCGCATGGAAAACGCTAATTTCGTCAAAAGATCGCGAAAAAAACGGCAAATTTCGTCAAATGATCGCGAAAAAACGGCAAATTTCTTCAAAAAATCGCGAAAAAACGGCAAATTTCGTCAAAAAATCTCGAAAAAAACAAATTCCGTCAAAAAATTGCGAAAAACCTCCACAAATTTTGTCAAAAGATCGCGAAAAACAAAAATTTCGTCTAAAGATCGCGAATTTCGTCAAAGGGCCGCTGAAAAAAACGCATAGCTAGTGTCGGAAGTGGATTCCCCCCCCCCCCTCCCTTCCTGTTGTAACTTTTCAGAAAATTTGCTGTGAATTTCAGAATTTTTTCTTTTTTTACTCAGAATCACCCTAAAAAAAAATTTAGGAATCAGAAGTTTTAAGTGTCTTTTAAAGTAAAAGGTGGGATATCTATGAATATTAAAAGAGAAAAAAAATATATATAGTAATTTTTAATATATTCAAGTTATTCTTTTTTGTCATAATATATATTGTGTAATTGAAAATTAGTGAATATTTTATTCGAGTTTCTCTTTGAAATTTGTTTATTTATAAGGATTCAGCTGTTTTTAATCCTTGCTGAAAGTGTTATAAAACTTAAAAAATCTTCTGATTTCTTCTGATTTTTTGCCCAAAATCTTTTGAGTTTTACCGAAATTTAGTTGGCAAGTATGGTATTATTATTATTGTTATTGTTATTATTGAAGATACATATAAAGAGCTTTTAGATTTCAAATAATACATAGAAGTCTCTTACTGTGCATTAGATTATAATTGCCTTTTATATAAATGTTACATGATTAATTTATAATTCTCTGCTTTGTCGATGTGAAAGGCTAAATTATACTTCTATATTTCGTTTCAGTTGCTTCGTTTACTAAAACGTAGCAAAACATTTTTTCCCCTCTAAATACTGCTTTTTTACCCGAACGTCTTTTCTCTGAATAACATATTATAATTTCTAGAAAATAAAACTACGTAAAACACTATACGCATATATTTTTAAATATATACGCTTTTCTTCAATTTTCAACAAGTAGTTTTGCTACACCTACGAAAACATTTCCATCCTTGCATGCATCGGAATTTCAGATCTTATTAGGTTTCAAGGAAACAAGTAGTTTTTAACCCCTTCCCTCCCCGACGCACACATACCCTTTAAATATGTGACACCCTTTTAAAAAAAAGAATAACTATATCTATCTATATATTTTTTTTGGTCCCCTAAAATAAATTTTAGATGGTTCTCAAATTTATGGTTCAACAAACGAGATACTTTTTGATACATTTTCTGACTCATTTTTAAATGTAAAGACACAAAATTGGCAAGCCTGGCTGTTAATTGCTTATTAATACTAATCATTTTCAAAATACTATCCACGTATTTTAAGTTATTTAAGCTTACTTTTGGTGTAGGATCCATTTAAATATTTCAATTCAAAATTTGAAAGATTATAAACCTTCCTGAATAATAAAAGGAAAATTCATAATGAAACTGGCGTGAATGAGTATCAATTCAATATGCAATGTAATAGTATCTAGGATAATTTTTAGAGAGAAAGGGGTAAATAAGAGATTAAAAATTTAAAAAGACCAATGTAATCCAAACAATTGTGAGCTATGAAGTAATAAAACCTTGTGTAAATCACCATAAAATTTAAAGGACGCGTTTCGATATCGAAATTATAACGTCAGCCATATAAACACACGTCCGTAAGAGGACAAGGTCACTTTTTTTTGTGTGTTTTCTTTCTCTAAAATAAATTTAAAATATCCGTTTTCAGAAAAATACATTATTTGCATTTGCAAGAAGAAAAAGAAAAGAAAACTGTTATGCTATTTATAACTTATTTAGAATGTCTGAAAAAAAAAAAAAAAAACATTTAACAGCAAAAGAAATTAAAATATCGTCCATGTTAATTTGCAATTTAAGTGAAGGTTTGATTGCTCATTTATAGTAATCATTTTCATTATTTCATTAATTCATCATATTATTTAAAATTTTTATTAAATTTTTATTATTAATTTATTATTAATTTATTATTAAATTTATTATTAAATTATTAAAAATATTTAAAAACCTACTTTCGGTCTAGAATCCATTTAAATATTTCAATACCATATTTAGAAGATTATAAATCTTACTGAATAATAAAATAAGAAAATTCAAACTTGTTTGAATGAGTATCAATTCAATATGCTATTTAATTGTAACTAGGATAATTTTTAACCCTTTATGTACTGAATTATGAATATTTCATCTTCTAAAGCATTTTTCGTGAATTGTTTAAACTACATTAAAAGATTTAAATAATCATTTAATAAATTTTAGAAGGATTGAAAGATTTAGAAGGATTAATTAAATTTGAATTTATAGGGATTTTGTGCAAATTTATAACACCACTCACACTTTTATTAGTATTTTGTAGAATTAGGAAATGTGCAAACATAATATTCTTACAATAGAAATATAAAAAGTATTTCCGAATTGAAAAATTCCCCCTCTCGACCCCCTATGCCAAGAAATCTGAAAAGATGCAAAGGAAAAATAAATCATCCTTTTAAAAATATTTTTGTTTTGTGTAACCCATAATTAAGATAAAGTAATGTATCTATAACTCATTCTAAACTGTATCACAGCTAATCGATGTATTAAATAAATTTTATAACCAAGTTATTTTAATGGTACTTATAAGTACTGTCGGTAGACAAAGGGTTAACAAGAAAAGAAAAAAAAAAATACGTAAAAGATTTAAAATTTACAAGACCAGCGAAATTAGAACAAATATGGATCACAGTCTAGAATCTAACGCACGCCAGGTTATGCCCGACTCGAATCCAATAATTCTTTTTAAAATTAATCCGAACTCAACATTTATAGTTATGTGCAGTTTTCTTGTTCTTTATATTGCTTCAATTTTCTCATTTTATAGTCATAGTAAAAAAGTATTAATAAATAGAGAAATAAATAAAAGAGACCTTTCGAATGTACAAGTCCAATGCTCCAACAAAATCTATCCAAAGTATTAGCAGTTAAATTAGTTTTCGGATAATCTTCCATGAGCAACTAACAACCAGCTGAGGAAAAAAAAAAAAAAAAAAAACTGTAATTCAGGATATTTTCTAATATGAAACTAGTATGTTGTGGCCATCACAAAACTTTCTTCTATATAAATCACGTCAATTAAATCATTTAAATAGTACAAGAAATTACATCAATTAAGCACCAATTCATATCAAAGTAAATCTGAATTTGAAGTTTGATGAAAATTCGTGCATTAGTTATTGAGATAGAGCTATAGGGGAAATTTTGAAAAATGCAGCATAGCAGCGCCACCTGTTGAACGATTTGCACCAAAACGTAAACACCACTAATTCATGTCCTGGTATACCTGCATCTAAAGTTTGTGGAAAATCCAAGCAATAGTTCTTGAGATAGAGCTATTGCGGAAATCACACAAAATACAGCATAGCAGCGCCACCTGTTGAGCGATTTACACCAAACTGTATAAAATGTCAATTCATGTCAAGGACTAACTGATTCTAAAGTTTGATGAAAATTCGTGCATTAGTTCTTGAGATACACCTATAGTAGAAATTCTGAAAAATACAGCATAGCTGCGCCACCTATTGAGCGATTTACACCAAAATGTACAAAATGTCAATTCCAGTCAAGGATTAACTGATTCTGAAGTTTGGTGAAAATTATTGCATTAGTTCTTGAGATACAGCTATAATGGAAATTCTGAAAAGTGCAGCATAGCAGTGCTACCTGTTGAGCGATTTGCACCAAAACACAAACAGCACTAATTCATATCAATGTATACTCGAATCTGAAGTTTAATGAAAATCCAAGCATTAGTTGTTGAGAGAGAGCTATTGCGGAAATCGTAAAAATGCAGTATAGCAGCGCCACCTGTTGAGCGATTTACACCAAAATTTACAAAACTTCAATTCATGTCAAGGACTAACTGAATCTGAAGTTTGATGAAAATCCGTGCATTAGTTCTGAAGATTGAGCCATTGCGGAAATCGTGAAAAAGGCCGCATAGCAGCGCCACCAGTAGAGCGATTTACACCAAAAACTAATCAGCAGCGAGTTATATCAGGGACTAACTGAATATAAATTTTTATTAAATTCCGTGCATTAGTTCTTGAGATAGAGCGCCCACAAAATTTTTGTCACATACAGACAGACAGACATTTTGTAAAATCATGTTTTTCGGAATATCTGACCCCTAAAACGTGTAAATCCGTCGAAAACCGAAAGTCGAAAATTTTCACGAATCCAGTACTTTCTTCTTGTAAAGATAGAAGAAAGTAAAAACAACAAAAACAAAGATCTAAATTACTTACAGTGGCACTAATTTTGGGATAAAAATTCAGGCTCACCTATGGATTGATTAAACAATAGGCGAATTGGGTACTGACACTCCTGATTTTAGTGGCCGCCGAATTTTGGTTTAGGAAATTTTTATATAGCTGAAATTTCAAGATTAGGATTTCTAGATAGTGCCCGCCAAGATTTGACGGTAAATAACATGAATGTTTCATCAGAATAATTCTTGAATTTTTAATTAGTTCCTCTTAAATTAATTATTGAATGACGAATTTCTATATTGCATAAGTGATTCCTATTTCTTTAAGGTGATAGAGGATGCTGTCAATCTAACCTATTCACTGAAGTGAAAGAATTTTAAGTTTATAATTTACAACCAATTATGCTTGCTTTTTATCAGAAATTTACCTAAAAATGCCGGGTAGAGAATTTATTTTTACTTACTACGGCCTCTTTTTTTTTAAATAACAATATTTATTTCCATTTATTTATTTATTTAAACACGACGATTAAAAGCTGCCATGAATTTTATTTTTATCTGTCTCTAAAAACCTAAATTTGAAACTTGATGCAGCTAACTATTTATAATATACATTTTTTTATTACTTGAATTTTATTATACATTTTTTAAATATTAAACCTGGATATCAAGGTAATTTCTTTTATAGCTCTTATACGAATATTTTTCTTTCTTTCCATTTTATTTTTTAAAGAATGACAAGCTTTTCTTTCTGACACACACACATATATATTCTTGATAATGGTAAAAAAATATAACGAAAATTGTAGATCAGCTCAATTTATTTAATTGATAATTACATGCAAAATATCTTAGCTTATATATTTTAAATATAAAATCATTAATGTTTCAAAATGTTTTATAAGGCATCGAAAATGTTTAGTTTTTTTAAATAACGGTACATGAAGAGGCGGGGAGAGTGGGGGCAATACCAAGCCCCTGGAGGCTCTTTGTCCGATCTGTGGAATTATCTGAATATTGGAAAGCTCGCTCCTATTTTTTTTTTTCCGTAGAACTCTTGTCCATTTCTTTCTGTGTCCAAGACTGCCCTAAAGGAGTTTTCTTCCCTTACTTGCCCCCAACCGCTTCCCCACTGACCCCCTGCTTGACCCCAACTCGTTGACAGCTTCATAAAGGCATAGGCGTGTTTAGAAAGGGGGGGAAGAAAGGACACAAGCAGAACTCAGATCCGGAAAAAGAAATAAGTGATACAAAGCCTTAACATCATAAACCGGTATACGAAATTTGGAGCAAATCGAATAACTCTGCTTGAAAAACCCATTTATCTAAATTAAGGGGGATGGGTCTAGTCCCCCTTTCCTCCCTTTATACTTAACTAATGAACCTCCAAATCTAATCAGGGAAGCTCCTTAACATAATAAACCGGTATACGAAATTTGGAGCAGATCGAATAACTCTGCAAGAAAAATCCATTTATCTAAATTAAGGAAGGGGGGTGGCCTAGCCCCCCCTTCCTCCCTTTATACTTAACTAATGAACCTCCAAATCTAATCAGGGAAGCTCTTTAACATAACATCAGTTTAACAGCGCACTTTTCTTTTTATTTAGTATTATGATAATTAAGCTAAATTTTGATCGTTTTATTGGTACTTTTATGTTTGCTGAGCGCAAATATCCCCAACAACATTTTGTTTTTGTCAATCACAGCTTTCCTTTTCTGTATGTGCAAATTGGAATCAATACTTTGATGATGAAATAAAATGTTTTTGATTTATGGTGTTATTTTTATTTCCTGTATTTTATATTTTTTCTGTATTTTAATTGAAGTGGGTAAAAGGCATGTATTTTAAATGTATATAATACATGTATTTTAAATTAAAGTTGTGTATTTAAAATGAATTGAGTGGGCTTATATTTAAAATGAAATGAATGGCATGTGAATGATGACGATTGGGACAATATTTGGCGATTTATCAGTTGCATCCTTCTAACATAAAAGTACCTTTTATTTTTTTTGTATCTGTGAAGCGGTGGCATTTTACTAACAAATTACGACACGTGATCAAAAACAAAGTGTAACGTTGCGAAAAGTTATCAGCAATAACTCCAGTATTCTCGTCCCGATGAAACTAAGTTGAGTAATAAACAGGAGGCACCAAATACAAAATTATCCATGGAAACAATTAAGTTTATTTTGTTGTGAAGAGATACGTAAAGCGAGGTGGTTCCCTTACACCAGCAAATTCTTCGACTTTTTACTTCGAAGGTTAGTAGAGAAGTCCCTACCTCATATATCGTATCGAACCACACCAATACCCAATCCAAAAACAGTTAGCTTTTATACAAATAAAATTCAAACCTCCAATGACGTCAATCTGGCAATAGATCATGGATGAAAAAATGTTTTATAATGATTGTATGAAATAATCAAAAAATTTTCCAGTAATTTATTTACTTGTTATTATTTCGTTTATCTACTGACAGATGTTAAATTTATCATAAACGTTATGTGAAGATTAACGAAATTAACGAGCCCGGAAAGGAAAATAATTTAGCTAAAATAAAGATTTATTTTTGACAGGAAGCAATATTATTGTGAAGGAGAGCTTTTTAATTGAGATAAAATAAAGTTATATTAGCCAGTAAACGAATACATTTTTAAGATTTATGAGAAAACGTATAATTAACGGAATATAATTTATGAAAAAACACGATTTTGAGTATATTAATTATAAATATATGATTCTACATCATATATTTCTCCCATTTAACCAAAAATATTTAAACTTACCATGGCTCGACACTAGGGTGGTCACAAGAAATCAATTTTCGAATTTTTTCCGGGGCACCCCCCAAAAAGTTGCCAATTGGCTAGATAATGAGATTGGCAAAGTTTCAGCTCATTTGGGTAATGTCAACCCGTGCCTCATTGAGGTCAAAGTTTGAAGAAAAAAAACGTGATTTTTCGCAAAAAAATGCTGTCTTTACTTCATAAAATGCATACAATTAAATCTAGAAACATAATACTGGTCTCATTTCACAAAAAATGTTTTTGTCTTGAAGAGCTACACACCATTTAGGACCAGACTCGATATGAATCCTAAAAATTGACTTTTTATGAAAATGCGAAAAAACATTGTAATATTCCATTTCATCAGCTTTTCACATTTTCTTTTTAATTTTGTACATAATAAAGGGTTTAATTTAAAAAAAAAAAAATTCCAACGTAAATGAAAAAAATCGAAATCTAAATTTAAAGAATTAAAAGAAAAAAAGGGCAAAGAAAGTATAAAATTGAGAATAAATAATGTTCAAATGCATTTTATTATTAAAGTTGTGTTACAAGAAAGGAAGCATTATAAAGAAAAGAAATTATTATCCCTTACGATTGTCACAGTAAGATGGTAATGGCTCAGATAAGGTAGCTTTTGAAGAGTCTTGAAAAGTTTTTCTACATTCAGATACAACTTTTAGCAGAAACTGTTTCTGTTCTTCGTCTTTTGTTAAACAGGAATTGAAATCTCCGATTAATTTTATTGCTCTTTCAGCTGTGTCACTGACAATCTTAAAACCATCCACTATGGTTTTTTTTTTTTTTTCCGTTTAAATAATGTTTATTTTCATACCATACATTGGGATCGGTATATTTAAAAATTGCATATTAATATAAAATTTCTTAAAATTTACAATTTGAGATGAAACAAAAACATCAACTTCTTTGTCTAATAAATAATCCACTTCACTAAAAACTTTTGTTGTTCTTACATTAAAGGTGTATTCCAATCCAAACTGCTTATTTTCTGATTTATTTTTAAATTCATTTTTGCTCTCAAACGCATCAAACTGGGAAAATCCCTTATTTAGGAACTACATAATGTGCCGTGCTTCTCGATTTTTTTAAAAATGCAGAAAATATTGTAAAAAATGCCGTCAAAGTGGGCGTTTTGAGCCGACTTTTCCAAAGCGGGAGATCTGGGAATGAAAAAAATGGTCATACTGAGAAAATAATTGTTTAAAACTCAAATTCTAATGAATTGAGCGAAAAAAAAATAATCACACGGCCTCTTATGCATCTTTTCAAAAATCACCTCAGCAAGTTTCATGGTTTTTTACTTTTAAAAATGAGTCTGAAAATGTCTCAGAAAATTTTGAGCTGTTGAGGGCGGAAAAATATTTTTTCGCATATTTTTTTCTTCTCAAATGACATTAATTAATGACATTAATAAACATTAATTTTACAGCTATGCTTATTTTGACTTTTTTTTTCCAAAGTTTCATCTAAAAATGAAAATGCAACTTGATCTTAGTTAAGATACCAAAGGCGGTTTATCATTTTAGTTAGTCTGTAACCTATTTATCAATTTTTCTGTAGTCAACAAGTCATTTTATTAATTTCAGTTCTTGATTGGGGGCAAAGTGGGAGTGGGAGCATTGAACCATGATTTGACAATAAATATTGATTATAAATAAGCAAAATAAGCTCTATACCTTCTTTTTCTAAATGGTCTGTGGCATCCATCTGGCATGATGAATAGTACCAGGTTCTCTGAAAAAATGTCTTTTGGAGGAGGACGTCTTATAAAAATTACACAAAACTGGATAATTTCTTTATAATCACCCCTGAGCAGTTCATTTTTCAAATGTTCTGTAAGAAAACTGGAAATTTTTTCTAAATTAAGTATTTTATATCTAATATTTCATCTTCAATAGCACTTTTTTTTACTTAGTCTGAACTAACTTAGACCACCCAATCTGAAATTATTTTGGCTGTATTGTTATATCTGGCTGAGGGGCAGTAATTGTGCCCACTTTACAATAAAAAACAGCTTTTAGGATAATTTCTAAATTATGGGGGCGACATAGTAAATATGGAAAATATTTTCTTTAATAATTGCTATAGCAAAATGCTGGTTCCTCTGAGGCAACCAGTGTTTACTGCAGTGATATGAAAACACATTGCCTGGATTTTACCAACTTCCTCCCACTCTTCAACTGTTGAAAATACAGCTTTTGCCTGAGTTATTTTGATACTATTTTCAAACTGGGGAACTTCTATTAATTGTTCTTCATCTCTACAACTAATTAAAACCTCTCTACATTTTCTTTATTCAAAAAATGAGGAAGTAGTGTTCCATCCTCCCTGTGAACAACAGCTCCCTCTAAATCAGAATTTTTAAATCTGTTTTTGATGAGCTTAGTTCTTTGTTTTGGAAATAGTTGCTTGCGGAGTCGTATTATGATTCTATTTAAAATTAAAGTCTGTGGTTAACTGGTGGGTGTACTGTAATTCTAGCAGGTTCTCTGAATTTCAGTTTCACTTGGCGAATATTATAAAATAAAACACGTAAAACTTTACAGCTACTTGGTAACTTACTGTCGGTGATTTGATGAGACATGTGGCCATCATACCGAAAGGGGCCGGAATGAATGAAAATAGATAACGCTAGTCGATAACAAAAACAGCCTTGTAATAATAGAGAAATTCAGATGTTCCGTTTAAATACACTTCAACTGCAATACAAATTGAGGAGACCTTTCTTTCCAGGCACAGAACTAGATAATTAATAATTAAATAAAATTCATGAAATATTTTTAAAGTTACAAAAATTGTTCAATTTCTTTTGCCTTTTAATTCAAATAATGCAAAAAAAATTTTATCAAAAGTAATCAAAATTATTCATTTGTCATTTTTCAATTCTTTTTCAAAAATGCAGAGTTTGATGAGAGTACGAGATGACCTGAAAAATACTAAATGTCATTAAATATAAGTTTTGATGAGAGTGAAAGTTCAAGGCAACAACATTTTCTATGAAATAAAACAAGAATCAGATTTCTAAAATAAATAGTTTTAACATAATGAAAGAAAAACTACCATTTTTCGCCACAAATCCCGATTTTTCATGAATCCAACCTCGATGAGGCACGGGTTATTGTTATTCAATTGAGCTGAAACTTTGCCAATCTCATTTTCTAACTAATTGGCAACTTTTAGAGGGGTCCCCCAGAAGAAAAGATTAAAATAAATTTTTCCCATACAGCTTGTGACCATCCTACTCGACCAGGCACGTAGCCAGGGAGGGGGCTAAGGGGGCTGAAGCCCCCTCCAACTTTGTAAAGTTATCTCTAACTAGATAGTGCCCGTCAAGATTTGACGGTAAATAACTTGAAAGTTTCATTAGAAAAAATATTGAATTTTGAATTAGTTCTTTTTAAATTAATTATTGAATGACGAATTACGTGATGAATTTCTATATTGATAAGTCACTCCTATTTCTTTACGGCGATAGCTGGTGCTGTCAGTCTAACTTATTCAGTGAAGTGAAAGAATTTTAAGTTTATAATTTACAACCAATTATGCTTGCTTTTTATCAGAAATTTACCTTAAAATACCGGGTAGAGAATTTATTCTTACTTACTACGGCCTCTTTTTTTTTTCTTAATATTTATTTTCATTTATTTATTAAAACTACACGGCCATTAAAAGTTGCCATGAATTTTATTTTTATCTGTCTCATTCTCTAATAACCTAAATCTGAAATTTGATGCAGCTAACAATTTATAATATATATATATATATATATATATATATATATATATATATTACTTGAATTTTATTTTGCATTTTTTAAATATTAAACCTGAATATCAAGGTAATTTCTTTTATAGCTCTTATACGAATATTTTTCTTTCTTTCCGTTTTATTTTTTACGCATATGAATGACAAACTTTTCTTTCTGACACACACCCATATATATTCTTGATAATGGTCAGAAAATATAACGAAAATTGTAGATCAGTTCAGTTTATTTAATTGATAATTACATGCAAAATATTTTAAATATAAAATCATATTTTTTTTCAAAATATTATTGAGAGTTAAATTTTATTTAGTTATAAAGCATTCAAATAATAAAATAAAAATCCTATAATTTCTCTTCCTAATAAAATATGTCATTATTGAAATGAATTATCGACAAAAATAGTACACATTTTGCCAGGCTTGGATTCGAACCTACGTCCTCTGTAAAAATTCAGAGCCTGAAACTGCTGCCTTAACCGACTACGCTATCAAGAACATGTTTTTCTTCCTTCTAAATTGAAAAGGTTCGAAACACAGTTGACGCATACGCAATTGCCTCGAATTTGAGTTTTGATCTTACAAAAATAGTTTTGCGTTTTAATATTTATGTTACATCATTTTTTTAAAAGAAGAAACTACAACTTAACATGCTAGTTTCCCAATCTTCCTGTGTAACTATTGGCAATTCACCAGCCATAACTTTTAGTTTCAAATCACTGTGTTTATCTTCAGCGTGTAATATGACCAAAACAATGTGACACCCCTGAAATGAGTCTTATCTAGCTCTTCCTCTTAATATCGACACAATAAATTTTTGAATAGTGAATAATGCTGAAAGAGTCAAATATTAACTTTGTGAAAGAAAGAAAAGCTTGTTTACAGTAAGATCGAACTGGAATGAACTGGAATGAAATATTTTTGGAGCATCTAAGAAAGCATCCATATCTCCAGTAGGCATAATGTCCGTGAAAAAATAATAGCAGACGAACTTAACTTCTACCTGTGATATGATATTTCAACTGAGCGAGAATCTTTGCGTATGTGCAGCGCGTCACTCCAGAGGCAGACTTCTACTTATATAATGCGCATGCGCAACTGTAGAATTTTAATTTAAAATTACAGCTAATTAATAAAATATTTGAACAAACGAATATATGATAAAAAATTTGTGGCCAAATATCTTTCATTTCAAAAAAGATTGGTGTAATTTGATGCAGTAGTTTCTTCTCACGGACTGTCGAAAGAATACGCTTAGCGTTTTAAATATATAGATGGCAATAAAACTTGACAAAGTTTTTCTTGTTTTTATCTTCCATTACATTAAAACTACGTACATTTTTAGTTGTAAAAATATAAATTTATTCAATTACAGTTACAGTAATCTCTCTTTATATCGCCAATTCGGATATATTGTTCTTTATTCGTATCTACGATTAAAAATACAAATTCTTCTTAAAACGTAATTTTAACTATCTTTATGCACAGTAAAATTCGATAAGTGTAATTCCGTATTTGATAAAGCAAGTCATGAAAAACTAGAAAGACTAGTTTCTACTTGTTTCAGAAATTGGAAAAAAGCTAAATATATTTTCTTAAACATATACAATTAGATTATGACAAATTTCTTGAGATTTTTTCAAGAAAACAGAAAGATATTATGTCACTGTTGGATTCCCAAAGATAGTCAGAAAAAGAAGAAATTGGAGCAGCTAATAGACCAATAATTGAAACAATATTTTGTGCAGAGCAAGAAATAAAACTGAGAGGTGATCATGATAGTGGTGCTCTCGGAAACCGATAATAAAAGACGGTAAGATAAGAGCTGTTTTAAGGTTTAGAGAAAAGTCTGGAGATGATGAAATGAAACGACATATTATAGACAGCCGTAGAAATGCTATTTACTTCAGCCCGGACATTCAGAATGAAATCATTCGAATCTGCTTGGATATAATAGTTACCGAAGAAGTAATTACCAAAGTAAATAACGCGATCTGTTTTAGCTCGATTGCTGATGAAACTGTGCACATTTCAAGCATAGAATTGCTTGCCCTTTGTGTTTGATATGTGGACTATTTAAAAAATTCACAAACCCCAATAATTTGGAAAGAATTTTTAGTTTTCATCCCAGTAAATGACTTGTCCGACGAAAAATAAACAAAAATAATATTACAAAGTTGTAATAAACTACGTCTTGACATGTCTAAATGCTTAGCATAGGCGTATGACGAAGCGGCCAATATGGCTGGTTATGTTAATGCGGTCCAGTATAGAATTCGTCAAAAGTATCCAAACGTTAGATACGTCCATAGTGCAAGCTACCACTTAAATCTTGCATTGTCCAACAGCATGCTGATTACTGCCATCCTAAACTGTCTTGGAAAGGAAAAAAGAAGAAGGGAAAAAGCATATTTAGCCCTTCGAGAAGCAATTCATCATTTGTCCTAGAAAATAGCAGGAAACGACTTTTACGCCTTTGCGACACAAGATTCATCGAAAGGCATGAATGCATATTAACTTGTTTTGAGCTAAATGCATTTGCTTCGAAATTATTTAGGAAAACGCCTGGAAGATTTATTTCTTCAACAGCTAGAGCTTTCTTGACAGTCATAGAGATGAGTGATTTTCTCATAAGCCTGTTTGTCTGTGACAAGCTTTTCAGTCTGACAAAGGTATTGTCAGTTCTTCTCCAAGAAAAATTTCGTAACTTGATATTGGCTGTAAGTCATGCTAATTTTTCCTAATTATTTTACTGGAAAATAGAGAAAAGGCAAAGGAGATATTTCGTGAGATATTTAATTCTGCATCAAAATTTGAGTTAAGGCGTCTTCAAAACTGAAATAAAGATTCCAAGACTAACATTTAGATTTAGACAGGACAGACAACATGTGCAAACCCCCATATTACATCCACTGAAGAGTATTACAGGGTCACGGTCTTTATTCCCTTTCCCTGTGTAGAAAGTCTCATTCAAAATTTGAATAACAGATTCATTTCGAATGATGACATTCTAACAAATTCCCAGGTACTTCTTCCATTGTTTGCTTCTCCAGTAAAAATCAAGCAAATTAGAGAATCTCTCTCAATGTTTTGACGATAAAGTGTCAATCTCAATGTATATCTCAAGTGAAAGCTGAATATGAATTATGGTACGAGAGAATTGCTTATGTTTACACAAACACAGAGATCCTAAAAGTTTTAGAGTACTGTAATGCAACGTATTACAATACGATCAAATAGTATTTGACAGTCTTGGCTACAATCCCGGTAACAGCAGCCAGTGCTGAAAGTTCTTTTTCGACAATGAAAATAATTGAATCTTTGCCTCGAAGCGTTATGGCCGATGAAAGCCTTGCAATGATTTCGATTCATTGGGATATTACAGTAGATCTTGATAAGATAATCAGCAATCAGAGTCATGACCTGAGAAGAAGTCACTAAGATTGCTTTTGTAGCACTAGTAAATTTATTGTACCAAGAGTAGTGCATTTATAATTATTGTAATCAGAGAATGTGAAATAAAAGTATATTTTTTATGATTAATCTGTAACAATTAATCTTTTCTTTGAAAAAAATAAAGCGTGCAATTAATTTCATCTATGAATTAATCATTTTAAGACTCCGCGCTCGTAATGCGAAACATTCTCATGTTAATATTTATCCTGTGTTTTAAATCTATTCAAATTATTTTTTGCATTTCAATATTTTTTAACTTTTTTCCTTATAGGAACACGAAGCTCATCTCAAACATTGTTAGTTTGTGCTTTGGTGCTTTCGTTGTAGTTTTTTTCGCAAAACACTTCCGGTTTCCGAACCGGTCGAGAAAATGCTCTTGAAAACGAAAAATTGTATCAGAATTTGAAAATATACGAAATAACAATTTTTGACATGGTCATCAATTAATTATTCAATGCAGGAATGTACTTTAGGTTAAACCTTGTTTATTTTTTTAATTACGTTTTAGATTATGCAAATTACTGCTGTCAGATCAGAAAAAATGTCAAGATTGAGCCCCTCCCGAAAGGAAATCCTGGCTACGGGCCTGGATACGCATATTCATGAAACAAACAATACAAATAAGACATTGACTAACTAAAGATATACTGGGGAATCACCTGAATATACAAATACCAAAAAAAAAAAAAAAAAAAAAAAAAATACAATGTATATAATGTGGGTACCTAAAAATAATGTCATCATATTAATGACAATATAAAAGTCTAGTAAGTTTCGTCACTCAAATGGACGAGGACCTGCATAAAATTAATGTGCACGTATAAAATTTATATCTTGTATATATATATAGTATTAGTACTGTACAACAGGTAAAGAGTCTTTTTCTCTTATGCCTGGTGGCATTAATTCAAAATGTTTATAAAATATAAACATTATAATATAAACGATGATTTCAATGAATATAACATAATACGCAAATATAAAATACAAAAATTTCTAAATTGCACAGAAAAATATAATGCACAGTTAAATCTGTATATGAATGTGCAATGTGCATATACATGAACTTATTTTCAAATAGACTCCACAAATTGAATTAACATAACTAGACAATTAAACAATAATGTGAATGTAAATGCTGCCCAATGCCATCCAGTTTAAATGTCAAAATTAATAACTAAGTGTGTACTATGAATAAACAACAATTACATGAAATTCACTTAAAACAAGCAATTACTGTTGTAAACATGTCATAAAAGAAAGCATAAATGTAGAAAATTGCCTTGAGTGTAGTTTTAAATAACAAGCAACCTATAGACTTAAAAATCTATCAAAAAGACTGAGTGCAAAATATGGCTCGTGTGTACAAGGGAAAACTGGATTAACAATCTAATGTTAATTACCTTAAATTTTAAAATTTAAAATAATATGGAACTATTGAAAACATGACAATTGAAATCTTCCAAACGATGAAATATGGAAAACATGACAACTGAAATCTTCCAAACGATGAGAAACGTAACCAAGGTGTGTGAACCTCAATAAAAATAAATACGTAACAATATTACTATTTTTTTTAAATTTAAATGAAGGGGGTAAGACCATAAGGTACAATAACAATTCAGGAAGTAACGTGTGTAAAAAATTAAGGGTGTATTCCGATCCAAACTGCTTATTTTCTGATTCATTTTAAAATTCATTTTTGCTCTCAAGCGCATCAAACTGGCAAATTCTCTTATTTGGAAACTATATAATGTGCCGTGCTTCTTAATTTTTTGATAAATGCAGAAAATACTATAAAAAACGCTGTCGAAGTTGGCGTTTTGAAACGAATTTTCCGAAGCGGGCGATCTGGGAATGAAAAAAAGGGTCATACTGAGAAAATAATTGTTTAAAAATCAAATTCTAATTAATTGAGCTGAAAATGAAATCACACGGCATGTTAAACATGTCTTCAGAAATCACCCCAGCAAGTTTCATGTTTTTACTTTTAAAAATGAGTCTGAAAATGTCTCAGAAAATTTTGAGCTGTTGAGGGTGGAAAAATATTTTTTCGAATACACCCTTAACGTTGAAGATCCTCTATTTAACTTGTGTATGGCGTATGGAGTACCTCTGAAAGTCATGTGTATAACCTGATGGACATTACCAACGTGTATATCGAATTTATTAAAAATGTGAAAAATGTCTGACATATAAAAACTTTCGTCTTCTTGTACATGTTGCAGAACATAGTGAACTTCGATGTTTATGAAATAAAAAATATCTAATGTGTGCATCTAAACTTTAAAAGAGAAGCACAGCATCTAACTTGTAACTATTTAACACAAGCCTGGATAATGATCAAAACATAAACAAAGCATACCTGTACCAGCACATATCACCCCAGCAAACAGTCTTGACAGCGAATGATAAATCTCGGAATTCCAATTAAATTACTTACCAGACGACAAGTCTTATCTAAATATTATAAAAATGCATTTTAACGCCTGTCTCCATAACAGTAGAGTAAACTTAGTAAAACCAAAATTTAAATAGTGTAGAATTTTGAATGATTTAGCATATGTATAAATTCTGTAGAATATTGCCACCCTAATACTATAAAGAGGACAATGACATCAAGAATCTTAAATGAAATACCTTTAACACCTTAAAATATGAAGAATTTTCTGTTTAGAATTTAGAAATGAAAAATACTCCAACGGTATGTGTGTAAAAATTAAACCAGCACCGGAAAAACATTCTGTGAACCAACCCAAATGTACAACAATTGGTGAAACTTCGGTGAATATTTCATGACAATCAATGCACAAAGTTCTATATGCAGCAGCAAAGAACTGTAACTATACCTTAAATAAATGATATGTATGAAAATAAAAATATACCGTGGAATTCCATAAATAAATTCCAACATATGGCAAAAAACAACCAAAAAAAAAAAATGTCTGTGAATAGCATTTCATGTAAACCATGAACAAATTTGCAGAATAAATTGATTGAAAAACTATATCACAGAACGTGTAAAAATGTGTAAAATGTAAAAATGTGGAAAGCGCAAAATGAGGAGATTTATGACATCAAAACTGTCAGAACGAAATTCAAACAGGGCGTGTGTAAAAAGATCGCTGAAAATCGTTGAATACCATCTTGTAAATTGTGTGCGAGTGAAAAGCCCATGTTGAAAACGATTCGGAAACAAAATTTAAAAAAATATATCGCCCCAAATTATGCATGTTATAATTGTAAAATTTATAACCTGTAAAAAATGACTGAAATCAAAAAGCAAGAATTGTGCATCTGTGAAATTTAACAACATTGCCAAAATATAGAATTAAAATTTCGAAACAAAAGTAAAATAAAGTAATAGAAAAAATATAACAGGAAGAGTGCAAGTAACCCATTCCATATACGACAAGAACAAGTGGCATCTTATTCAAATCAGACATGAAATGTAATCAATCACACAGCAATTACCGGTAACGAGTCCCATGAAAGAATCTACTCACACTCGCATTATACTGTTACATTAAATGGCAATGGTGAAAAAAAATTTTTTTTTAATCCAACAGACCTAATAACATGATATCTGCATGTGATTAGCATTATGTAAAAAATAATATCTACTGCCTAAAAATTAAATAGACAGAGATTCCGAAAAATATTCACCTAAAAAGTTGATCCCTACATAAAAATGGAAATTAAGGAGACAGTAACAGGCAAAGAAAGGTTAACTAGCAAAAATATGGCAACTATATCTAAAAAGGTTAAAAAAAAAGTTTAACCCAGGAAATTTTTGATATCTGAAAATTAGCATCAGAAGAATAATTTAAACATTTATTAGATTTAGAAAAATTAAATAAATGCTCTTTTTGGATGCATGGCAAGGCATTACCACATTCACAACCAGGGAGTCGTATATCATATACTACACATAAAATAATAACACTAGAAATTATCAAATTCGAAATCTTAAAGCAGAAACTAATATTTACCAAACTGTGATATATCTTTCATCCAACTAAAGAATTCTTGAGTTTTATAATACAAATATATATATATATATAACCATTAATTAAACATTACCGACCATCATCAAAAACCGCAATATTGTGAATGATTGACAACAAAATGCACCACAAACCAACAATATAGAACTGTATGTATAAAATAAAGTACCTTATATACCTAATTACAAGAATTAACATGGAAGAAAAAAAAAAGAAGAATATGGATTCCGAAAAAAATTGAAAAACTTATGTATTGAATTACGTTTTCAAGAGTACAGAATTCAATGATATAAGCAAATCGTATATATATATATATATATTACCTAAACTATATCATATCTAAAAAAAATCAAATACACAGTATATGTGCTCTTTATTTTTTTATTATGACACTACCATGTAAATATTATCTGCTATTATTATCATTTTATTATTTTCTCTTTTTTTTTTCTTTTTTTTATAGAATGCACAGCCGCAAACACTTACAATAGTCAACAAAATTATGCAAAACTGTGTAATTTCATAAAAAAATATATAATATCACCTATATTATTATTATACATATCTATATATTTTTTTAACCACCCTTAAATGACTGAACTTTAAAAAAAAATTCACTGAATCTGCATGCAGTATCTGTGCATATAAAGTATTAACACATGACATATGGAACCAGCGACGCATTTAAGCAACACCACAACATAAAAGCAAAACTAAACAATGCAAAGATGCTACATACAAATCATACATGAATACACTGAACTCACGCAGCTCACACATGTCTAATTAAAACACCTAATATTTCAAAAGCATTAACTGAATAAAATGCACCGTAAAAAATTAATTTAAAAAAAAAATCATGACTGAAGAAACAGGACGCATAAATTTTCGTGGCTTACCATGATAGCAGACTGTGCATCACTGTCAAAATTTTCTCTAAAAATTACATTTGCCTTACATAAAAAAAATCCAAACCTAGTAACCTGAATTTTAACTATAACAGAAACACAAAAAAATTCTGTTATTTGAATTTTTACCGATCCACACTTTGCTTCATCTTTAAAAGATATATTCGCTATAGAGAAATATGCAAAGCAACGCAATCATTGCGTATGGATAAAAATCTAAAAATTCTAAGTAGGTAGATATCATTTCACGATATTTAAACATAAAAATAGAATCGCAAAAACAAACACGCATAATAGCTTAAAAATTTTGCAAGGCATAGCTGCTAACTTTTACGCTTTTTTGCTACCACTAAAATTGAATAGAGATTTTCTCCTTGTTTAGTCGTGAGATTTCGAAGATTAAATAAAACAATATTTACTGTAAAATGTTAGTGGTGGAAAGAAAGCGTAAAAGTTGGCAGCTATGGCAAGTTATATTAACTGTTTCACACTAAAAATAAATAAAATTTTCAGTAGAAGTTTTGCTATTGCAATGCAAGATATTTAAATTGCTCAGAATTTTTCGCCAATTACTGCCTTATATTACATCAAGAAGAAAATTAACATTTTAAAATTCACACAATGGCAACAAAATTGCAAATCATAGTAAAAATCTTATAGCAGGAGAAAGCGCTGGCAAAATATTAACAAATCTCTCATATACCCATTCAAAAGTGGTATACTATAAGTAAAGTAATATTAAGTATAATATGGTGATGCACAGAAATTATATTAAAAATAAAATTAAAATATTAGGCAAATAATACACTGTTAAAAATAAAGTGTGATGTTTCACAAAGAAAATGGTGAAAACTCGCTGAAATTTAGCTGTAACCAAGATATTGGTGATAAGTTTCACCAGCTTATTGGTGCTTTCACAAATACCATTATATTAGTGAAATGTTAAACCATGATTCAGGTTTTTTATAAATCCAATTTTCTGGTGAAAGGCTGAACCGTAAATGAGGATTTTTTTTAATCCAATTTTCTGGGGAAAGGTTGAACCATAAATCAGGGGGGTTTTTAATGCAATTTTCTGGTGAAAGTTTGAACCATAATTTAGTTTTTTTTTAATCCAATTTTCTGGTAAAAGGTTGAACCACGAATCAGGATTGTTTTTAAATCCATTTACTGGTGAAAGGTTTAACCATGATTCAGAGTTTTTTTAAATAAAATTTTCTGGTGAAAGGGAAAGGTTAAATCATAATTCAAGGTTTTCTCTATTCCAATTTTTTGCTAAAAGTTTGAACCACGATTCAGGATTTTCTCTCATCTTTATGGGGAAAGGTTACACCGGATTGTAGCTTTCTTTTTCCCCCTCTCACTTTGGTTTTCAATTTTTCATTTTATGGTGTAATAATAAACAAAATTTCAGATTATGCGAGATTATCTTGCAGTAGGAAAACATTTTTTTTTTTTTTTTTTTTTTTTTTTTTGGTTTGTTTTCATTAAACCGAAAATTATTAAAGTTTTAATTATTGATTCTATTGTCTTTGAAATATATTTAAAAAACAAATGCAAACCAGTTTGATCTAATTTCACAAAATAATTGCATTTTTTTTCCACAAATATTACCATTCTGTCCTTGTACATTTTGGAATATTTCTCCGCTCTCAGTTACACTTACAGTCCATTTAGTGTTTGCTTATTCACAAAGAAAATATTAAAAAAAAATAATATTTTTCTTAGATTTAAATACATACTATGTTTTTATTATTATTTTAATTTAAACAATGGCTGAATGAATTTCTTCAACCAATATTAATTTTTGAACAAGTTTGAAAAAGTTTTTTTCCATATAATGCACTTAGCTGCTACTTTCATGATCTGTAATTTTTTTTTCTTTAATTGTTGTGAATCTATAGATGCTGAAATTTTTATATTATACAGTTTTCAAATTTTTACCTTCTTTTCACAAAACAAAAAATAAAATAAAAAATATTTTTAAAATTAATATTGCACACAGCTCAGTTATGCAAAATTAATTCATTTGAATATAAAACAACAACAAAAAAAAAAAAGTTCAGCATTTGTTTCTGTTTAACATTCAATAATGACTATAAAACTTTTCAATAAATAAAGCACAAACATAACGGATGCATAATCAAAGTATATGAGTAAACACTGAAATAATCAGCATCAAAAAGACAGCTATAAGTAGCAGAATCCATTTAACCTCTAATATCAGCTAATACAAAAGTATTACTTTAAATTTTAAAGCTTTTTTTAAATTTACAATGTATTTCTATAGTATATTATTTATTTTCTTCTAACAGAATTGACAAGGTCTTATTTCGTTCTAAATTAGCTCTTTTAAGAGCTTTGATTCAAGAGACTCGCCATAAAATTGCTCATATAGAGCGCGAGTTATTCCTTACACATCAGCCTCGCTAATTCTACACCTGATTTTGAGTCTATAGACAGATGGCCATGGAGTAGAGTTCTCACAGCTTCTTCTGTTCATTGTTCTGTTTTAAAGAAGAAATTTAATGCACTTTGTAAAAGTTCTGTCGTTAATAACTCCAGCAATTTGCCTGTTGTTAAGGGAACGAGGGACCTTAAAAATAATTTTTTTTATTTTTGTAAATTTCACCTTAAATATTACTCAAAGGTACATTATATGCATTATGGCATGTATTTATCACAAAAAAAAAATTTTTTTAAGTCATTTTTGAGAAAAAAGTGGAATTTTATGCGTTGTTTTAGAAATCTCCGAAATGCCCCATGCGCGTTCCATATCAATGAAAATCCTCAATATTTTTTATAAAAGTTTGGTTTATATATATAAAAAAATCTGTGCATCGAATTTTATATATTTGAATATAAAGGTTAAAAAAAATTTTTTTTTGAAAAATTTTGAAATTTTTCGAAAAAATTTCAACATTTCAGAATTTTTCATTTTTTTTTCTTTTTTTTTTTTTTTGCAAATTTAACTTTAAATATTACTAAAGGGTACATTATATGCATTACGGCATGTATTTATCACAAAAAAAATTTAAAAAAAATTTATTTTTGAAAAAAAAATGGCAGTTTACGTGTCGTCGTAGAAATCTTCGAAATGTCCCCTGCGCATTCCATATCAATGAAAATCCCCAATATTTTTTATAAAAGTTTGGTTTATATATGTAAATAAAACTGTGCATCGAATTTTATTTATTTGAATATAAAGGTTTAAAAAAAAAAATTAAATTTTTTACTTTTTCTTTTGTAAATTTCAATTTAAATATTACTCAAGGGTACATTATATGCATTGTGGCATGCCTTTTATCACAAAAAAAAAAAATGGCATTTTACGTGTCGTCGTAGAAATCTTCGAAATGCCCCCTGCGCATTATATCAATGAAAATCCCCAATATTTTTTATAAGAGTTTGGATTATATATATAAATAATTCTGTACATCGAATTTTATATATTTGAATATGAAGGTGTAAAAAAAAAAAAAAATCAAAATTTTTGAAATTTTTTCAAAAAAATTTTGAAATTTTTAATTTTTTTTTTTTACCTTTATATTTAAATATATAAAATTCGATGCACAGAATTATTTATATATATAATCCAAACTCTTATAAAAAATATTGGGGATTTTCATTGATATGGAATGCGCAGGGGGCATTTCGAAGATTTCTACAACAACGCGTAAAATGCCATTTTTTTCTCAAAAATAATTTTTTTGTGATAAATGCATGCCACAATGCATATAATGTACCCTTGAGTAATATTTAAATTGAAATTTACAAAAGAAAAAGAAAAAAATTAAAAAAATTTGAAATTTTGAAATTTTTTCAAAATTTTTCATTTTTTTTTTTTTTTTTTTTTTTTTTTTTTTTTTTTTTAACCTTTATATTCAAATAAATAAAATTCGATGCACAGTTTTGTTTATATATATAAACCAAACTTTTATAAAAAATATTGGGGATTTTCATTGATTTGGAATGCGCATGGGGCATTTCGAAGATTTCTAAGACGACACGTAAAACTCCATTTTTTTCTCAAAAATAATTTTTTTTTTGATAAATGCTTGTTATAATGCATATAATGTACCCCTGAATAGTATTTAAAGTGAAAATTTCAAAAAATAAAGAATTGATTTTTAAGGTTTTTTAAGGTCCCTCGTCCCCTTAACCAAATTGTTGTTGTCAATCTTTCTAGTGTTTCTTTAAGTGACAATCAGCTCGATGCTCTCAAATTAAATAACAATTTCTCTGTCTCTGCTATTCCTTCTTTACCTAATCTAATTGCTCCTATTGTAAGGGCCTTTAAGCATAGCTCCCTATCTTCTTCTCAAAAAGAGTCCATCAGGCATCTCATTGCCAATACTGTTGATTTCAATTCTAATGTTTATAAGCCCAATCTTAAAAATCCAGTTAAACAATGTATGAAAAATTTGCGTTCTGATCCAAACTTAATCATTACTAAGGCTGACAAAGGTGGTCAGATTGTTCTTCTCGACAAATCTTCGTATTTGGAAAAATCCCATAAATTAATTAAAGATGGTCCTTATGTGGACATCCGCAAAGACCCTTCCACTAGTGAAATTATCTCTATTAAGTTTGCCATCAAGTCTTCTTCCATTATTCCTGCTAACTTTAAGAAGTCTCTTATTCCATCTATTGCGCATTGTGCCAGGTTTTATGCTTTACCTAAGGTCCATAAACCTGACATTCCTTTTAGACCTACTGTCTCTAATATCGGTACAGCTTCTTATAAGCTTGCCAAATATTTAGTTTCTGTTTTTTCCCCACTTTTGAGCAGTAACTGTTTCACTGTTAAGAATTCTTTTGATTTTGTTAAAAAATTTCATAATTTTAATCCGCAGGGTCACATGATGGTTTCTTTTGATGTTAAATCATTATTTACAAACGTTCCGGTTGAGGGGGCTTTAGATTGCCTCAAGAAGAGGCTTTGTGAATTCCATTTCTCTTATTTTGAAATCGAGGAACTTATCCTTCTCACTCGTGCTTGCTTGTCGCAAAATACTTTTGTTTTCAATGGTAATTTCTTCCGCATGATTGATGGTTTGGCTATGGGTAATCCTCTTAGTCCAATTTTATGCGATATTTATATGCACTATTTTGAGGTCAAACTTTTTGAAATTTTAAAATTTCCGTTCTATGTTCGTTATGTTGATGATTTTTATGTCCTAGTTGAAATAAATTCGGATATTAATCATATTATCTCTATTATGAATTCCATTGATCCCTGCATTCAGTTTACCTCTGAAATTGAGACCAATAACTGTCTTTCTTTCCTCGATGTCCTTGTTATTCGTTGTGAAAATGGCTTTCAGACCAGTCTTTCGTAAACCTTTTGCTGTCAGTCTCCCACCTAGGCATTCTTCTCATCCCCCTAACCAGAAATTCGCTGCTTTCAATACTTTTGTTTTTCGGGCTACCAACATTTGTTCCACTCCTCAGTCACTTAGTGCTGAACTTAATTACCTCAAAGCTATTGCTGTTGATCGTGGTTATTCCTCTAATATTATTGATTCTATTTATAATAGAAATTGACGAAACCCGTCCATTCTGAAAAGCATTCTAATTCCAACTCTAATACTTCAGTTGTGTTACCATTTTTTCCTAAAATCAGTCAGCAAGTTGCTAAAATCTTAAGAAGGTTTGATTTTAATGTTACTTTTTCACCTGTTAATAAAATCTCTTTTTCAAATCTCAAACACCCCGTTGATCGCCTAGATAACTGGGGTATTTACCAAATCTCTTGCCAGTGTGGCCTTTCTTATATTGGCCAGACTAAACGTGCTCTTAGATTTCGTTTAAAAGAGCATGAAGGTTATGTTAAAAATCAGGAGCTCAAACGTTCTTCTATTGCTCAACATTCTTGGTCTTCTCAACTTAGGTTCGATTTTTCCTCAGCCACCATTATCCAAAAATGTTCTTCAAACCTTGATCTTGATTTTTGTGAAGCTTACCACATCATTAAATATTCTTACTCTTTAGTCAATGGCTCCAGATTTTCCAAGTATTTGAAAAGCATTAATTTAATTTCCTCTTTTTTGGTTTCTTTTTCTCTCCTTCTCCGGTAGATGTCGCTACTTGTCCACCCAGTCGTTTCCACTGCTTCTCTCTCATTGGTTGTTTCTGGCACTTTCGCTACCCGCATAGGGTATATAAGGCAGCGCGTTTCTGTCTATCATTTTGCTCAGCCTTGTTTTTTGTAGCACGCTGTTCTTTTTTCCCTATCTTGCACTGAAGAAGAATCTCGCTGTAGATTCGAAACAGCTGTGTGCTGCTTTTCACGCATTATTTGTACATTTTAAACGGAGGTTTACTGCTTTTTACTAATGGAATATTTCTTTTTTTTTTTCTTTTTTTTTTTTTTTTCTTTTTTTTTTTTTTTTTTTTAGTATCTTACCATGGCATTTGGTTTCATCATATGTATAATAATAAAAAAAAAATTATAGCAAATTTATTTATTTTTTTCTATACTTTTATTGACATAACCTATTATTAACAAGTTTAATTTTGTTTTCATTATCTTAACTAGTGAAAGTGATAAAATGCAAACGTTCTTTTACATGAAAATATCGCACAAAAGTAATACAACATTTCTGATTTATGCATGATGAACCATACCCTAATCTCTTAAATTAACTTGATTTAATTAAGAAAATCCATATTTCACAAAGAAAACTGAATAAAAACATGTTTTCATTGAAATTTTCACTTTAAAAATTATAGGATTAGGAAATTATATTGAAATTGTTACCTTAAAACAAATCAAATATTTACTATCTAAATATCAAACAAAAAGTATTGTGTAAAATATGCATGCGTGCATGGCTAAATAGTATTTCCCAAATATAATATCCAAAAAATATTGTCTAAAATTATTCTTAAGCATACATAACTGAGAACATTTTTTTTTTTTCAATCAGAAATATATTACAGTGTAAAAGTATAAGATTGAAATACAAGTTTAAAATGTATATGAATAGAAAAATGTCATGCTTACATACCAACAAAGAATATTAAAATCATATACATAGTGATCTAAAAAGTTTGGCTAGCCTTTGTTAATAAAATTAATAGTAATCTCAAACTTTTTCAGAATTAACTGCCAGTATTTTCACCACTCGTGACTAAAATTAATAGCAATCACAAACTTTTTCAGAGTGAACTATACATAATACAGGTAATTTCACCACTCATGACTATGTACTATTTTTTTTTTTTTTAATCAAATTCCATGTTTGAACGGAGCACTCTCTTTACCACCAAAGTGATTATTTGTTCTAATTCCACATGAATGCGTAATCTGTATTTCAACTGTCCACGCACACAACTTGTGTTTTCTTGCAAAAATAAACACACACACCCTTAAGGAAAAAAAAAAAAAAAAAAAAAACGAAACATACATTCGCGAATTTTCTTTTGATAAATGCACTTGATGGAAAGCAGTTAGGGAAACCAGTTAGTAGGGATGAGAAAACACATTAAAATGAGTGCTGCGATGTCATGCGATGAACGGCCACGCTGGTACATCTCGGACAACCTTTTATTGAAATGTGTGGGGGTTTCTCCCTCACAGATATAAAAAACGATAATAATATAAATATAAATAAAATGTTTCTATATAAATGCTATTATTATTATTATTATTTTGAAAACCGCCTTAACCACTTGAGGGGCGGTGGGATAAAATATATCCCACCTAATTTAAACAAGATTCTCACCAGAAAATTTTAACTAAATTTTATATTTTTAGCTTTGGGGGGAAATCGTTGAAAAATTGCTTTTCCTTATTTGAAAATAAAATTTTTCGATTATTCCGGTGAGAATTCAATATGTAGGGGCATTTTTGCTTGCCCCTCAAGGGGTTAAGGGTCCTGTCCCTGCCGGCGAAGACACTCACGAGCTAATGCTAATCCTATGGGGAGGGGGTTTTCTAATATCTCGTTTGCATTTCGACATTTTTAAATAATTTTTTTTGCATTGGATAGCCGAGGTCCGTCTCTACAGCGCACCTTGGTTACTTTTTCGATTTTGGTCGCAGATATTTTTAATAAAGTTACTTTCATTTTCAAAACCGGTTCTGAAAATGAAAGTGTCATTCTAAAAAATATCTGCAACCAAAATCGAAAAAGTAACCAAGGTGCGCTGTAGAGACGGACCTCGGCTATCCAATGCAAAAAAAATTATTTAAAAATGTCGAAATGCAAACGAGATATTAGAAAACCCCCTCCCCATAGGATTAGCATTAGCTCGTGTCTTCGCCGGCAGGGACAAGAACGATTTTTCCCTACTCAACAGTGCGACACTTTCTGACACATTTTAAGGGTGTATTCCGATCCAAACTGCTTATTTTCTGATTCATTTTAAAATTCATTTTTGCTCTCAAACGCATCAAACTTGGAAATTCTCTTATTTAGAAACTATATAATGTGCGGTGCTCCTTAATTTTTTGATAAATGCAGAAAATACTGTAAAATACGCTGTCAAAGTTGGCGTTTTGAACAGAATTTTCGGAGGCGGGCGATCTGGGAATGAAAAAAATGGTCATACTGAGAAAATAATTGTTTAAAAATCGAATTCTAATTAATTGAGCTGAAAGTGAAATCACACGGCATGTTAAACATGTCTTCAGAAATCACCCCAGCAAGTTTCATGTTTGTACTTTTAAAAATGAGTCTGAAAATGTCTCAGAAAATTTCGAGCTGTTGAAGGTGGAAAAATATTTTTTCGAATACACCCTTAAAGGTAAAACCGTAACACCCGCAGGTTGGAGTAATTTGTTATTGAAGTAATTTGTCACAGAACATTTTTCTCCTTTTTTTTTCTATAAATGATTAATATCACTTAGATTTTCGTTTGTTACTTTAACAATAATGAAGATGTCGTAACTATATTTTCAACAGAGTTACTTTGATTTATCTGAAATGTGATATCATGATAAGAAGTACCGAAAATTGTGTGTGTATCTGTAAAGTTTACTTGTAAAAAGGTCTCGTTTATCAAATTGGAAGTATCTGTAATAAATATTATGAAAAATTGTTTAAAAATTTAATTTTTTCATATCTTTAAACTCTCAATTCGGCCAGCCGAATATTCGGTATTCGGTTTACCTGTAGGCCGAATATTCGGCATTCGGCCAAAATAACTATTCGGTGCATCCCTACTCTAAATATCTCTTTGTAAATGTTTTATATTATTATATGCAATTTTTCCATTTGTTTGAATCATGGTTTAATAGAATCTGTCGTTTTTATAAATGAAATATCTCACAAAGCGCAGATTATAATGATATTTTTGCCGTGGATTGAGTACTCTATTAATGAGTGAGCCAGCGGGTCTCGACCTTTCGGAGGGCGCGGAAGGAAGATTTTGGGTCATAAATATTCTTGAAAAATTTTAATTTTCAGTTAATAATTTGCTTCAGACCGCATTCAAGGCAATGGCGGATCCAAGGGTGAGGCCACGAGGGGGTCATGATGTCTGTATCCAAATAATTAAATTTAATTACATACAATTTTTTGGTATTTTATATTTATAAGACTATCTTGTTTTGGAATTGAGTAGTTTAACAAATAAAACTTATTATTTTGCAAGTTAAAAAATAAAAGCACTGCAAATTTTTCTTGTCTTACCCATTTATTATTTATCAATGTCAACCATTAGTATTAAATATTTAGGGTAACGCTGGGATAGATAGCCATGGAGAGATGGCCAGTCTAAATATTTCCAAAACTTGATCATAGATTGCAACATAAACTTTGTTCGTAGGAAACAGTTCAGGAGCTCATTCATTGTGACGTGCAGTTGTGTTTTTCGATTATAAAAAGTAAGTGTAATTTTAATGTTTATTTTATTTAGTGGTTGAATATTTTTTTTTACTTTGGTATCTGAATATTTTGCAATACGTACTTTATATATATTTTTCACTATATGGATTTTTAAGGCACGTAATAATCTAATCTTTACTTCTAAGCCTAAAACAAAGATGTACAATGGCTATTGATGCTTTAAATTGGGCGACCATCAATCCTTCAATTTTAGGAGAGATGGCCACATGAAATCGAGGAGAGATGGCCACCATTAATCAATATTTTAAAATTATACGGTTGGTTGTATGGGGTTTTATGGCGCAAAGTCCCAGTTGGGACATGCTGCGCCAGTTAAAATTATACGGAGGGACATTTTAGCTAAATATAATTAAATTTAAAATAAATATATAACGATTATGTTTATAAATGTATTAATTGATATAATTGTTTAAATTTTAACTAATATATATTTTTTAATAATAATAATAATAATATAAGACCTAACGATTTATTTGTTTCAGAAAATACTGGAAAACGTCGGAAACTTTCATAACAGAAACTGATAAAGTTGATAAATAAACTAAATTAACGTAATAAACCTTAAATTAACGCGAGAAAAAAAAAAAAAAAAAGCGACATTTCTAGTAGCGAAGAAAACGAGATGCATTTAAAATTATCAGATTCTACAGATTCAGAGTAAATAGAATCAGATTAGGATCACTGTGTTGATTGTGCAAAACCATATACAGTGAATTATCGGTAAGTCGAAGTCTGATAAGTCGAATATTCGTTTAAGTCAAAGTTAACACGAAGTCCCGACCCCTTTATAACTAATCAATGTTAAACTTTCTCGTTTTGTCGAAGTCTACATCTTTTAAGTCGATTTTTTTTTTTTCAGAAAGAGAAATAACAGTATTTGGGCTAATTTCTTAATTTTTCCGCCACAGCTCAAAAATTCTGGCACTTTCTGTTAGATAAAACTTTTCTGAACTCCTTAGTGGCCTTTGAAGGACGCTATTTTTACTTCCCACCTTGGTCAGTGAGAAGAGTCTGCGAGTTTGCAATTTTGGTGGCAATCGTTCCCCCTCCCCAATTCATTTCTCCTTTACGTATTCCCTTTTCTCAACTCTCAGGTGGTTTAGTGTATTCTAATTTGCCAAATTTCTCACGCTTTTATGGAAGGATTTTTTTTTTTTTTTTAATCTTTCGATTGCATTATTGAGATTTCATTCGGGTTCTTTGTTTTAATGTTGAGTCTTGTCATTTTAGTGTTTATCGCTTTCACATCGTGATTCATTTTTAGTTGGGTCTTTTAAAATGTCGAAGCGGAAATTAGAAATTCTTACTTTAGAACAAAAAGGGAATTTGATAAAAGATGTTAAAAATAATCCTAATTTAATGAAAAATATCTAGCCCTATCCCTCACAACACTCTATCTACCATACTGAAAGATAAAGAACGCATTTTCAAAAGACCTAAGTCAAGTGTCAATCCAAAAGATGCACAAGGAGGAATACGCGTGCCTTCTCAGATATCGAAACAGCCCTCGTAAAGATGTTTACATCTTACAGTACACAGAAGAGTGTAATTCCTTTAAGTGGTACGACGTTACATGAGAATGCTTTGGATTTTACAAAATTATTGAATGTGGAAGGATTCCCAGTGAGCACGGGATGATTGGAAAAATTTAAAGCCAGACACAACACTGTGTTTTGTACAGTCGTGGAAAAAAAAAAGTAAACACCCCCTACTAACTTCTCAACAAATTATCGTAGAAGAAAGTTACTGATACCGAACGATTGGAAATAAAGTCTACTTTTAAATGATGTATATAAAATTTGCTTAGGGGGCCATCTACATATTAAAACTAACCATAACTTTGTTTTTTTCAATAGCAGTACACAATTCTGATAGCATAAATGAACTCTACACCTTTCAATTAGTCTATAAACAAATTTTTATGCAATTCGTGCCATAGGTTTCCGAGAAATTGATTATTTTAAAACGAGCGTATTTTAAGGGCTGTATCCAAATTGAAGCTCCGAACTCGATTGTTAACCGAGAGAGCCGCCTTCTTGATCAAAGCAAGTTTAAGCCTCAATGAAACCTGTTTGATTACATTATAGCAGAATAAATTTCAAAAATTTACTCACTGCTATCATAGACGGCCCCTTAAACCATCATTTTGCCGTTTTTTAAGCATAATTTAAAAACTACTTGGAAGAAAAATGTGAAATTTGGGATTTCCATAAAGCAGGACTTAATACATCTAAATCCATCAAAAAAATTGTAGGTTACAATTCATAATTTTTTCGAATATTAATTTCATAATTCATAATTCATATCATAAAATTATAAAAATTGCAAATTCAACGTATTTATGTTTGGGTATATTAGTATTATTGCTACACAAAAAATTAGCTCATTAGGAACATAATTTCAGGAGATATAAATAAAAATATGAAAATGTAATTTAACATTAGAAGTACTAAATTTTGAATGCCTGTAATTCAAAAACTTATCATATGAATGACTTGAAATTTGGTTTCTAGGCATATTTTTAACCGAAGATTTGAAATATATCGTTAAATTTGGGTACTGCAATTGAAAAAAACAAAGTTATGGTTCGTTTTAATATGTATATGGCCCCCTAAGCAAATTTTATACACAGCATTTAAAAGTAGACTTTATTTCCAATCGTCCGGTACCAGTAACTTTCGTCTACGATAATTTGTTGAGGAGTTAGTAGGGGGAGTTTACTTTTTTTTTTCCACGACTGTACATTAGATACTAAAGCAAAAGATGTGTCTGATACGCTATGTGATGAATGGAAGACACCTTCATTACCCAAACTTCTTGCACGCTATAGTGCGGATGACGTTTACAGTATGGATACAATGAAGATTTTTTCAAATGTTTTCCTAAAAAGACAATGATGTTTAAGGGGTAATCATGTTCCGTTGGAAAGTTAAGTAAAGAACGTTTAAATGTGCTTGTCGGAGCAAATGCTTCTGGAATAGAAAAATTACCTTTACTGGTCATCGCTAAATACAAAAATCCTCGCTGTTTCAGACATAAAAATCACTTCCGGTAGAGTAAAGATCCAACAACAAGGCTTAGATGACACTGATATTGTTCGAGGAGAACAGCAGAAATTTAGATGTATAGTCCAGGCAATAGAGACCGTATAGGGGCTCTACCTAGCAAAATTCACGGCAGTTCTGGAAAAAGGCTTACTATATGTTTTTTGGGTCGCTAAATCCGAATTTTTAACTTCCCACCAAAATTTCCCCCGGCAACCCCCCCCCCCCAAATTTTGGTAAAATGCCCCCCAAAAAAGGTTTTTATTAAAAAAATCTATTTTTTTTTTTAAATTGTTTTAGGGCAAAAGTATCTAGAAATTCAGAAAGTAGGCAAAATTTGCAACAAATTAGATCTATGACATTATGACTTAGGATGAAGGGGAAGGGGGGATCTGCCACGGAACGTGCCTCAGAACTAAGTTGCGCAATTCCACTTAACCACTCACACATTTACATTCGCCCTCCCATCTCCCCTCCGAACTTTCTCTATACGGTTTACTTTAAGTTTTTTGGGTCGCTCAATCCGAATTTTTAACTTCCCCCCCAAATTCCCCCCCTCGAACCCCCCCCCCCCAAATAGTTGTTTTTAACTTAAATTCCTTATTGTTTTAGGGGAAAATCATTACGAAATTCAGAAACTAGACAAAATTTGCAACAAATAGGATAGATCACATTATGAGGTAGGATGAACGGGGAGGGGGAGGACTGCCTATGAACATGCACTGCGGCGCTACGTGCACTAAGTCATGAAGTCCAGGCAATAGAGGATTTTACCTGGCAAAATTAACACTAGTTCTGGATTTCGACTCACTTTATGTTTTTTGGGTTGCTGAATCCGAATTTATAACTTCCCACCAAAATTTCACCCGGCAACCCCCCCAAAAATTGATTTTTTGAAAAAATTTGTTTTGTGAGAAAAGCGCGCGGGGAATGTTTCGAGGCAGCCCCCTCTCTCCCCGTTTATCCTACGTCATAATGTCATATATCCTATTTGTTGCAAATTTTGCCTAGTTTCTGAATTTCGTAATGCTTTTCCCCTAAAACAATAAGAAATTTAAGTTAATAACAACTATTTTGGGAGGGTTTCGGGGGGAAAATTTTGGGGGTAAGTTAAAAATTCGGATTCAGCGACCCAAAAAAATTAAAGTAAACCTTATAAGGAAAGTTCGGAGGGGAGATGGGAGGGCGAATGTAAACGTGTGAGTGGTTAGGTGGAATTGCGCAACTTAGTCCACGCAGCACCACGCACATGTTCCGAGGCAGGTCCCCCCTTCCCCTTCATCGTAAGTCATAATGTCATACATCTAATTTGTTGCAAATTTTGTCTACTTTCTGAATTTCTAGATACTTTTCCCCTAAAGCAATAAAAAAAATGATTTTTTTTTTAATAAAAACCTTTTGGGGGGGGGGGGGTTGCCGGGGGAAATTTTGGTGGGAAGTTACGAATTCGGATTCAGCGACCCAAAAAACATAAAGTAAGCCAATTTCCAGAACTACCATTAATTTTTCTAGGTAAAATTCCCTATTGCCTGCACTAGTAGTGTTTCATGCAAAAAAGCGTAAAATGTTGATCTTCGTTGATCCGTGTACAGCTGACGATCAACTTCTGAACTTGAAATTGATAAAGTTAAAATTTCTCCCTTTTAATACAACTTCTAAACTACAGCCAGCAGACCAGGGAATAATTAAATGTTTAAAACATTCCAACAGAAAAGGGTGGAAGGCAATCGAAGATGACGAAAATGGAATAAATCAAAAGTGTGATGTGTTAGAAGCAACTAGACTGATTTCAAGTCCCTGGAACAACGACATGAAACAAATCACTATCAAAAATTGCTTCAATAGATGTGGCTTCCTTGCAAGGAATGCGCACTCATGTGTTGTGAATGAAAATATACATGATCAAGTTATTTCTGAAGATGACGATAATGAGTTTTTGAATATTGACGAAAATGTTGCAGTTTGCGGAGAAATTAGTGCTTCAGATATAGCTGAAGCAATGAAAAAGGTAGAGAACGATCCTGAGTCTGAGGATGATGAGGAAGTAAATTGCGTTTCACCTCGAAACAATCAAGAAGCACATGCGACAATGACGACACTATACAGCAATATCTCGAAAGTAGAGACGGTATGGACGATTCTTTTTGCCTTTGTTTACATGCTTTCTGACATGTGAAAGACAAAAAGTTTCTTCAAACAGTCATAATTAACAAGTTTTTTCAGAAAACTTGAATTTGTAAGTACCTTTTATGTAGCATTAAATTATATTATCTCTTTAGCGCTCATTTTGCAGGATCCGTTATTACAGTATAATTGCAATTCCTATGTATATGATTGAATTATTTTTCATATATTTTCTGTATGTATTTAAGGATTTTTGATAAGTCGAACTTACGATAACTCGAATATTTTTGCCGGTGCCTTCGAATTCGACTTATCGAGAATTCACTGTAATATGACATCTAAAAAGGATGTCTGGAAACAATGGATGAGGTACCTGAAGTGGTTCCATGAAATGTGTACAAATTATCAAGACCTTTGCCAAGCATGTGGTAAGATTTTACGAAAAGTGAAGTATTGAAATTATACTTCAAATTTTGTTTATTCCAGTTTTATTCATTCATTTTCCATCATATAACTACATTTTTGCGAACTGCTATCTAATATTTTTCATGATTAACTATATGATATGTGTTATGTTTTTGCTATTTAACTTCACTTTTTCTTTCTAGTATTGGATGGCCATCTGCCATTTTAATTTCAATTTTCCTTAACACTTTTTGTTTTCAATATTTAATTATTTTTTTGCATAAAATATGATGGGTATATGTATTAGAATTTTAAATATGCATAAATATTTCGTGTATTTGCATTCTGAGAATTTTTATTTCAATCTTTAAAAACTATGGCCATCTATCCTAGAGTTAACCTATATTTAGTTCTATAATATCAATTTTTTAGGGTGTTTTTTAAATAAAATGTTGCTGTTTTGAAATATTTATTGAACTTAAACTGCAAATTGCTATTTTTACATGGCAATACAGTATTTTTAAGGAGGAATGAAAAATGAAATTTCATTGTCTCTCAAGAAACTGACTGTTCAATCATGGATGAACAAGACATAAATGCAAAGCTACATTCACCGAAATTAATTGGCGGCACTAGTCGGACATAATAATATTTTTCATTTGATTTGGATTCCACAAAATATATTGTAACACAAAACAAATTTTGATAATGCATCGTGTATTACAAGAGACTGTAGATTTATGACGACAATTTTTTTCACTCCTGACGCTGTCGCGTACAGATATTTGGTTCAAAATGCCCACTTTGACAGCATTTTCTGGGAGATCTTCTACCTTTACCGAAAATTAGAAAAAACAGTTTGATTGCTTAGTTTCTGAATAAGAGCACCTACTAATTCCGTGCATTTGGGAACAAAAATAAACTAAAAAATGTATCGGAAAGTACCCAGTTTGAATTTGAGAACAGCCTCGAATGGACGGAACTAGCTTCCCCGGAGCGAAACAAGACGATGTAGGTTTCGATGGCAAAGGGGAGACAAAATCGTTAGCGGCCGGTCGATTTTCGGGGTCGAAGCGCGAAGAGAAAGATCGAGGGATGAAGAATTAGAACGGGCTTAGAAAGATCAACAGAGCGTGCCAGTTTTTTGCGCGTCCACTTTCCGTTACTTCAATGAAAAGCACTCATAAAAAATAATAAAATGTGTTTCCTGAAAGTAAAATGTCTGTCTTGTACAGTGTTGCCAGTGGACTACTTTTTTAAAATTCAGATTTCTTGATTAGCACTACTTTTTTGAAATGATCAAAACTCGCCTTATTTAATGGCATATTAATTAAGGCTGTTCTCAATTCTAAAAGGGCAACTTTATGACATAAATTTAAATTTATTTTTGGTCGGAAAAGCATGAAACTAGCAGGTGTCGTTGTTCAGAAACTATGTAATCGAGCTGTTTTTTTTTTTTTTTTTTTTTTTTTTTTTTTCCCGCAAACGCAATAGATCTTTCAGAAAATAGTGTCAAAGTTGACGTTTTGAACCGAAGTTCCCGAAGAAAATAGAAAAACCAGTCAGCGCAGGGAGAAAAACATGTTTGTCACGTGATCAAAATCGCTTAGATCTCAATAGGTAATTTATTGATACAAAATGGAAAACACAGTTCGATTCCAAACGCTTCCATGGTCAGGTCTTCCAACTTTATATCTTTCCGTTAAAAAAATGAATTTGTAAATCTGTCAAAATGTTTTGCGCTTGTTGGGCAGAGAAGTTAAGAACAGGCGAAAACAAAGTGAATTTTACCATTTCAAGAAAGTGGTGCCAATCAAGAAATCTGAATATAAAAAAGTAGTCCACTGGCAACACTGGTCTTGTAAATCACCGCTGATATCGTATAATGCCCAGTGACGAAACTAGACTAACTTCCACCTGGGGCAGGGCAGTAGATTAGCCCCGCCATTCCCACAAATATTTTTAGATGAAAATCTGTTTAAATAAATGCTAATGAAGATAAAAAATTTACGCTATTTACACATATACATTTTTATTGTGCAAGTTGTTTTACATAATATGTATACGATTTAATATATATATATTTTAATATGGCAGCTTAAATGAGTTTTAAACATAAACATTACAGAAAATACTGTAAAGAATATACTTTAAGAATATCTATTAATTGAAAAAATACTTTAAGAACATATTTTTCTGCACAAAAGTTTCATTAGCATTATAAGACAGTTTGTGAGCCGATATTGAAAAATTACAAACTAATTAAATTTGTTATTTGTTGCTCGTGTTAAATTTCTCACATATGTTTAGTGAATTTCAACTTGCTACAACTTTTTTCAGTTTTGGTAACAGTCAGCCTAAAAAAGACTTCACGCATAAAAGGTTGATTAAACATCTTTGGAGTTATACATAAACCATAAACATGAATAGCTTTATTTACCAACAGATCTTTTTCAAAATCACAGCAAAAGTTTATAATGCTGTGTCAATTGATGTTAAAATATCTTTAATGGCTTTTGAGATAAACTTTTATTATTATTTTTTTCATCCTCTTTAATAAAAGCTAATGCGTTGCTTGCGACTGGCTTTTTCGCTAATCGTTGCCACAGATTAATTTCGGAAAAAGAAACATTTGCAGTTATTGAAAAAATTAATAGCTCGAAAAGTATTTGTTAGAAAATTGTTAGATAAACTTGCGTTAGAAAGGTAAAAAATTGTATTTTTCTTGACATAAATTTCAAATCTTATGATTATGCCGTTTTTCAAATATTGAATTTCAAAGATTATCAAATTTCACTATGGAATACCATCTTTACGAAGCCTTCACGCGTAAAATAATATAATGATGACGCAATGCGTCCTGACGTGTAGCACCAGTCAGAAATTGTAGTACTTATTATTATTATTGTAGTACTTATTATTATATAAAAGTAAATTATGATGTCACGAGTGCATGATTTTTATTTAATTCTCGACCAATACTAGATGTGCCATTTCTTTTTAGTTGTGAATAATATAGGTTAATTCAAGTATGACTTCATATTTTAAACGAATATAGGATTAATGCATGGCTTTTACAAGAGAAAATGATATCATGAAGGGCTTTTCATGAATTTACATTTCTTTTCCATTTTTTTTTTTTTCAAGAATCGAACCTATATTTATTTAGACTTAGGATACATTTTTTTTTTTTTTTTTTTTTTTTTTTTTTTTTTTAAATACAGGTATAAAAGCAAAATATCTAAAGGCTTTCAACGTATTAAAAAAAAAGAGCATATTTGCGCGAGATTCATAGTCCATATACGGTGTTTAATTTTGAAATTGATTTTTCTAATGAAACATGTTTAAAATCCCGGGCAACGCCAGATATTTCAGCTAGTCTGGACTAATTAGCATTCTCCAAAATTTCCCACGCGCTTTCCATTTTTACAAACTGGTTCAAAATTTTTCAATAATAATGCATTTCATTACATAAAAATAAAGTTTTTTTTTTTTTTCTTTTCAAAAAATAAATACTATATTTTTATAATGAACTTTGTTAGTTTTAATAGCATAGATTTTAAGTAACTACATTTTCATATCGTTTATTTTTTTTATTATTATTTAATTACCTTTAAATGACATTATCTTTAGTAACTTAAGTTTATATTTATAGAAATCATCTCTGAGAAATTTCAGTAAAATTGAAATAAATGAAATGTGCATGGAATACTCGCTTAAAATCATCAAAACTATGAAAATCTTCAATTCCAGTATTTTTTTAAGGCTGTTCTCAACTGCTCTGCTCAACAAGCACAAAACGTTTTGACACATTCACAAATTCATTTTTTTAACGAAAAGATGTAAAATTGGAAAGCCTGGCCATAGAAGCAATTTGGAATCGAACTGTGTTTTCCATTTTTTGATCAATAAACTATCTATTGAGTTATAAGCGATTTTGATCACGTGACAAACATGTTTTTCGCCCGCTCTTGAGTGATTATTCTACTTTCACGCGGAAATTCGGTTCAAAATTACCATTGTGACACTATTTTCAGATAGATCTATTGCGTTTGCAAAAAAATGAAAAAAAAAAAAAACAGCTCGATTACATAGTTTTTGAACAACAACACCAGCTAGTTTCATGCATTTTCGAACAAAAATAAATTAAAACTTATGTCATAAAATTGCCCTTTTGGATTTGAGAACAGCCTTAAAGAATATACTTTAAGAATATCTATTAATTGAAAAAATACTTTAAGAACATATTTTTCTGCAAAAGTTTCATTAGCATCACAAGACACTTTGTGAGCTATATAGATATTCAAAAATTACAAACTGATTAAATTTGTTAATTGTTGCTCTTGTGTTAAATTTCTCACATATATACTTAGTGAATTTCAACTTGCTAAAAGTTTTTTCAGTTGTGGTAACAGATATAGTTGTTGCAGAAAGAAAGAGATATTCTGCTCTAAGTTCAAGGACCTTTCCCAACACGTGCGTTGGAAGTCATTATTTCACTCCTGCTATGCAATAGTTACATTACGTCACTACTTTCTGTGGCATAAGCGCATCTCTACTAAAAGATCATTCTTGTAAATAAATCTGTTACTGTTACAACTATCGGCTCTCTTCTATCCCGGCCTTTGTGATTTATTTTTAAGTTTAAGTACGTAAGTAAAATATGGCATCCCGTTGCCGTGATGTGTTAATTATAACATATACAAGGTTTGCCGATAGTTATTTTAAGTTTAACTGAACTGTTTAAGCATTTTATTTTATTTTATAAGAAAAAAATAAATTTAAGCGAGATCAAAATGACAGATTTAGAAAATACGAAGCAGCAAAGGAGAGCTGCGAGGTCGTCTTTTACAAAGACGGCAAATAAATTACAAGATTTAATCACTTCTGACGATCCAGCTCCTGATTCAGATGACGTAGAATCATTATTAGACCAACTGCAAGAAAAATATAAAACAATAAGAAATATTGATGAAAAGTTTTTTGAGTTTCTACAAAAGAAAGGCTGCAATCAAGATGAATATGATAAAGAATATGAAGCAGCTGAAGAATATTATGAAAAATTAGCTAATTTAAAGGTGAAGTGTAACAGGCTGAAAACAAAAGTTAGTTCCAGTACAGCAAGTTCCAATTCGTCCTCGTCACTGGGAATGTCGTCACAGATTACTAAGCAAAAACTGCCCGAGATAGAACTGGTCAAGTTCGATGGAAATCCTAGAAATTGGCTGACCTTTTGGACCCAGTTTAGTAAAATAAACGAAGACACAAGAGTTGACGCAAGAGATAAATTCCAGTATTTACTTCAATCTACGAAGCCAGATTCTGTAGCAAGACAAATTGTGGAAAGTTTTCCAGCCACTGAAATAAATTATGAAAAAGCTTTGGACTACTTGAAGGAGCGATTTGGTAAAGAAAGTGTTCTTATACAAATCTACGTACGAGAACTGTTAAAATTGGTGATAACAGATAAAACACAAGTCAATGTGTTAAATTTATACGACAAGTTACAAACGCAATTAAGGGCTTTGGAATCCCTAGGAGTTACGCAGGATAAATTCGCACACATGTTGTTGCCATTGATTGAATCAGCCCTTCCTACGGATTTACTGAAAATTTATCAACGGCAAAGAAACATATCAGCTGAACCAGGTAAGAGTGAGTTAGATCTATTGATGGACTTCGTTAAAAACGAAGTCGAAACAGAATTTAGACTAAAAATTACGCGCGATGCTTTGAATTCAGATAAATTAACAATTAAAAAAAATAAATATTCAGGACATAAAAGCAGTGTTCCAACTGCTCACGAATTACTTAATGCAAATAGTGGTAATAATAATAGTAATTTTCAAACAACTACAAGTAAGTTTAAGAAATTTGATTGCATTTTCTGTAATAAATTACATAATTCTGAAAATTGTAACGATGCTTTATCTATGAGTTTAGAGTCTAAAAGAGATATTGTTAAGAAAAAGAATGCTTGTTTTGTTTGTTTAAAAAGAAACCATATGGCCAATCAATGCAAATCAAAACATAGGTGCCCCATTTGTAAAAATCGGCACTTTGTAATATTATGCCCGGATTTAACTTCTAACAAAATTGATAATGTCTCGAATGGAGACGCAAATGAAAACAAAACAAGCACTCTAAATAATTATATTAATATTTCAGATGTACTTTTACAAACGTTAATTGTAAAAATTCATAATGGTTCAAAAGAATTATGTATTCGAGCTATTTATGACACTGGATCTATGAAATCTTATATTTCTGCAGATGTTGCACAAAGTATGCAATTTAAATGTATTGGTGAAACAAAAATTAAGCAATCTCTTTTTGGTGGTGTTGAAACACCTGAAAATGTGTATAAAAATTATATAATTGATTTGAGTGATATGGAAGATAAATATATGTGTAAAGTTGAAGTAGTTGCTCAGAACCGTATTTGTTCCGAAATTAAACAAATTCCGTCAGGTCCCTGGGTTCATGAATTAAAATTGCATGGAATTAAGGTAAATGATTTAGAAAATAAACATTTAAAAATCGATAAAGAAATAAAATTGTTAATTGGTGCAGACATTGCAGGAAAACTTTTAACGGGAAAGATTGTAAATTTTAAATGCGGGTTAACAGCGATAGGTACAAAATTAGGCTGGACACTCATGGGCAAACTCAATCCTGGCACTAAGCCAAATTCTGAGAGTACGGCTTCTCTTGTTATTTCTTCTCTTTTGGTAAAAGATCGGTGTATAAGCGATCTGTGGAAATTGGATGTTTTGGGAATTACGGAACCTCCGATTAGTAAAACGAAAGCTGAACTGCAGGAGGATACGCATAGATATTTTGAAGAGACTCTAAGTATAAATAGTGAGGGGCGATACGAAGTTGCGTTACCTTGGATTCTGGACAACACGCTTTTACCAGATAATAAAATAAATGCGGAAAAATCCATTTTTACCGCCAGGCGAAAATTAATTAATTCTGGAAAGTTTAATGATTATTGTGATGTTTTTGAGAGCTGGTTATCTCTCGGCATAATTGAAAGGACAACGGCTGAGAAGTTAAGGGGCGTTCATTATTTGCCTCATAGAGCAGTAATAAAAGAAAATAGTTCTACGAATATAAGACCAGTGTTTAATGCTAGTTCTCATTTACCCGGTTTCCCATCATTAAATGATTGTTTATCTACAGGTCCAAATCTAATTGAAATGATCCCTTCGATTTTAAATCGTTTCCGTATGAATTATGTGGGGGTTACCGCTGATATAGAAAAGGCGTTCTTGCAGATAGCTATAAGAGAAAAAGATCGAGATTTTTTGCGTTTTTTATGGTTCGATAAAGAAAATCGGGAACAGGTGGAGGTGTATAGACATCAAAGGGTAGTGTTTGGCATTACGTGCAGCCCTTATTTATTAGCCGCAACTTTACTGTATCATTTGGATAGGGTTCCAGAAAATTTAAAGCAAACTGCAGATATTTTGAAAACAGCCTTTTACGTTGATAATTGTGTCACAAGTTTAAACTCTGAAATAGAAATGAAGAAATTTTACTTAGAATCAAAATTAATTATGTCTTTAGGTCATTTTAACTTAAGATGTTGGAAATCCAACTTAACAAATGAAATATTTGAGGAGAATTCCTCCAAAGAAGAAGGTATTTCCCTATTAGGCCTCATATGGCATACAAATACGGATACACTATCGTGTAAAGTAGAACAGGTTGTAAATTCATTAGAACCAATATCAAAAAGAACAGTTTTAGCCGTAGCACACCAAGTCTTTGATATTGTGGGTTATACGGCCCCCGTAATGCTAATTCCGAAACTAATTTTGCAGGAAACATGGAATTTGAAACTTAAATGGGATGATGTACTCCCGGAAGATTTAACAAAAAAATTTAAATCGTGGCGACAAAAATTACATTTTCTTTCATTGATAAGTATACCTAGGTGGTTTGGACTTAAACCAATTGATCAAGAAATAAGTTTCCATTTATTCTGCGACAGTAGTAAAAAGGCGTATGGTGCGTGCGTTTTCATACGAGTCGAAAACGACGATAGTGTCATAATTAATCTAGTACAAGCAAGATCGAGGGTAGCTCCTTTAAAACCCATTACAATTCCTCGCTTGGAACTTTTGGCTTGCAATATTGGCTCTAGGTTGTTATCTGGCATAATAAAGGATCTAAATTTGTCAAGGGTTAATATTTATTGTTGGACGGATTCAACAACAGCCTTGTGTTGGATTCAACGAAAACAAAATTGGGGAACATTCATTCAAAATCGGGTTACAGAAATTCAATCACTGACCTCGCCTCAGTGGTGGCGCCATATATCGGGTTCTCTTAATCCCGCCGATTTGCTTACGAGAGGTTGTTCAGCAGAACAGTTAGTTGAGAGGAAATGGTGGGAGGGACCTGACTGGTTGCGCGAAAAAGAGAAAAATTGGCCTAAATCGAATGATGAGCCAAATGAAGATTTAGTCAATTCTGAAATGCGTAAAACAATTATAGCAACATTAGTGAAAAATGATGAAGATGTTAAGTGGTATTATAAATATTTTTCTTCATTTAAGAAAATTGTAAGGATGTTAGCTTGGATTTTTAGGTTTTATGACAATGTAAGAAAAGTTGACAAAAATCTTTCAAGGGACTTATCTGTACAAGAAATAGAAAAGGGAGAAAAGGTTTTAATGTTATTGATTCAAAAAGAATCTTTTAAGGGTGAAAATGATGAGAAATTAAGGCAACTTAGACCAATTGTTGATTCTCACGGGCTCATAAGAGCTAAATCAAATGTCATTTATCGAGATGATAAATACGATTTTAAGTTTCCTATCATATTACCATCTGATCACCCTGTTGTAAAATTGTTGATAATGAGTGTTCACAATGATTTATTACATGCTGGTACTTCACTGTTAATGTCAAATTTAAGAGAAAGATATTGGATTTTAAAATCTCGTAAGACTATACGAAATTGTATAAGAAAATGTGTAAAATGTCAAAAATTCAAAGCTAAAAAATGTGAGGCAATCCCAGGCATTTTACCAGAGGACAGAGTCCGCGATGCTTGTGTATTTGAAATTATAGGATGTGATCTGGCTGGACCATTGTATTTGAAAGATGGTCGAAAAGCATATATTGTACTTTTCACTTGTGCAGTCTATCGAGCCGTCCACTTAGAATTAATCACTTCCTTGTCAACTGAATGCTTTTTTCAATCATTAAGACGTTTTATCGCGCGTCGTGGACGACCTTCAACGATATACTCAGATAACGGAAAAAACTTCCAAGGCGCAGATAAATTTTTGCAAACTGTAGACTGGGATGGCCTCTGTTTTAAGGCTGCTGAACAAAAAATTCAGTGGAAGTTTAATCCACCTTCCGCACCATGGTGGGGCGGATGGTGGGAGCGTTTGATTAGGATTGTAAAACAGATCCTAAGAAAAATTTTGGGTCATGCTTCTCTTGATTATGAAGAACTGTTAACTGTATTATGTGACTGTGAGAGAGTTGTTAATTCAAGACCACTTACTTATGTATCAGAGGACATTGATGAGGACTTTTCCATAACACCAGAGAAATTCTTACATGAAACTCCACAGTCAGGTGTACCAGATATTGATAATGTAGATAAAGTGAAATTAAGTAAAAGAACTAAATATCTACAGAGGATAAGAGAAACTTTAAGATTTAGGTTCCGTACGGAGTATTTAGGTCAGTTACGACAGCAGTCAATAAAATGCTATAAAAACGAATCACTTAAAGTAGGAGAAATTGTCCTACTTGAAGATACTAATAAAAAACGTTCCTATTGGAACCTAGCTCGTGTCTTAAAAGTTATACCGGGTCGAGATGGCCAAATAAGACTTGCCCTTATAAAAACAAACAATACTGAATTATTACGTCCAATTCAGCGATTATTCAGATTGGAATTGGAAATTCCAATACAAGAAACAAATGGCGAGACTACACCCTTAACTACTAGTAGTGGCAGAATTGTCAAACCAACCGTAAGATAAATGTTACAAAAAAAGAAAAAAAAAAAAAAGAAAAAAGGGATTTACTTAATTTCACTTCTTTTCTTTATATGTATTCAAGTGTTTATTATTATTTTGCATATGCTATATATATATATATATTGTTGTTGTAATTCATAAGTTGTATTTTCATTGTTTAACTAATTCTTTTATTAAGTAATGTGTATTTTGTGCAGAATATAAGTAAGATTTTGAGTGTTTAACTTCACACTCAAAAGGTGGGAGTGTGTTGCAGAAAGAAAGAGATATTCTGCTCTAAGTTCAAGGACCTTTCCCAACACGTGCGTTGGAAGTCATTATTTCACTCCTGCTATGCAATAGTTACATTACGTCACTACTTTCTGTGGCATAAGCGCATCTCTACTAAAAGATCATTCTTGTAAATAAATCTGTTACTGTTACAACTATCGGCTCTCTTCTATCCCGGCCTTTGTGATTTATTTTTAAGTTTAAGTACGTAAGTAAAAATAGTCATTAAAATAGCAATTATAGCCTTTGTGCAGGAATATTAAAAAGCAGTAAACCAACGTTTAAAATGCACAAATAATGGATGAAAAGCAGCATACAGTATAGTCAGTCTAAAAAAGACTTCACGCAGAAAAGGTTGATTAAACATCTTTGAAGTTATTACATAAACCATAAACACGAATATTTTTATTTACAAATGAATCTCTTTCAAAATCACAGCTAAAGTTTATAATGCTATATCAATATGTCAGTGGGGTTAAAATATCTTTAATGGTTCTTGAGATAAACTTATTATTATTATTATTATCTGGAATAATTAGCATTCTTCAAAATTTCCCACGCACTTTCCATTTTTACAAACAAGGTTAGTTTTTTTTTTTTTTTTTTTTTTTTTTTTCAAAAATAGATACTATATTTTTAAAATGAACTTTGTTAGTTTTAATAGCATGGATTTTAAGTAACAACATTTTCATTTGGTTTATTTATTTATTATTTACCTTTAAATAGCATTATTTTTAGTAACTTATGTGTATACATTTATAGAAATCATCTCTGAGAAATTTCAATAAAATTGAAATAAATGAAATGCGCATGGAATATTCGCTTAAAATCATCAAAACTATGAAAAATTTCCATGCCACTATTTTTTAAAAGAAATAATAGACTTCTTGAATTGCAGAGATTAGATGATTAGATACAGCAATGATAACTATAAAATTTTAGTGGTATCCGGCGGGCCACAGTGTACATCCCTATTTATGCATTTGTGAAAAACATAGGCATTCAAATGTGTGTGCGCATCTTTTTGTAATTACTTGAAACATGATGATTTTGATATGTAATATACTTATTAATATTACTCAAATATATGCTTTTAAAGTATTTAAACTCACCAAATTTTTTCCTAGTAATTTAAAATTATATATACAGTTAAACTTCTTTTAAATTTCACCCCTATTCAAGGGCCACCTCTACTAAGGGCCAATATTTTTAGGAAAGAAAATTTTCCCCATAGACTTAATATCAAATTTATTCCTATTAAGGACCACACCTATCCCTCATAAAGGCCATTTTTTTTTCACATGTGTCTTAAATCCTAAACAGGTGTATTGAATTCCTGAACCAAAAGGTAAGAGTTCAGCAAACATCTGCACTTGCAACAAAGAAGGCAGGAGGACATGGGGAGGATTTAGTAACACAATGAAGCACCACAAACTTTTCCACAAGTGAGGCAAACAGGTGTTCCTCACACTTTGTTTGACCTTTCAAACTGTAGGGATTGGGTTGGAAGGGAAACTTGATCCTTTGTTGTGGGCACACAAATGATAACAGGTTATCTAGAAAAAACGGATTCCACATTTACTAAAACTGTGAATGCATATTGAAGCACAATTTTTACACTAGAAATTTTATGCTCAGGCTTATGTAAAATTAAAATTATGGCACCTAAATCAAGCCGAAAAGTACATTTGGCTTTCAAAGATAAATTTAAAGTTCTTAATTGTCATGATCAAGGAACATCTGCAAGAAATTTGACTTTATACAGTTTAATTGCAGCAAGAATCAAATAAACAATATTGTTAAAGATAACTTACTGAAAGAATATGGAGATTGTAAAAATCGCAGGATAAAAAGAAAGAGAAACGAAAAATTCGGTCACCCCTATTCAAGAGCCACCCCTCATAAGGGCCAATTTTCAATGGAACGGCAGATGGCCCTTACAGAGAGGTTTCACTGTATATTATATAAATTATAATAAAATGTAATTTAATGAAATGACCTGAAATAAGAAGATATATTTTAGAAGGAAGAAATTGTGAAATTTTAAAGTTCTTATAACCCTTTTTCTAATTATTGTTCAGTATCTGAAGTTATTTCTAATGAAATAATAAACTTTTGACAATATCTGGTAAGATTTTTTTTTAACCCTTTATGTCTTAAAATTATGAATTCATGAAAAAGATTTACACAATCATTTATTAAATTTTAGAAGGATTTTGACAATTAAAATTAATGAAATATATCTGAATTTATACCGATTTTACACAATATTTATAACTCCACTCAAACCTTTTAATTAAAATATTTTTTTTAGTATTTTATAGAACTAGGAATTATACAAATATAATGCTCTTACAATATAGAATCATAGAAATATTTTAGAACTGAAACTTTTCACCCGCAATCTTCCATCTTCAAGAGAGCTGGAAAGATGCAAAGGCAACAGAAATCATCCTTTTAAAAATATTTTTGTTTTGTACAACCAATAATGCTTTTAGAACAAAATAAAGTAAAGTATCTGTAACTCATTCTAAACTGTATTACACGGTACAGGTAAACACCCGGTATAATGCAATGACCTGAAGTTATCATTAAATTGACGTATTAAATGAATTTTATAACAAGTTATTTTAAGGCTGTTCTCAGATCCAAATGGGCAACTTTCTGCAATAAGTTTTAATTTATTTTTGTTGGGAAATGCATGAAACTAGCAGTTGTTGTTGTTCAGAAACTATGTAATCGAACTGTTTTTTCCGTTTTTTTGCAAACGCAATAGATCTTTCAGAAAATGGTGTCAAAGTGGACGTTTTAAACCGAATTTCCGAGAGAAGTAGAATAACCACTCAAGAAAGGGCGAAAAACGTGCTTGTCACGTGATCAAAATCGCTTATAACTCAATAGGTAATTGATGGATCAAAAAATGGAAAACACAGTTCAGTTCTAAATCGCTTCTATGGCCAGGCTTTCCAATTTTATAAATTTCCGTTAAAAAATGAATTTTTAAACGTGTCAAAACGTTTTGCGCTTGTTGAGCAGGGCAGGTAAGAACAGCCTTAATAGATCTTAGAAGGATTTTGCCAATTAAAATTAATGAATTATATCTGAATTTATACCGATCTTACACAATATTCATAACCCCACTCAAACCTTTTAATTAAAATATTTTGTTAGTATTTTATAGAACTAGGAATTGTACAAATATACAATTAGAATCATAGAAATATTTCCGAATTGAAACTTTTCACCCGCAATCTTCCAACGTCAAGAAAGTTGAAGAGAAGCAAATGAAAGAGAAATCACTCTCTTAAAAGTATTTTTGCTTTGTGCAACCAATAATGCTTTTGGAACAAGATAAAGTAAAGTATCTATAACTCATTCTAAACTGTATTGCTACTAATCGGTGTATTAATGGATTTTCTAACAAGTTTTTTGAAAGATACTTTAAAGTACCGTCGAAGCATAATGGGTTAAGAGTCAAAATCTGCAAACAATAAAGATTGTTTTTACATAATAGTCCAGGCAATAGAGACCGTATAGGGGCTCTACCTAGCAAAATTCATGGTAGTTCTAGAAATAGACTTACTTTATGTTTTTTGGGTCACTGAATCCGAATTTGTAATTTCCCCCGACAACCACCCCCCCCCCCCCCAAATTTTGGTAAAAAGCCCCCAAAAAAGGTTTTTATTAAAAAAATCCATTTTTTATTGTTTTAGGGAAAAAGTATCTAGAAATTCAGAAAGTAGTCAAAATTTGCAACAAATTAGATATATGACATTATGACTTAGGATGAAGGGGAAGGGGGGATCTGCCTCGGAACATGCGCGCGGTGCTGCGTGAACGAAGTTTCGCAATTCCTCTTAACTACTCACACGTTCACATTCGCCCTCCCATCTCCTCTTCGAACTTTCTCTATAAGGTTTACTTTAAGTTTTTTGGGTCGCTGAATCCGAATTTTTAACTTCCCCCCCAAATAGTTCTTTTTAACTTAAATTTCTTATTGTTTTAGGGGAAAAGCATTACGAAATTCAGAAACTAGACAAAATTTGCAATAAATAGGATATATGACATTATGACGTAGGATGAACGGGGAGGGGGAGGGCTGCCTCTGAACATGCACTGCGGCGCTACGTGTACTAAGTCATGAAGTCCAGGCAATAGAGGATTTTACCTGGCAAAATTAATACTAGTTCTGGATTTCGACTCATTTTATGTTTTTTGGGTTGCTGAATCCGAATTTGTAACTTTCCATCAAAATTTCACCCGGCAACCCCTAAAAAATTGATTTTTTGAAAAAATTTTGTCTTTGAGAAAAGCGTGCGGGAAATGTTCCGAGGCAGCCCCCTCTCTCCCCATTTATCCTACCTCATAATATTATATATCCTATTTGTTGCAAATTTTGTCTAGTTTCTGAATTTTGTAATGCTTTCCCCCTAAAATAATAAGAAATTTAAGTTAAAAACAACTATTTTGGGAGGTTTTCGAGGGGGGGAAATTTTGGGGGTAAGTTAAAAATTCGGATTCAGCGACCGAAAAAACTTAAAGTAAACATTATAGAGAAAGTTCGGAGGGGAGATGGGAGGGCGAATGCAAACGTGTGGGTGGTTAAGTGGAATTACGCATCCACGCAGCACTGCGGCGCATGTTCCGAGGCAGATCCCCCTTCCCCTTCATCCTAAGTCATAATGTCACATATCTAATTTGTTGCAAATTTTGTCTACTTTCTGAATTTCTAGATAGTACTTTTTCCCTAAAACAATAAAAAATGGATTTTTTTAATAAAAACCTTTTTTAGGGGGCTTTTTACCAAAATTTGGAGGAGTTGCCGGGGGAAATTTTGGTAGGAAGTTACAAATTCGGATTCAGCGACCCAAAAAACATAAAGTAAGCCGATTTCCAGAATTACCATTAATTTTGCTATGTAAAATTCCCTATTGCCTGGACTATAAATGTTTTGTCGCTATGGAAAAGTGGAACTTAATATGGGGATCATATGTTCATGCATCGTAGGATTAATGTTTTTCTTAGACGCAGAGCAATGTTTTTCTATATACAAGTTATAGGAAAATGGAATTGCATTTAAAAAAAAAAAAAAAAAAGAAAAAGAAAAAAATCGCACTTTAATACATATACTATATCTCCTTGCAAGGAAAATGCTAACAGCTGTACTTGATGGGTTGTTTTTTTTATTATTGTAATTAAAAGAATATTTCTTTTCGATTTCTGAATTCCAGTTTAATTCACGAACACATAGAAATTGGCAGATTCTGTTGTTCAGAAACTCGAACCTTCTTTTAAATTTTCGATAAAGACAGAGGATCGTTCCGAAAATGCTGTCAAAGTGGACGTTTTTAAACGAATTTTTGGACGCGAGAGCACATGAAAGTGCCAGATTCTGTTGTTCAGAAACTATGTAATCGAACCGTTTTTTAAATTAAAATAATAAAACTTTGTAAAAAATCACCATAAAATTAAGGGTGTACTCCGATCCAAACTGCTTATTTTCTGATTCATTTTAAAATTCATTTTTGCTCACAAACGCATCAAACTTGGAAATTCTCTTATTTAGAAACTATATAATGTGCGGTGCTCCTTAATTTTTTGATAAATTCAGAAAATACTGTAAAAAACGCTGTCAAAGTTGGCGTTTTGAACAGAATTTTCCGAAGCGAGCGATCTGGGAATGAAAAAAAAGGGTCATACTGAGAAAATAATTGTTTAAAAATCGATTTCTAATTAATTGAGCTGAAAATGAAATCGCACGGCATGTTAAACATGTCTTCAGAAATCACCCCAGCAAGTTTCATGTTTTTACTTTTAAAAATGAGTCTGAAAATGTCTCAGAAAATTTCGAGCTGTTGAAGGTGGAAAAATATTTTTTCGAATACACCCTTAAAACAAAACACAGGACGCGTTTCGAGCTAAAAACATAACAGCTCGTCATCAGCTACAGCATACACGTGTCCGTAAACGAACAAGTTCAAAAATGAACTAGTTCATTTTTGAACTTGTTCGTTTACGGACACGTGTATGCTGTAGCTGATGACGAGCTGTTATGTTTTTAGCTCGAAACGCGTCCTGTGTTTTGTTTTAATTTTATGGTGATTTTTTACAAAGTTTTATTATTTTAATTGCTTCATATCGCCAGTTTTCGGTGCTGTTTCACCGTTTTTTAAATTTTCGATAAAAACAGAGAATTTTTCCGAAAATGCTGTCAAAGTGGATGTTTTTAAGGGGACCGGGAAAGCAAAATTCAACCAAAAAATTGATTGTTACTTTTTTATATCATTAAATAGTTTAAACTTTTATCTTTCCAACTATTGTGTTACACATGTTTATATATAAAAAAAAATAAGTGTTGAAATTATTCATTCTTTCTAAGCGTACTTCACAGCTTAATGGCTATTTAAATCTTTAACTGACTTTTTCTGAAAACTTGGATTTTTCATGTTTCTGTTCCTTTTTTTCAACATCTATTAAAGTTAAGAACTCAGATTTTTTTTAATACTTCTATTATGTTATATTGTATACTTTAACACAGGGATTTAATGATTTGTTTAGAATTATTTATTAGGAAGGGAAATTTTACCGAAAATGCTAATTTAAAAATGACTTTCAATAAATAATTAATTTTGAGTTTCACTTAGAAAGAAAATGGTCTGTTAAAATACGTAAATCATATTATTCTAACTACTCTAAAAAATCTAGACTTCTATATTTCACCATTTCTCAGAAAAAGGTACATAAAGTTGGTGAATTTAACATGGCGGAACGAGAGAGCACATGTAAAATAAAATAAAATAAAATAAAATAAATAATAATAAAAAAAAAAAAAAAAAAAAAAAAAAAAAACGTCATGACACGACGATTCCTTGTAATTCAATATGTAATTCACGCATCGTAAAAAAAAAATAAGTATTCCAAATCACTTCAATAGTCATGCCTGCAAGTGTCATTCTTTTACTGTTAAAAATGAGTGAGTCCGTAAATGTTCCAAAAAGTCTCGCGTTGTTGAGAGGGGATTTTTTATTTATTTTTTCATTTTGATTTTTTTTCTGCATCTCTTTTGAATCACCCGGTATTTGAACAGACCATATCATAATTCCTAGCCACGATCTGAAACACGCCATTCGTTGAGAGTTCGTGTATTGCCTCCCCCTTCCCCAACACACACACAGGGATGGGGAGGGGGGGGAGGAAACAAGCGATTCAAGTATCGAGCGTTGGCAGACACGTTTTTCTGTTGGCAAACAATAGAAATCACATGTTGGAAACATGACTAGGAAGAAGAGATTAAAAAAAATAAAAAATGTTGTTATCTTCTTGCTATCAGACACAGAATAATAGGCGATTATCAGAGAGAATTGCACATGAGATGAAATGAAATCGCGTGTCTTTCAAACGGCATGTGCCGAATTATTGAGTGAGATAAATGTTTTATTAGATAGGGAACAAAAGCATCATTTATATTTCTTTCTTTTTTAACGCTGCTCTCAAATCTAAACACGCGATTCTTTGACGCATTTACGCAGTCATTTTCACTGTCACAAGCATAAAATCTGCAGAAATTCTTATCATGGCGGATTTGTAGAGTCTTTAACATCCTTCGGGACGAGCGACACGTATATGTGACGCACGCGGTACTCAGAATCCTTGATTATTCACACCAGTTATTTTTTATTGTAAATTTTGCCTTATTTAATCAGAGCATTTTCTCGATTCATTTAGGCAAAAATTTCTGTTTTGAAAAACCGGTGATAAAAGATTAAATATTCTGTAAAAGACGTTCGTCGCGAAGGGATTAAGGCTATTCTTAAGGGTGTATTCGAAAAAATATTTTTCCACCTTCAACAGCTCGAAATTTTCTGAGACATTTTCAGACTCATTTTTAAAAGTAAAAACATGAAACTTGCTGGGGTGATTTCTGAAGACATGTTTAACATGCCGTGTGATTTCATTTTCAGCTGAATTAAATAGAATTCGATTTTTAAACAATTATTTTCTCAGTAGGACCATTTTTTTCATCCCCAGATCGCCCGTTTCAGAAAATTCGGTTCAAAACGCCCACTTTGATAGCGTTTTTTACAGTATTTTCTGCATTTATCAAAAAATTAAGGAGCAACGCACATTATATAGTTTCTAAATAAGAGAATTTCCAAGTTTGATGCGTTTGAGAGCAAAAATGAATTTTAAAATGAATCAGAAAATAAGCAGTTTGGATCGGAATACACCCTTAAATTCAAAGGAGCTACTTTCTGACGCATTTCTGAATTCATTTTTGTTCGGAAACGCATGAAATGGGAAGGTGTTCTTTTTCGGAAACTAATGTTCCGTATTTTATGGAAGAAACGCCGCGGCGTTTACGATTTTTTTTCTTCTGTGCGCGTAAAATTTGGAATAAAAATTCCGCAACAACGCGAAACTTTCTGGCTTTGCCAATAACGAAAACTGTGACACTTCCGATGGTGATACCTAGCCATACAGGTGGACAAAATAAATTTACAACTTTTTTACTCAGATTTTGAGGGCTTCGAATAGAAACTAAAAAAGGATTCAAGCGGATGCGACGTAAAAAGCGTCATAAAAAGCGTGCTAAGTTGCATCGACCACTTAAAAAAATCTGGGGCACCTAAGGAGAGGTGTCCGCGTCCCGCGCTCTGGATGGTTTTAGTACTAATTGATGTCTCCTTAACCTTTAACTGATGTTACCGGTCTCTCCGACCGCGACTTTTTTCAATTTTTATAGTTTAACTAACTTGCAATTTTCAGTTCAACTACAAACACTATACTGAAATTTTGTTCCGTTTGGAACTTTAGTACGATCACCAGAAACTTTTGAATAGGTGAATTTTAATTATAACAGTCCTGTGCAAAAAAGTTTAGTACAAAAACACCATCCTATGAGTTAATCGCGCCTTTTATTCATCTTTCGTTGCAGCGGTCTCACAGACCACTTCACACTAAGTTATGTGACAATTTTTTTGACATCAGTTAAAAGTTAATTTAAAAATTAAATAAAAATATTTAAAACCTGATTTAAATATTTTAAGTAATTTTTTAGAATCTTAAGTTATTAAAAATGAGGCACCCTACACTGTTCAGAACACTTTGATTAAAGTTAGATCAATGAGATACTGTCGGCAAAAGTAGTTTTTTGTTTTTAAATCATACCTTTGAAAATATATAATTTTCTGCATAAATTCATTTTATTTTTCATTATTGGCCAATTTCTCCTTTATTTCTTGCATGTAAAAAACCCTTTGTAGAAGTTTGTTTTTTCCTACTTCGGGCACTGCATTTCTCCACTTCCGGCTCGGATCTAAATATTGTTTTTTTATTTTCTTGACCGTCCCTATTGTATCCCCCCCCCCCAACCCCAATTCCAGGATTTTCAAAGAACCATCACCAGCAACTTGAATCGCTATATGTATGGCAAGAAAATCACACCTGTTCAAAATGAACTCACATGCGCTTTCCAAGAATTAAGAGAGCAAAGTCTATTCTTTCACGACGATTTCTGCTCTTCGATTTGATAACAAACCATTATTTCAAACGAAAATATTTCCGTTCTTATTTTTTTTCCTTATTTGTGAGAATTCAAGAAATTCGGATTACTAAATTGGGGATATTTATGCGATTAACCGGGGATTGTTATGCGATAAAACGGGTTTATTTAACATTAGCCTTATGGCGACCGTTTCTGTTCCACGGCATTCTATGCATATACGCGGGGTATGCAATTATCCGTTACCCGATTAAGTGGGGAAGACTGTATTAGGGGCATCCCACACTAAGGCGACACATAAGACATGTCGCTTGAATTCGCTGGAAAAACTGGTTTAAACAGGTTTGAAACAACTTAGTTCTTTGTTTCGTCCGGTTTTTGCGCTACATGTTTCGGCTACATGTCGCTTGTCGCCTTAGTGTGGGATGCCCCTTAGAGATAAGATCGCTTCCATAGTTCATAATGCCTGCCAATTTTAGGCCCTTACGTTTAAAATTGAGCCAGAAAATGTGTCAGAAAGTTACGCATTGTTACACAAGAAATTTGCGAACCACAGAGTGCGGGGGGAGGGAAATAGGTATTACAAACTTGAAGTTTCCACAAAAAGATGGATTTACAGTGCCTTTTAACAAAGGATAACTCCGCAGTATATACCGTGTTTACTCGCGTGATAGTCGCACTTTTTTTTGCCAATTTTTCATTGTGAAAGTCTAGGTGCGACTATTATGCGAGGACACAATACTACTACACAATATTGTACACTCTAATGCTAAAACATTACTGGAGTCAAAAAACACGTTATAAGAAAATTAGTGACTCCCCAAATGTTTCCAGATTACGTTCTGTTTATCAAATACCATTTTTCTTTTTGTGGTAATATTTTTATAGCCATACAATTTACAAATAATCTTTGTGATAATTTTGATAAAAAATTCACATAATAAATCACTTTCAATCAAGGTATCAGTATCACTATTATAATGTGAATCGGTGTCTGAAGAATGGATTGACCATTTGGGTATGTCAAAGGGAGTGACAAAATAGATGAATTATGAGTACTAGTTCTGGGAAGAGTATACAGCTGATAATTTTCTATTTTCTAATAGATGAAAGTCAAATACGCGACTGCGACTTTTATGCGAAGAAGATATTTTGACGATTTTTTCTGCTCAAGGCTGTTCTTAACTGCTCTGCTCAACAAGCGCAAAACGTTTTGACACATTTACAAATTCATTTTTTAACGGAAAGATATAAAATTGGAAAGCTTGGCCATGGAAGCGATTTGGAATTGAACTGTTTTTTCCATTTTTTGATCGATCAATTACCCATTGAGTTATAAGCGATTTCGATCACGTGACAAACACGTTTTTCGCCCGCTCTTGAGTGATTTTTCTACTTTCGCGCGGAAATTCGGTTCGAAACGTCCACTTTGACCCTATTTTCTGCAAGATCATTGTGTTTGCAAAAAAATGGAAAAAACAGCTCGATGACATAGTTTCTGAACAACAACGCCAGCTAGTTTCAAACATTTTCGAACAAAAATAAATTAAAACTCCTGTCAGAAAGTTGCCCTTTTGGATTTGAGAACACCTTTGAAAATGCGGGTGCGACTATTAAGCGAGGGCAACTATTACGCGAGTAAACACGGTATACAGTATAGACGCTCGATAGGTTGGTCTTCATTATAGCGAGTTTCTCATTATAAGGACCCATCGAAGAAGTCCGATTATTCGCAGGATTGTTTTTTACATGTGCACGACCCATTGTGCACGACCCATTAGACTAGTGGTTCCCAACTTGGGGCGTACGCCCACCGGGAGGCAATTTGACCTTTTAGGGGGACAATTCCAAATTTGTTACCTTCCCATTCACTATCATTTTTTTCTTTTTTTGGGGGGGGGGGGAGGGGTAGTAATGTTGTAGACTAAAAACAAACGGAAAACAAGCAAAATTTAAAAAATCAGCTTTTTCATTGAATTTTTAAAATGTTTCCAAATAAAAGTTTAGAATAGAATCAACACCAAAATAATTATATGAATAATAATTAAAAGTATTTCGACATTATTTTTGTAGAATTTAAAATCTTTATAATTTTTCTGGTTATTATTGTATTTTAAAATTTTTCGTAGCGCTTTCTATTATTTATTCAATGAGCTTTCAATTTCTATTCGCCGTGCTGTACGACAAACAAAGAATCCTTTTACAGTTAAAGTATAAATACATCTGACTGTCTTGAACATATTTAATCTAAAAAATATATATAAAATATCTAAACACGGTACTACTTTATAACATTATAAAATTTATAAATCTTAAATAACATTATAAAGGAAATAGGTATATAGTACACTAAACATCTATGGTACAGTGTTGCCGCATCTGGCGGATTTTTTATTTAGAAATATTGCATTCACACGAGAAAATTTTGAATAGCAATTTTATTTTATTTAAGGCATATCTTTATCATCTTTTAAACCTAAAATAACTATTAAAACTTACTGGTGATGAATTCGGGATTTCTAAATAAATAAACAATTAAATTTAAAAAATCAAAAAACCCCGACTGCATAAAAAGCGAACTAATTAATTATTTCTCATCAATGTGCAACTATTTTTTTTTTTTCAGTTTCTACTATTAGTTCACACTCTCGCTATATCTTGTTTAAATTTTCAATCGTTAATAAAATACATATTATTCATTCAATCAAGCTCAAATAAATTTTTTTAAACTTGTAGTGGATGACACTTGATGTTAATCCAGTTTTTTTCAAATATTAATTCATTAATTAAATTAAATTAATTAATCTTCAATAATCGAGAGAGCCTTCTTCTTGATCAAGGTATTTTAAGACCGAGAGAGCTTTCTTCTTGACCAAGGCATTTTAAGCAGAGGAAAAAAGAATGGGATGGAGAAATGGGAATTTCTCTTTTTGTCAGCAATGTTACTACAAAAAAATTCTCTTATTAAAAAAAAAATTCTCTTATTGACCTAAGAAGGAATTGACTTATTTTTTTTTTTTTTTTTTTTTATTATATTACTGTTTATATTACTTACCTATCTTTTTTATTTACTTGTATTGATGACTTTTAAGTTCTGGTTAATGTTAGTTCCTATCTATAAACACTGTTTTGATGAGGCCTATAGATGTCTATGATGGTTAGAGTTGCAGTCAAGTTAGAGATCCTACCTACAACTTCCAGGTTGTGTAATACTTAAACGGAGCTTCTGACTGTAAAATAGTCAATGAAACATCGTCTTCATTTTGAAAGACCTATCCAATGATATGCCTCTCAATAGGGTGCGTAAAGAATTTTTTTCGTCTCTACAGCCATTTTGTAGTTTACGGCCGCCATTTTGAATTTATAAAATCAAATCCTAGCCTATAACCATCGGGCGGTTAAGACGAATCGATAGAGACGTCCTTCATTAAAATCCATCCAGCCGTTGGGATGTTTCGAGGGTATAAAGAAATCCACTTACTCAGATACGCGTGAAACACATAACCCTTCTTTTCAGTGGGGTAAAAATAAGCCAGATGCGGCAACACTGCCCTATATTGTACAAGTCAACTACTCAATAAATAAATGTACATGGTGACGTATATATTTTAAAATCAGTTAAGGGTGTTCTCAAATCCAAAAGAGCAACTTCCTGACATAAGTTTTAATTTATTTTTGTTCGAAAATGCATGAAACTATAGCTGGTGTTGTTGTTCAGAAACTATGTCATCGAGCTGTTTTTTTCTTTTTTTTTTTTTGCAAACGCAACAGACCTTTCAGAAAATAGAGTCAAAGTGGACGTTTTGAACCGAATTTCCGCGCGAAAGTAGAATAATCACTCAAGAGCGGAAGAAAAACGTGTTTGTGACGTGATCGAAATCGTTTATAACTCAATGGGTAATGGATGGATCAAAAAATGGAAAAAACAGTTCAATTCCAAATCGCTTCCATGGGCAGGCTTTCCAATTTTATATCTTTCCGTTAAAAAATTAATTTGTAAATGTGTCAAAACGTTTTGCGCTTGTTGAGCAGAACAGTTAAGTTTCCTGAATTGTTTAGAAATGAATCCATGAGTGCCTACGTTTGTTTTTTCAAGAACCTTCTTAAGGATCTACTCGGAAAATATTTCTCTTTTTGTCTGCAATATTACTACACAAACCAAGTTCTTGTTCTACTATCTGTATAAATGGGGAAGAAATTTAACATTTCACTTGGTTTTTCGCAGATAATAAACGACTAAGTTGTGTCTTATCACCCCGCTGACAAGTGATGGAGAATCCGGAACTAAGCGAACGTGTCGCTCCGTAAGGATGTAGGCATGTTCGCGGAACAACATCCCGGGGAAGCAAACATCTAAAGTAGGCTTTTTTCATTTTTCACGCCGCGAGATCAAACTGGTTTTCGAGCCGCTGACGGGGTCCTCTCCTCTCCCATCACAGCCGCACACATCGCCGACAAATTGAGACTGGAATCGAAATGAAGTCAAGCAGGCACTGATTTTAGAAACATCCCGTCAAAAACTTCTCTATATGAGGTGGCCCGGATTTTTCTCCCGCTCAATAACGCTCTGACACATTTACGTTACTCTTTTCTAAACGTAAACGCACGACACATGCAGACGTGATTTTTAAAGTGATTTGTAATATAATCTTTTTTTTCTTTTTTGGGATCTTCAGTTATAAGAGAATTATTGTATAATGACGTCTGTATTTCAAATGAAAAACAAATTTCAAATAAACAATTAAATTTTAAAAATCAAAAACTCGACTCGAACTAATTAATTATTTCTCATCAGTGTGAAACTATTTTTTTTTTCAATTCCTACTATTAGCTCACACTCTCGCTATTATATATCTTGTTCAAATTTTCAATCGTTAATAAAATACATATTATTCATCCAATCAAGCTCAAATAATTTTTTTTAACTTGTAGTGGATGACACTTGATGTTAATCCAGTTTTTTTTTCAAATATTAATTCCCTAATTATGTTAAATTAATTAATTGTCAATAATCGAGAGAGCCCTCTTCTTGATCAAGGTATTTTAAGACCGAGAGAGCCCTCTTCTTGATCAAGCTTTTTAAGCGCCACTCAGGAGGAAAGAAGAATGGGAGAAAAAAAAAAATCTCTTATTGACCTAAGTAGGAATTGATTTAAAAAATATTTTTTTTAATATTACTTGTTTATATTACTTACCTATTTTTTTTATTTACTTGTATTGATGACTTTTAAGTTGTGTTTAATTGTCAGTTCCTATCTATAAACACTGTTTTGATAAGGTCTATAGATGTCTTTGATACACAGTTGCAATAAAGCGAGAGATCCTACCTACACAACTTCCAGGTTGTATAATATTTTAACGGAGCTTCTGACTGTAAAATAGTCAATGAAACATCGTCTTCATTTTGAAAGACTTATCTAGTGATACGCACTCAATGGGTGCGTAAATTGTTTTTTTTTTCGTTTCTACCGCAATTTTGCATTTTACGGCCGCCATTTTGAATTTATAAAAACAAAACCTAGACTATAACCATCGGGCCGTTAAGACGAATTGATAGAGATCTCATTCATTAAAATCCGTCCAGCCGTTGGGATGTTTCGAGGGTATAAAGAAATCCACATACACAGATACGCGTGAAACACATAACCCCTCTTTTCAGTCGGGTAATTAATTGCTCTCTGGAAATTTTTCAAGTATTAAATAATGACGTCTGTTTTTTTTTTTTTGTTTTTTTTTTCTAGGTTGTCGCGTTCGGAAATTCGCTACAAAACGCCCACTTTGACTGTATTTTTTAACATTTTCCAACATAGTTGAAAAGTGTTTATGCATTCGGTTTGTCTTGCCGTCTGGCCACGCTCTAGTTCCCGTAAATATACTCGGATTTTCATGCAATTGATAAACATTATTTAGGGTCACCAAAGCATGTTTGGTATTGTATATGAAGTATGTGGGATTAATAGTTCATTTACAGGTCACTCAAAAGAATTCCGTTACATTATAGTCAATGGGAGAAAAATCGTTTGCGCACTGTATTCAGGGGCAGCATTTGAGGGGGCTGGAAGGGGGGGGAATAGCCCCTCCCCCAAGGAATTTGATTTTTCAGAAAATTTCTCACCCATCAATTGTCAGACTCAAACAAAAATAAAAAATTGCTCAAACGATAAAATAACTTAGACTTGATTGCAAAAACGTATGCATTAAATAAATTCTTTATGCATATAAATTAATAATTACCAAAAAAATTTCCTATTCAAACTTTCTTAAGGTGCGACCTATATCGTACTTTGGCTAATTTTAAAAATACATGAGAGACATTTTCTTTTATCAATTGCTTCTCAATTGCGTAAGAACTAGCATAGGAAAACTAGCCCCTCATGGCTAGAAATTCAGGGTTAGAGTTTTTTCAGATAGTTTTTCTCTTTTTTTTCTGGGGGGGTGGGGGGGGTTGAAGGTGCGAGTATAATTCAAGTTCTTAATTAAGGGTGTATTCCAATCCAAACTGCTCATTTTCTGATTCATTTTAAAATTCATTTTTGCTCTCAAACGCATTAGGAAATTCTCTTATTTAGAAACTATATAATGTGCCGTGCTTCTTAATTTTTTGATAAATACAGAAAATACTGTAAAAAACGCTGTCAAAGTTGGCGTTTTGAACCGAATTTTCCGAAACGGGCGATCTGGGGTTGAAAAAAATGGTCCTACTGAGAAAATAATTGTTTAAAAATCAAATTCTATTTAATTCAGCTGAAAATGAAATCACACGGCATGTTAAACATGTCTTCAGAAATCACCCCAGCAAGTTTCATGCTTTTACTTTTAAAAATGAGTCTGAAAATGTCTCAGAAAATTTCGAGCTGTTGAGGGTGGAAAAATATTTTTTCGAATACACCCTTAACTGATTTTTTTATTTTTTGTCACATTATATTTACTTCAATCATTGCAATGTTATCAAATTATTCAATTATTTACTTTATTAAATCATATTATGTATGGTACGCTCTCAAAATTCTTCAACGCCTAGGAATGGAGCCTGCGCGCACCCGACAAAACAATTTCTCCAACCCAAAAATCGACAGACTTCCAAAAAATCCCAAAGTAAAAGAAAATTACTCCATATTTTAACACGTTTGTAATAAATTAGTCTATAATTTTATCCCTTATGTACAGAAATGAACACATGATTTATTACTATGGGCCACCATTAATAGTCAAATTTATAGCTTTTCATTTAAAAATACTCAGGTCTTTCTTGTTAAAAACCAGGTCATCCCGACTCCGATCGAAAGAGATAAAACATAATCCGAAAAACTTAAAGCGTGCCTCACTCGCAACGAAGAAAATACGTCAATCTATATCCTGACGCATATTTTCCCTTATTTTGAAGTAAGTTTTTTCCAAAATTTCGGTGTGAATTCAACATTACGGAAACACATTTGCTTGCCCCTGAAACGGTTAAGCCAAAAGGTCCCTGGCTCGTATCCCAGCCTGACACTTTACACTAAGTTGTAAAAATTACAATTCGTCTAATGTGACACATTAATTCGTTAATACTTGCACGATCTGTGGATGAATAGAAACGTTGATTAGAGTTGAAAACATACGGTCCCACATCATAAATAATCAAAACTTGTTCTAAACGTGTCGAATCGCTTAGTTCAGTATCTCCAAAATAAAGCTGATTACATTCCTCATTAAAATTACAGTTAAACCTCCCTAAAGCTACCACGTTCCGTTCCAATAAAAATTGGTTTCTCCGAGAGGTGGTCTCTTAAGGGAGGTCCTGTTTAAATATAGATTTTAATTTTGAAAAAAAGTAACAATTAATGTTACTAAAATTTATTTTTTACATTAGGAAAAAATATGAAAATTTAAGTATAAAAAAAAAAGTTAATTACACAAGTTAATTACCGCAGCGTTGAAAAAGTAAATACATTGATGTTTGCTTTGATTTTACGGTTTTATCTTTTATAACTTTTATTTCCAAGTCCTTTCAATGTTCAGTAAATAAATGCAATTTTTTTTTTTGACGGAAACAAATAATGACTATTTCATTCATTTATCTGTTTCTTTGAGAGTTTCCTGACAGAAGGAGGAGTTTATTGACCATCATTCTTAATTTGTCATCAGAGTTAAATTCATTGCCTAAAAAGGCACAAAGGCACAAACACTTAAAAGTTACCGGAATAAATAAAAAAAAAATCTAAACTTAGTTTAGAAGTTTCGTGAATAATGCGCTCTCCGGAATTATTTTTCTAAAAAAAAACCTTCTTCAAGCGACCAGGAAAAAACAGAATTTGTTTCATTTTCTTCAAAGAAATGGGTCGCTCATGGAGAGAATTCAACTGGGGTGGTCTCTGAATGCAGGTAAAAATTAGTATTGAGCTTATGGAATAAATTTCGTTCCATGAAAAAATGGCCGTTCAGAGAGGCACAGGGAGGTTTCACTGTATATCTATTCTAACTTACAGTCCTTATAATTATAAACACTACTCAAATCTAAACTGCTTATTTTCTGATTCCGTTTTAGATTCATTTTTGCTCTCAATCGCATGACATTGGCAGGTTCTCTTATTCTGAAACTTTATAATGTGCCTTGATGGTCGATTTTTCGATAAAGGCAGAATATACTGAAAAAAATGCTGCGAAAGTTGCGTTTTGAACCGAATCTCCCTAGCGAGAGAGCTAGGAACGAAAAAAAAGGTCACACTGAGAAAATAATTGCTTTATAAATCAGGTTGTAATTAATTGAGCGAAAAATGAAAACAAACGGCCGCTTGTACATCTCTTCAAAAATCACGTTGGCAAGTTTTATGTTTTCATCTTTAAAAATGAGCCTGAAAATGTGTCCGAAAATTTCGAGTTGTTGAGCGTGCGAAAATATTTTTTTGAGTACACTCTTAAAAAATATTTGAGAAAGTACCTTTGTATTTGGAGGCTTATCACATCGTACGATGACATGAAGATGTGGAATTTAAAATGATCTAAAACACATCCCTACTAACTAGAAACATCTATACGTGTACCGGAAAAAAATTACAGTAAAAGCAGAATTGCTCCTAAAATATCACAGCACTAATACCGAGAGAAAATTTGTAAAGGTGTAACCAAAAAATTTGTATAAGCTGTTCTCCCGAATAAAACATATTACTTTTAGATTTTTTTTATATTCAACAATTTCTCATTCAATACTAGAAAGGAAATAAATCATGTAAGAGAAAGAAAATGTTTTATCCTGATGTCTTCCTTATTATTTAAATATTCTGTAAAATCATAAAAATCGAAAAAAAAAATAAATTTTAGTACTCAAACATACTTTTCTCGTAAACAAATGTCACATAATACAAGGTACAGTAGAAACCCGCTAATTCGAAATTCCGGTTAATCCGAACCGATCTTGAACAGATTAACTGAAAAGATTAACTTACGAAATTTTCCGAATTAAAATATGAATGTCGGGGAAGACGTGTAAAAGTTAGAATTAAACAATAAATATTGCAGTAAAATATGTTTTTTATTCTTTAAACAGCTTGAATAGAATAAAAAAATATTCAATAATGTAAAAGTACAACATATGTACACGAATATAAAATGAAAACGTGCAATGTAGTCCTACTCGTAGAAGCCATCTTGAAAAAATCTCGAATATCAGTTTGTTTGCCAGTCACTATAAAATTCTTTTTTTTTTTTTTTTTTTTTTTTAATGAAAAAAAGTATTTAAGGGTGTATTCGAAAAAATGTTTTTCCACCCTCAACAGCTCGAAATTTTCTGAGACATTTTCAGGCTCATTTTTAAAAGTAAAAACATAAAACTTGCTGGGGGTGATTTTTGAAGACATGTTTAACATGCCGTGTGATTTCATTTTCAGCTCAATTAATTAGAATTTGATTTTTAAACAATTATTTTCTCAGTAGGACCATTTTTTTCATTCCCAGATAGCCCGCTTCGGAAAATTCGGTTCAATTCGCCAACTTTGACAGCGTTTAATACAGCATTTTCTGCATTTATCAAAAAATCGAGAAGCACGGCACATTAGGTAGTTTCTAAATAAGAGAATTTCCCAGTTTGATGCGTTTGAGAGCAAAAATGAATTTTAAAATGAATCAGAAAATAAGCAGTTTGGATCGGAATACACCCTTAATTCAGATAATAAAAATTTATTTTTCCTTTCAACAGTTTGATTTCACAAACATGTCTACAGACATGTTTTTTTCTTCCCTCCTCGTCAACATGGTGACTATGAGCTATTTACAGTCGGACCTCTATTTAACGAACCTCTATTTTGCGAATTTCTCTATTTTGCGAATTTCTCTATTTTGCGAACTTTTCCTTGGAACCAAGAACATTTTGCGAATTTCTTCGTAAAATAACCTCCAAATAGCGAAGTGCATTCTCTATTTAACGAATTTTTTCTTGTGATCTAATTTTTTTTTCTCCCCTTGTTTCAAAATATTTCTGGACATTTCAAACTTATTCTTTCTTTAAACACATTTTATGATGTTCAATGGCCTTGAACGGGTTTTACCAGGCGCCTTCTTTGTCAGCAGTGAGAATTCGGTAAGTACGGAGGACGAAGACGATAGTCCCTTAGAGTAACTTTAAAAAATGTGGATACAGATGAGAAAAAAAAAGAAATTAACCATAATGTGTTGATTGATGATTGTATTTCACTTAATTCTGAAACTGAGACCTCGGAAACACCATCCGAATTGGATATTTTCGACAGTGGGAAAAATTAAAACAATACAGCAATGAATTGCGATGAAGACGAATATGATGATGATGGAAATGATTATAATGTAGGAATTAACAAAACTTCGTATTATGAAATGCTAAAATCATTTGAAACAATCCGACGCGGATTATAGTTAGAAGAAAATACGCATGCTAGAAGTATTATGAGAGAAAGAACTTTTTAAAAGAAAAAACTGAGGCAGAATTAACAGAGTTTTTCATAAATTGAATTTAAGGACGCATATGTTGATGTATGGTTAAAATAATTTGTTTCAATAATAATAAATGCGATAATGTCATTAAAATTCGTTAATTTTAATGTAAAACTATTTACTTTAAACAGAAAGTACAGTGTATTCTCGGACAATGTTTTGTTTTCCTTACAGATTTCAAAGATTTAAACACATAGAAAAAATGAATTGATGATGGATATTGGTGAGTAAAATAAATAAAACAAATCGATATAATTTATTAAAAAAAACGTGATTAATCACTTTTAGTAAAAATATTTAGTGTTTATGAATTTAAAATTTGTTTTATGTAGTTTAAAGTATTTTAAAAGGTGAATCTCTATTTAACGAATTTTCCATATAACGAACTTTTTTCCGGGATTTAGCGACTTCGTTAAATAGAGGTTCGACTGTATTTACAAATTCATTTTTAAGCGGAAAGATATAAAATTGGAAAGTCTGCGGCCATGGAAGCGATTTGGAATCGAACTGTTTTTTCCATTTTTTTATCAATAAATTACTTATTGAGTTATAAGCGTTTTCGATCACGTGACAAACACGATTTTCGCCCTTCACGGACTGGTTTTTCTGCTTTCTTCGGGAACTTCGTTTCAAAACGTCAACTTTGTCTCTATTTCCTGAAAGATCTACTGCGTTTGCAAAAAAATGGAAAAAACAGCTCAATGACTTAGTTTCTGAACAACAACACCAGCTAGTTTCATGCATTTTCGAACAAAAATAAATTAAAACTTATGTCAGAAAGTTGCCCTTTTGGATTTGAGAACAGCCTTAAAGGTTGTTTGTTGTACACTCTTAAAAATCTGCAGCAAACTGTCCAGCAACTGGACCGTATTTAAAGATAACAGTTAGTTGGCCATATTATTAAGCGCAGCTGGCCATATTATTGGTAATATTATGGTCAGAATAAAGTTAAATTACGGTTATGTAACCTTTTTCTATAAAAACAGTCTAATTACTGGACAGTTTGCTGCAGATTTTTAACAGTGTACTACTGAGTACTTTTAATTTGCATTTTTTTTAGCACTTACCGTTTTCTTTTCTATTTTTATCTGAATTTCGACTAATCCGTAATTTTTGTAATCCGAACAGGCACCGGTCCCAATTAGTTCGGATTAGCGGTTCTACTGTATTTCAAAAAAAGTGGAACAACCTATTTTTTGTGTGGGAAACCAGGTCGCAATCAACATTTTCAGTGAAAAATATACGGCATAAATTTCAAGTCGTACCCGGTGATTTATTCAAAAGTTTAAGAATAATGAAGATATTTTAAGGGTGTATTCCAATCCAAACTGCTTATTTTCTGATTCATTTTTAAATTCATTTTTGCTCTCAAACGCATCAAAGCGGGAAATTCTCTTATTATGAAACTACATAATGTGCCGTGCTTCTCGATTTTTTTGATAAATGCAGAAAATATTGCAAAAAATGCTGTCAAAGTTGGCATTTTAAACTGAAGTTTCCGAAGCGGGAGATCTGGGAAGGAAAAAAGTGGTCATACTGAGAAAATAATTGTTTAACAGGTTCAGCGCCACGTCAGTCACCAGTGACGACACTGAACTTTCCGTTTAAAACGCGCCCTTCACCGACGACTGACGATCTAAAAAATGATATAAAACTATATATATATATATATATATATATTGTTTTAAGTAATTACTGAAAATTTATTTAAATTTTATTTACCTTTTATTTATTACAGGATTATACTTTCTTAAAAATTACTTAAAGCATTGTAAATTTTTCAGCTTCAGTGTCAGTTACTCAACGTGTTAAAAATCAAATTCTAATTAACTGAGTGAAAAATGAAATGAGGGTGAAAAAATATTTTTTCGAATACACACTTCGCTTTATTCAAAATTCGATCTCACGTAAAGTGCTGGTATTAGTGCACAGCAGCACAGCAGTTCAGTTTATGATACCACATGTTTAATGTCAACTTTCAAAATATGAAGTACCTAATTCAGCGTTGTTTGACGAGAATGATGGTAACATTCACCAGTTCTTGTGATATTGTTACATTTGACACAAAGCACTGTCAGTCTAATGAAAATTTTGCTACAAGAATTCGGGTTTTTCTGGGAGTGAGACTCTGTATATTTTCGACTGAAAACTTGGATTGCCACCTAGATTCCTATACAAAAATATTCCTATGAAGTAAAGTTGAAGTCTTATATGTAAAGTAGAGTATAAATTCCTACTGTTCCATCTCTCAAAGTTTGCCTCATCATTTTTTAAACACTTGATATAAAGATAACGTAGTTTTATGTCATGTCATTGGTACATTTTATATTTTGTAGCTACAATACTGCAAATACTGTTTCATGAATCATAACCAACTCAGCTGCTAATTATAATATCAGAGAGGGCAACTTTTTGACATAAGTTTTAATTTATTTTTGTTCGGAAATGCATGAAACTAGCTGGTGTTTGTTTCTGAACACGTGCAGGTTTTGTGCAGGTGTTCAGAAACTATGTCATCGAACTGTATTTTCCGTTTTCTTTGCAAACGCAGTAGATCTTTCAGAAAATAGTGTCAAAGTGGGCGTTTTGAACCGAATTTCCGCGCGAAAGAAAAATAACCACTCAAGGAAGGGTGAAAAACCTCTGTGTCATACCAGTGGCGTAGCCAGGATATCATTTCGGGAGGGGTCCAGAATTTTTCCTTCAGGTTATATGTATAGTAAAACCTGTCAAGATGAAATCGCAAATGTTGGTGAAATATTCCGTTTCGCACAGGTTTCCGTGTTGCCAGGTGTAATTGTATAGCATTCTTTTCGATAGCACTGTGAACATAGCAGAATTCCGTTATAGACAGGTTCCATTTTGACAGGATGTTATGTATTTATACTTATTTATCTTATATGAATAGTAAAACCTGTCAAAATAATAATTATCAATAACAAAATTCTGCCTTAAGGGTGTATTCCGATCCAAACTGCTTATTTTCTGATTCATTTTAAAATTCATTTTTGCTCTCAAACGCATCAAACTGGGAAATTCTCTTATTTGGAAACTATATAATGTGCCGTGCTTCTTAATTTTTTGATAAATGCAGAAAATACTGTAAAAAACGCTGTCAAAGTTGGCGTTTTGAACCGAATTTTCCGAAGCGGGCGATCTGGGAATGAAAAAAAGGGTCATACTGAGAAAATAATTGTTTAAAAATGGAATTCTATTTAATTGAGCTGAAAATGAAATCACACGGCATGTTAAACATGTCTTCAGAAACCACCCCAGCAAGTTTCATGTTTTTACTTTTAAAAATGAGTCTGTAAATGTCTCAGAAAATTTCGAGCTGTTGAAGGTGGAAAAATATTTTTTCGAAATGGCCTTAATATGAAGTGCCATACAATTAAATTTGCTAAAAACCTGCCTGAAAGGGGATTTTTACCGTTTTTTATTGAAACACAGTAAAACCTGTGAAAGCGAAATCTTTCTATCATAGATCGGGAGGCGACAGCAGAGACAACACCTCATCGAGTTGGAGGCAGAAATTTCAGAATTAGTTAAAACTTGATTCGCATATTAAAACGCAATTGATCTGCCAAGTCATATCTTGGTAGAAAATCCCTGAAAACCCGATATTTGTGCTTGTCTCGCGGGTTTACCATTGTGTTTTCCTGTTCCTAGTCCTAAAGTTTTCATACTTTGGGTGTAGGGAAACACAATGATAAATCTACGAGTCAACCGCTAAAATCGGGTTTTCAGGAGTTTTCGAACAAAATATGACTTGGCAGACCAATTGCGTTTTAATATGCGAATCGAGTTTTAATAAATGCTAAGAATTTCAACCTCCAACTCGATGAGGTGATTGTCTCTGCTACCGCCTCCCAATCTATAACGGAATCCTGTCTCAAACGGAATAGTTTCAGGATCCCTATGAAACGAACAATTGATCTTATTGTGGTAACGTGTCTTAGAAGTATAATTAATTACACTTCTCTAAACGGAAGCCTGTCTAAAATGGAGCTTTTTTCCAGTCCCGATCACGTCTTAAGAGGCTACTTCAGTCAAACGAAAAGACCCGTTCGCTAATGCTAATCGTATGGAAGAAATTTATAAAGCTATCTCGGTCGCATTTCAATATTTTTAAATGATTTTTTTTTTTTTTTGCATTGGATAGCTGAGATCGAT